>CM017761.1:19252529-19705029 GCA_008009225.1 Acer yangbiense
TAATATTGAGACATCAGCTTGTAATCGAAACTGGGAGAAGCTTTATATTATCTGGATCAAGCTCACATTTCAAATAGATTTTTGTACGAATATTAACTTCAAAATGTTGCTTTCAAAGAGAAAAATATTTCTAAGATTTTTAACCCCTTAATGTAATATTTTTTTAATAAAAAAAACCATCATTCTTTTAAACGATATCCTTAGGTGAAAACACATAAAGAGAACTTATTATAAATGCTGTAAAATGTTTACAGTAACTGACATATAGCATTATAAAAAACAAACCCCAAAAGAGGTCGAAAACAAAAACAAGTGAATCGAAAGATAAACGCCAGTACATGCACAGAAGTAGGGGTGGGTACTAAGTTCGAAACCGAACCGAACCGAAAAAAGGGTGTTTGGTTCGGTTCATAGGATCAATTCGGTTTAAACCGGTTTAAAAAATCAAAAACCAAAAAGTTTTCGGTTCAAACTGGTTTTGGTTTTCCAAAACCGGTTTGAACCGATTAAACCGTCTATAAAACAAAACAAAACAAAACAAAAAAAACCCTAACATTTTCTTCTTCTTTCTCTCTACACCTACGCATGTTCTCTGAGTCTCTAACTTCTCTCTTCTGTGCCTCTCTGTTCAACATCGATCTGCTCGTCTTCTGCACAACATTGATCGACTCTCTTCTGCCCAACATCGATCTGCTCAACATTGATCGACTCTCTTCTGCCCAGGTTTGTCATTTTCTCTTCTTCTTTTTCTAATTTTCTTCTTGTCTTCTCGTCCAATTTGCTATTCTTCATCTCCAGCCAAAGCTTCACCGAGACAAACCTGCCTTCTCGTCCGATCTACTCTTCTTCAGCTCGCCTGATCTGCTTCAAAGGTTGATTTCTTTCTTTCTTTCTTTGGGTTAGCTTTTCTTTCTTGATTTGGTTAACAAAGGTTATAGCCTTAAGTCATGAAATATCAGTTGGATTATATTTTTATTTCTCTAACTTAACTAATATCTGTAGTATGTACAGTCTTTTCCTTTTGGCCTATTTAATATTTCAAGATTCTACATGAAGAGAGTAACATTTTATCAGTGCTTGTAATGTGTTTGACGAAATGACAAGAAGAATCACAGTTTTTTAGTTTATGTATTTGTGTATAAATCATTCATGCTGAACTTAAAAGTGCTTTTGAATAAGTAAAATGGGATTTTGGGATTACTTATTATATATTTTGGAATCACAGATTCACAGTAAATGGAGATTAATTATTCGAATCAGTATATATATATATGTATGTATCAGTATATATTTTGTTTGTGTATATCACATTATTTTATCTCATAATTAATACAAAAAAAAAAATATTCTATTGGTTCTAATTACTTATTTTTATTATATATTTGTATGTGAAATTGTGAATAGATGAAGATTGAACCTAATGACAGCCTTGCAACCTTCTAACATGGATGCAAGTCTCTTATTTTGTTGTCATTACTAATTGCCGTTTCATTTATGAATGCAGGAGGTTAGAATTATTTTACTGTTATTACTAATTTTGATTTGGAGTTTGGATTTGGATTGTAATTTTTATTGGAGCTTAGATTTGGATTGTAATTTTTATTTGGAGTTTGGATTTGTGATATAGAATTTTTATCATTGAAAATTGAACTTTACGTGTATCAGTATGTCTCGTGTCTAATGTCTGTATGAATGTGTAAATTGAACTGCATGTCTGATGTCTTTGAACTAACTGTATGTCTGTAATTTGTGATTTAGAGTTTTTTTTTAATGAATTATAAATTAAATATTATTAGTTAGGTTTGATTTGAGTTTTTTTTTTTTTTTAGGCTTGGGCTATTACAATTTATGAAACTTTGGCCCAAATTAGAATCCAACAGCCCATCAAAGTTAAAAACATATTTAAAAATACTCTTTAAGCCCATCAAGCTCAAAAGGCCCATTAGGCCCAAAACCGAAATGAACCGAACCGAAACGATTAAAATTAGTTCAGTTCAGTTCAGTTCGGTTACCATTTCTTATTCGGTTTAAACCGGTTCAATTTTGGATGAACCGAAATATTTTCGGTTCAATTCGGTTTTACCCAAAACCGAACCGAACCGTGCCCACCCCTACACAGAAGGAGGAACTCCTCAATACTCAGATATATAGTACTTATCATATGCAACAACAAAGAAGATGCCAATTGCCGACCATACCCCTCCAGAAGCTGAAAACAATTCAGCAGTATAGATTGATCATTAATTCAAGTTGGAAATTTGTTTGGCTAAATCATCGAAAGCCTTGTAAGAACTTCCACCTTCTTCAATAGCATTTAGAGCTTTCTTACGTAGCTTCATGAATGCAATTCTTTCATCGTTGACTGACTCAGTCAAGATTTGTGCAACAACATCCGTGTTAGGAACTGTACTCAAACCCTCACAAATTCTAATGGCTACATCAAGATCATCCACAAGCATGTTTGTGTTAAGAAAATGGTCACATTGCATGGGCCATGCAAGCAACAAAACCCCACCTATGAGCCCCTCAAGCACTGAACCCCACCCACAGTTACTCAAGTAGGACCCAACTGCCCTGTGATGGAGTATCATTGCTTGTGGAACCTGTTGGATATGGCTTGAATTCTCCAATGGTTACCAAACATGATTTACCAATGCGGAGACTTCCTGAAGACGTGAGAGCGTTTGGGAGTATGAGGTTATGTTTGAGGGAGGTTTGGAAGACGTGACGGTTTAGGAAGCGGGTGGCCAACTGCAACTTGAATCGTAGTCAATCACAAGTATGCGTTAAATCAGGAAATATTTATGGAAGAGGAAATATGTTACTTCTAGAAGTTCTAATAGTAAAAGGATTTCTCCTTAAAAGAAGAATTGTCATAAATAGGAAATAATATTTATGTGGAACAAGTAATTCTTGTATGTATAGGAGTAGGATTTCCTTTTAGCTTAAACTCCCTGTAATTCATATAAATAGACCTCAATAGCTAGGTTATTTGTGGTGGAGCAAAATAGCAAATACTATAGAGATCTCAAAGTGAGCATTTAGTGTAATTGGGTTTGGGGTATTATTTAGATAGAGATCCTGAGTGTGTGGTTGTAACAATTTACTACATATTGGAACTTTTTTTTGTCGTCCTGACAACCGTGGTTTTTTCCCTGATTTGGGTTTCCACGTAAATTCTTGTGTTGTGTGTGATTGGATCTAATTATTTCTCTTTATCTTATCTTTTCTTTGTTATTGTGTTTGTTTGTGTTCTATCCGGCAACGCTTCCGCACGTATAGTGACGTTTGTTCGCTAACAGAACCCACCCTCTAATCACAAGTCCCCTCCCAGCCACATGATTCAAATCCAGCTGGAACAATACTCTGATCATCTTCATTTTTCACCCCTTTCACTGGATCTTTCACAGCCCAAATGAATCTCACCCCACTCTTCTCCAATGCATCACCTAAAGCTTCCATTTGTTGTTTATTCAAAGTGATCTGACTTCCAAATCCAACGTACACCACCGATTTGTCCAGCTGGCACGAATCAAGCCATGCCATCACCTTATGATCAGTTGGTCCACCACCTGATCTTTCCAAACCGGCTTTGATATGGATCGAAGGCCCTAGACCCCAAACCCTATCATGTTTCATGAACGCTTTAATAACATCGAATTTGTCCTTTTCTAACTCAGCGAATGAGTTGAAAACAAGTCCCCAGTTGTTCTTGGTGTTAAGGATCACTTGTTTGAAGTAAGCATCGAAATCCAGTTGGACGTCCAAACAATTGAACACAAAATTTGCATTGACAGGCATAAATCCTATAAGTTTGATTCCAAGAGCGGAAGCCAAACGATGAGTCCAAGGATTGAGGAGAGCATCACAGAAGATAGCCACAGGAGGAGAAGGGTGAGATTGGAACCAATGAACAATAGGGTCATGGAGTCCACTCAAAGTAGTGGCTATACAAGGCATGAACTCTATAGTAACATCTTGCATGTTCTCAACACCAGGAGGTAATATTGATGAATGAGAATCAGGAAAAGGCAAAACTAGGGTTTGAACTGTGGTGGGGTGTAAAGAAACAAGTGGGTTCACAAAATGAAGATTCCTGGGTGTGACCAACACTGTGATGGTTAGTCCCCGGAGGGCTAGCTGGTGAGTGAGGTCAAGGTGCGGCAGAATGTGCCCGGAGGCTGGGAATGGGATCACTAGAACATGACTACTTGGAATGATTTTGGTCATTTTCGTTTGTGAAATTGTGAGTAGTGATCGGGGCATATCAAACCTAATTGTCCTGAAGCTAAGAATAATAAAGTAAATACGTTAGAAATAGAAGACTATTTAGAAGACCTAGAAGAAATATTCAATATCGAAGAATTACTTGATGAAAATATTATAGTCATATTCGACGATGAAGATCATGAAGAATACGAAGCATTAATGTTAGAAGAAGACGATGAGTCTAGTTTAGAATCAGGACCTGACGAACAATTTGAAAATGATACATCAGGAACAGAAGATAGTATTAATATGTTAGAAGAAGTAGTTTCCTTTTTAGGAAAAATTGCAAAGAATGCAGTAAAGAATTCTATAAAGGTTATAAAAAGGAAGAATTATATTATTGTAACAAATGCATAGAAAGAGAAGAAGTAAACCGAGCAGGAAGCGAACTCATATTAATAGATGTCGAAATAAAGACAATTTGAATGAATATTTATACTAGCTTATTTTAATTATAACTTTAGTAATAGCACATGTTACGGAAGAAAGCAATTCATATCTACTAAAGTTAATATCTAATAAAGTTAAGAAGTACTAAAATAACTAAAGAACAAAAGTGTTACAGCTTTTGAATTCAAGTACTCTGTAAAGCTTTTTATTGAGCTAGATTAAAGGGTTCCTTTGCTACACAGGGCTTCTAGATGTATCTTCCAACGATTTTCTTGAATTTTAACTTCTTCTATTCTATCTAGGATAGCTTGTTTTGCTTCTTCGCTTTTAGCTCTTTTTAGTCTCCTTTTATTTACGTTTATTATTCTTTGTTCTAAGTTAAGAGTTTCTCTGAACCACTCCTTTCGTTGACTTATAGGTACTTCTCTATTCATTAAGAATTAAAATCTAATTTCTAGAGTAACTCGGTCCTAATATAGATTTGAAAATTGTTTTGCAACTCTTAAAAGAACTCTTTCTATAAATGCACTTAGTAGAGATCCTGTTTTTATGGAAACAAAATTTTTTGATTTTCTGGAAAACTTCCCAGGTGGTCTATATGGGTAAGACCTGTTTGAACAGGCAGTCGTAGACTTTGGGGGAATTTGAAAATCCGTTTTGTTTAAATGGAAACCAAGGGATCTTGAAAGGCCTGTCTGAGTTTCTCTATAGATTGCACACCCTCTTTTTCAGTTTGGTATCAGAGCCTAGTTACCTTTAAATTTAATATTTTGCTTGTGTTAGTAGTTACAGAAAGGCAGACTTCTAATTACAACATCTAAGTTTTCACAAATACTTTAAACAACAGCTTAAATTACATGCTATATTTGTTAACTTTATATCTCTTGTCAATTTTGCTTTGTAGTTACTATCATTGTATGATTTTAGTTTCAGTAAGTTATTGTGGTGTGTAGTAGCAAACTTAATATGTTTTGTTTGTTGGTATAAAATTGTAGATAAGCTTAAAGATATAAGTTTTAGATAAGATAAAGTTACTATTGTACTTATTGTCTTACTATTGTACACTTTTGTTCTTTAGTTATTTTAGTACTTCTTAACTTTATTAGATATTAACTTTAGTAGATATGAATTGCTTTCTTCCGTAACATGTGCTATTACTAAAGTTATAATTAAAATAAGCTAGTATAAATATTCATTCAAATTGTCTTTATTTAGTTTAGACAAAATTAGATTTTAATTCTTAATGAATAGAGAAGTACCTATAAGTCAACGAAAGGAGTGGTTCAGAGAAACTCTTAACTTAGAACAAAGAATAATAAACGTAAATAAAAGGAGACTAAAAAGAGCTAAAAGCGAAGAAGCAAAACAAGCTATCCTAGATAGAATAGAAGAAGTTAAAATTCAAGAAAATCGTTGGAAGATACATCTAGAAGCCCTGTGTAGCAAAGGAACCCTTTAATCTAGCTCAATAAAAAGCTTTACAGAGTACTTGAATTCAAAAGCTGTAACGAAAGTTGCAGAAAGCTTTAATGTATTTAAACTACTGCTTTCTTAATATTTATTTTTATGGACCTTTAGATCATTTTAGTGCATATTTAAGGAACTTGAACTTTCACGAAGCAGAACTAATTTTTAATTACTTATTAATAAAAAACAGAGAACCATTTAGAGAAACACTTATTTTAGAAAAACTAATTTTAGCTAGAAGAAATATCATAAATTTAATAGAATTAAATATTGCAAAGCTCAAGGCAGATAACAGAAGAATTTTACCTTACATATGAACTTTAAGAGATTAGAATATTTAGATCTCGAAATAGCCGGATTGAGAAAAACAAAGGTAAATCTACAAAACAATATAAAAATTAATTGTAACGTAGAGCACTTAGATAACCAGTATAAACATATACCACACACTAGTAATAGTCAACAAAATTTCATCGTAGACTTAATAATTAATTTAGGTCAAAGTTTGGAAGAAAATATAGATAAGACTAATAAAAACATCACAGATTTAGCAAGTTTCTTTGAAAATAGTAAGATCAATACTTTAAGAAAAAATTTAGATTATATAAAAGAATTAATAGGAGACTTTAATAATACTATAAAAAGATTTCCCAGTAAAAAGGAAATATTAGAATTAGCTAATCTAATAGACCAAAAAACTCCTAAACCTGTAGAATTAGAAATAAAAAGTCTAGTTACTAGTCTCAGCTTAGAAATAGAAAATATAAAGCAGACTCAGCAAGAATTAAGATCACAGATAAAAAGACTTACTGAATGAACCAATTAGCAAACATCCTTAACGAATTAACAATAGAAGCTCCCAATAATTTACCAATAAGCATAAGTGATAAAGTTTTCAACTTAGAAAGTAATACAGTCACCCAAGGACAGTGTAATACCATAATAAAGCTATTAATTAAAGCTTTAGAGCGAATAGAAGAATTAGAAAATAATATTAATAAAATTATCCATAACCAAGTAGATCCAAACCATATAGCTTGGTTAGCTAACAGAATAAATCTACTAGAAACTAAGCAAGAAGCTCAAGCTTCTCCTAGCCAACCAAAAGTAGAAATTCAAGATATTTTAGGTCCAAAAGTTAATCTCTTTAACAAAAATGGAACTAACAAGATCATCTAGCCTAAGATTACCAGTAGCTAGTAGAGTTAGAAATATCCTAAATTATAGTAATAAAGGAAAAGAAATAATCGAAAAAACAGAAGATTTAATCCAAGAGGAAGATGTTAATAAAATGCTTGAAGTAGGATTTAGACAAGTTCAGAAAAAGAATCTATATCAAGAAGGACTATTAGATAGCTTTAAAAGCAGCTTGTACGTATATAAAGATGAATTTACAATTGGAGTAGTTAATAAAAGAGAAGAAATTACATTAATAAGCCCTCAAAGTGCTAAAGAAATAAAGAAAAATGGATACTCAGCTATACATTTAGGTGTAGTAATTATTGGAGTACTCAGCCAGACTAGAGCTGGATTAGACACTAAAGCCCATTTGTATCTTTATGATGATAGATTTAACGATCATGAACAAGCTCAGCTAGCAACCGCTGAAGTAGACCTCAGAAATAAAGTAGCCGTAGTAGGATGTCTCCCTGACATAGACATAGACATAAAAGAATTTTGTAGTAAGATAAAATTAAGCATACAAACAAAAGGTTTTAACATGGATGCAGAATATAAAAATTTAAGAATAAAACTATTTGTTTTAGGAAGATGTTATAATAAATACCATAAAAAGTTCAAGTTCATTAACAAAAGCATAGTTGAACATTTTCATAGTGAATATGTACAAATGCAAGTCCCTAAAAGACTTAATAAAAGCGAATTACAGGGATTAGAATGGAAATTACCAGAATTAAAAACCCAGTTAGTAGAATTACCAGAAAGTAGTAAGATTTATACTGATAACAAAGACCAAACGTTCCAAAGATTTAGTAATTACAAAAACCAAGGTAATATATCTATAACTGAAGATGATTCTGAAGACGAAATCAATATGTTAAGATTCGAACAACCCATAGATAAAGTTAAAACCCTAAATACTAATAAAGACCAAATAATAGATTTAATTTTTAGTAATCCTAATAATTACCTAAACAAAGAAGTATTCGAAGAACTTTGCACTAACATAGAACTAGACGACAAAGATGTAGATAATATTTTATTAGAAAAATTAGATTTTGAAAATCTAAGAAATGATTTATTACATATAATATATCTAGAAGAAGAAATATTTGTAGGTGAGGAAGAAAAACCTAGAACTTTAGAAACAGGTAGTGGAAGTGGAACAAATGTCCCAGATACAGAAGGATTTCCTAAACCCAGAATAGATGAATACTTAGAAAATCGAGGGATAAAGGATACAAAAGAACAATATAGAGACATAAAAGACACAGAAAGAGTTTATAGAGCTAAAACTAAATTAGAAAGCTGGCAAAAAGAACCAGAAGCAAAGGATATATTAATTTTAAGCCTACAAGGACATAGACCTAGTGAATGGAAGAAAATATTTAGTAAATGGGAAGGAAATTTAATTAGACATGCTATGGAAGCATTAAATAATATAATAGATTATAAATATAAGTTAGTTTATTTAGAAAGCACATTAGGATATAATGAAAAACAAATTTATTTAGGATGGAGAGAATACATGAAAAAGGATGATGTAAAAAAAGTAGAATTAGATGAATTTGAAATAAACATAACAGTCTTAAGTTTTATAGACGCAATTAGAAAATGTGTCCTAGGATCTTCAATGGAAGAAGTAGATGATGTCCAAAAACAGATTAGAGCTATAAGAAGTTTAGAACAACTAAAAATATGTGATTTACACTATTTTGATTACTATGTAGATATCTTCTATAAATATTGGAGTCAAATAGGAAGACCTTATGATGAAGAACTATTAATGAAATTTGTAACAAAGTTACCTGGAAAAATAGGAGAAAAACTTTATAAAGATCTAACAGAATGGTTTAAAAGTAGAAAAGAAGAAGGATTATTTTGGCAAATTTCCTTAATACCAGCAGTAGAATTTGTTAGACAAAGAATTAGAGATTTATGTGATGAAGAAAAACTTAGACGACAAGCACAACAACAATTTAGTAGAATGTGTGTAGACTTGTATGAAGTACCTACATTAGGTTGTGGAAAGACTAAAAAGTACAGGCATAAATATGATAGAAATAAAACCAGAAAAATTAAAAAATACAAGAAAGATAAGTATAAAAAACCTTATAAACCCTATAAAAGAAAATATTATAATTATGCTAATAATAAGCAAAAAATCCAAAACGCTTTTAAACAAGGAAAAAGGATTTTTAGAAAGAAAAATCACAAAGATTGTAAATGTTATTTATGTGGAAAAATGGGGCATATCAAACCTAATTGTCCTGAAGCTAAGAATAATAAAGTAAATACGTTAGAAATAGAAGACTATTTAGAAGACCTAGAAGAAATATTCAATATCGAAGAATTACTTGATGAAAATATTATAGTCATATTCGACGATGAAGATCATGAAGAATACGAAGCATTAATGTTAGAAGAAGACGATGAGTCTAGTTTAGAATCAGGACCTGACGAACAATTTGAAAATGATACATCAGGAACAGAAGATAGTATTAATATGTTAGAAGAAGTAGTTTCCTTTTTAGGAAAAAATTGCAAAGAATGCAGTAAAGAATTCTATAAAGGTTATAAAAAGGAAGAATTATATTATTGTAACAAATGCATAGAAAGAGAAGAAGTAAACCGAGCAGGAAGCGAACTCATATTAATAGATGTCGAAATTCTTTATAAATCCAAAAGAATCTGCACTAAAGCTATGATAGATACAGGTGCAAATAAGTGTATTATACATGAAAGTTTAGCTCCAGAAGAATTTAGAACTAAGTTAGGAACAGAAGTAGGATTAAGACAGTTTAATGGATCATTATTACCAATAACTGACTGTATAATTAATATACCAATTAGGATTAATGGAGAAGTACATAACCTTCCCCAGACTTTAGTATCTAAACAGGTAAGTAACTATAAGTTCATTTTAGGATTAAATTTTATATTAGGAAATAATGGAAGTATGTTAATAACACCAAATGGTGTGAATTTCTTTAAAAAATCCACCTTTATACAACCAAAGTTGGAAACTAATAACCTTCCTTATATAAAGAAAATAAATAATATAGAAAAGCCAGTAAATATAGAATATTTTGATTATTTACTCGAAGATTCAATAGTAAATCTAGAATTAGAATCTGATCAAGTTTTAAGTTATGAAGAAATAGACGAATATCTAATAGAAAGTTACACTGAAAGTTACACTGAAGATCTTTGTATAATCTCTAGAATAGAGTCTAACCAAGAGAACCCAGAAGAAAAAAGTTGGCCAATAGATGTAAAAAATAAAGTAGAAGCTTTAGAAAGAACAAAAATTATTGGTGATAACCCACAAAATGAAAACTCTACAGAAATATATAAGTTAGAAATAATAAATCCAGACATTACTATAATAACTCAAGATTTAGCCTATAGTTTAGAAGACAGAAAAGAATGCAATATGCATATTAAAGAACTCTTTGAACTAGGAGTAATAAGAGAAAGCACCAGTCGACATAGAAGCCCAGCTTTTATCGTTAGCAACCATAGTGAGCAAAAAAGAGGAAAAAGTAGAATGGTCATTAATTATAAAAGATTAAATGATAATACTCTAAGAAATAGCTATAAGCTTCCCAACAAAGACGAATTAGTAAATTGTATACAAAAAGCAACATGGTTCTCCAAATTTGATTGTAAAAGCGGATTTTGGCAAATAAAACTAGATAAAGAATCTATCTCTTGGACAGCTTTTAGTTGTTCAGAAGGACATTTTGAGTGGCTTGTAATGCCATTTGGATTAAAAAATGCACCTCAAGTATTTCAAGCTAGGATGGATAGAATCTTTAAACAGTTTTCCAGTTTTTGTATAGTCTATATAGATGATATTCTTGTTTTTAGTAATAATAGGTATATTCACACAGCACATGTCCATAAAGTCCTTGATTTATGTAAAGTTAATAATATAATACTTTCTAAGAAGAAAATTGAATTATTTAAAAACAAAATTGATTTCTTAGGACTAAAAATAGATAAAGGAAAGGTAGAACTCCAACCGCATATAACCACTAAAATATTGAATTTCCCTGATAAGATAGAAGAGACCAAAGAGCTACAAAGGTTTCTAGGATTATTAAATTATGGTAGAAAGTTTATACCTAATCTAAGCACCTTAGTCAGGCCACTTTATAATAAACTTAGCAAAAATGGTCAAAGATATTTTAATAATGAAGATATAAAATTAATCCGAAAGATAAAAGAAATAGTAAAAAATTTAGGACCAATAGCTCTCCCAATTGATAGCTATTATAAAATAATTCAAACAGATGCTAGTAGCATAGGATGGGCTGGAATTCTCATTCAAAAACCTAGTAAAGGAAGCCCTAAAGATACTGAAGAAATAGCGATGTATTCCAGCGGCAAGTTTACAGAACCTGAGAGTCGAAAATCAAGTACTGAATTAGAACTATTAGGTATAATAAATACTCTGAATAATTTTCATATATATATACAAAATGAATCCTTTACTATTAGGACAGATTGTAATAATATAGTAGAATTTTATAAAAAAGTACAAAAGAAAAATTTTGAAAAGAAAAATTCCTTCATAAGCAAAAGATGGATAAGTTTCTTAGAAACATTAACTGGTAGAGGATATAAAGCAGAATTTGAACATATTAGTGGAAAGGATAATACTATAGCTGATATATTATCTAGACTAATAAATATTTAATTTTTGAATGCAGGAAATATGGCTGGAAGTTCAAAGAATCTTCAAAAAAGCCTTACTTTCCCAACTCAAAGCAGTAGTGCAAAAAAGCTTAACATAGGACCTTTTACAATATGCAATAACCCTGGAATCTCTTTTCAACCTCTAAATCAACTAAAAGATAAGCTTACCGAACCTCAACAAGCTTTGCTCAATAATATTTGGTTTTTTAGAAATGATAATAAAGGATTTTTAAATTCTCTAAATGTTTTAAGCCAATACTTTGTAGAAAATAACAAGTTTTCATGTTATGTAGTTTATAAAGGAAGAAAAGTTGGAATTTATTCAACATGGCAAGAGACTTCTATGTATGTTGAAGATTTTCCAAATCCTAGTTTTAAAGGTTTTTACTCATTGGAAGAAGCCACTAGATCTTTAAATATGTTTTTACAAAACCAAGATGGCTTTGAACCAATTTTAGAGTTTAATGGAATTATTTATGATCGTAACCAAGTGATTAGCTTCATGAATCATTTCAAAACTATAAATGAAGCAAATCATAGAATATCAGAAGAGCTAGAAAGCTGTAAAAAGAATATGTATGATCTTTTAGAAAAGATCCAAGATGAAAATACAATACTAAAGAAAAAATTAGAAGAAGCTGAACAGCTAGCGGATCAACTCCGAAGAATTAGCGTAACAAGCCAAAAGCATAGTACAGAAGCTGACGAGGAGGCAAATTCAGTAGAAAAGCCCCTTGACATTATAAATATTACCCTAATGAGGGATCAAGCTAAAAATCTTCTTAAAGCAGTAGAACAGCTTCCTGTAGATATAAAGCAAAATATTTTTGGTATAGCACAAAATATACATTTAAAACGTTTTCTCAAAATCCAAAAGTTTTTAGCCGTAGGTGTAGGATTACCTGAGGGTATGACTACATGGTTACAAGAGAAAAAAGTTAATAACCAAGTTGTTTTTAAATTTGTTTCAGTACAAATAAATTTAAATATTTTTCCTTTAGAATTTGAAATCCCTGATTTTGCCGATAAAGTTAGTATTGAAGAACTATTTAGTTATGGTATTATTGACGGGATTCATGCAACAAACATTTTAAAAATCTCCTTTCTTCCTGAAAAGCTTCAACAATCTATCAGGATGTTTGGAGGAAAGCATGGTTTTTGTTTGGATATTGACTCAGTTCCCTGTGAATGGATTGTCAACCAGCCTTATCGGTTGTCAAACTATTTACCAGCTTATCACTTCATAGTGATAGTGCCATACAATTTCCCTGTTGAATTTTTACGAGAAGATTATCCTCATGATTATGGTCAAGACATATGTCTTGAACATCTTCAACGATACAGAGCCCAGAAATATTTCACTTGTGTAAATTCATCCAGGCCAAAGCTGATAGGACAGACTCCTCACATGTCAATCTTCATAAGGAGTCACGAGGTCATGTCTAAATACCCTATTCCATGGATATTTCTTAGCCCAGAGACAGATGACTACCTAAGAGAAATCCAGGAAGAGGAGGAAGACCGGATACGAGAATTTCTCACTGAAGAAGAAATAGATGAACAGTTCGATGATGAAGCCTACCATAATTTAGACACTTAAGCAGAAGCTAGTACAACAAAGTGTCGGTAGAAAAAGACAAAGATAGTTCAAAGCAAGATAAGATCGAGTCCGAAGATAAGATCGAATCTAAGTCAGAAGATAAGAAGATAGAAGACAAAGTCAGACAGAAAGATCGAATCAAAGTCAGAAGACAGAAGACAAAATAATAAGATCGACAAATTTGAAGATAAGACTGACAACATGAACAGCAAAAGCAGTTATCGATATGTTCAATTGTCAGATTTACTTTTTGTAAAATATTATAGTTGGCCGTATGTTTTGGCCCTTTCTTTGTACATTTTTGTATAAATTAAGTGTTGCTCTCATTTGCAAAATACAGGCAAATCTAGAGCTTTCAAACACACTCTCACTCCCTCTTGTAATATTTTCAATCTCCTCACTAGCAATCAAAAAAGCTGTGAATATTTTCAAGTAAGGTTTTTATCTCTCTACTGTATACCCACTTTTTAGTTTTTATTTAACTGTTTCAACACTAGGAAGTCTTGCCAGGTTAACGAAAGCATAAGAAAAGTATTAAATTTCTAGAGTAACTCGGTCCTAATATAGATTTGAAAAATTGTTTTGCAACTCTTAAAAGAACTCTTTCTATAAATGCACTTAGTAGAGATCCTGTTTTTATGGAAACAAAATTTTTTGATTTTCTGGAAAACTTCCCAGGTGGTCTATATGGGTAAGACCTGTTTGAACAGGCAGTCGTAGACTTTGGGGGAATTTGAAAATCCGTTTTGTTTAAATGGAAACCAAGGGATCTTGAAAGGCCTGTCTGAGTTTCTCTATAGATTGCACACCCTGATTTTCTTGAATTTTAACTTCTTCTATTCTATCTAGGATAGCTTGTTTTGCTTCTTCGCTTTTAGCTCTTTTTAGTCTCCTTTTATTTACGTTTATTATTCTTTGTTCTAAGTTAAGAGTTTCTCTGAACCACTCCTTTCGTTGACTTATAGGTACTTCTCTATTCATTAAGAATTAAAATCTAATTTTGTCTAAACTAAATAAAGACAATTTGAATGAATATTTATACTAGCTTATTTTAATTATAACTTTAGTAATAGCACATGTTACGGAAGAAAGCAATTCATATCTACTAAAGTTAATATCTAATAAAGTTAAGAAGTACTAAAATAACTAAAGAACAAAAGTGTACAATAGTAAGACAATAAGTACAATAGTAACTTTATCTTATCTAAAACTTATATCTTTAAGCTTATCTACAATTTTATACCAACAAACAAAACATATTAAGTTTGCTACTACACACCACAATAACTTACTGAAACTAAAATCATACAATGATAGTAACTACAAAGCAAAATTGACAAGAGATATAAAGTTAACAAATATAGCATGTAATTTAAGCTGTTGTTTAAAGTATTTGTGAAAACTTAGATGTTGTAATTAGAAGTCTGCCTTTCTGTAACTACTAACACAAGCAAAATATTAAATTTAAAGGTAACTAGGCTCTGATACCAAACTGAAAAAGAGGGTGTGCAATCTATAGAGAAACTCAGACAGGCCTTTCAAGATCCCTTGGCATATTCACTATGAAAATGTTCAACTAGCTTTTATAACATTTTCGAGATTCCATGTCCACACAATTCACAGCTAAATTAAGATTCCTTTCTTGAATTATATGTTGTGGTGGATAGGAGGAATCTTATTGTACACCAGGAGCCTAATTTTATGGTTTTTTCAGGAATGAAAAAATCAATATTTTATGGTCTTTTCAGGAATGACGAAATCAATATTTTCATTAATATCCCCAAACTCACTATTCAGAACTTCCATTATATATGTAAGTGATAATCACATAGATATTGATATTAGTATATTACAACACAAGTTGTGTTTGCCCCCTCTAATCGTCAAAATTATTTTAACTGTCAAAATTTGGAAATTAATATTAAACAAAACCACTCACATAAACATTTTTTTTCTTTGGCCGTAAATAATGAAAATACCAAAATGCCCCTTCAACAGAATTTGGTTGGTCAAGCTTCCGGCTCCCATGTGGTGGCACATGTGACTCGAGCGCCTCTTTCTCAGAGTTTCCCGGCTCAACAACAAACCGACCAGATTGATCAGCAGTTGTTGATTCTGTTGGTGGTGTCGAAATCGTTTGAAACTCGACGGATCCCCATAGATCTGATAGATTCTACTACTGTCTTGGCTTTGTTTCTATTCATGTGATGAACAAATTAACACCAAAAGTGAACTTCCGTAAATTCTCCCTAATCCTTAAATACTTATATTTAAATCATGGTGACAAAAATATTGATATATGTATCAAAAGATGTAGGAAAAAATAATTGGACTACTAAAGAAAATAATATATCATAACATCATGACCATAATATCATAATAAAATAACGATAATAAACATCATAATATGATAGACAAGTTTATTGAGCACTCCACACATAGTTCCATAAAAAATAAAAAATAAAAAATAAATAATAAATAAAAAGGGGGTTATTACTAGAATTTGGTAGGACAAATTCAATTGTTTAATTCTATGAAGATTTTAGTATGAGAAGTGATTATGTTTTTTTTTTTTTTCTTCCTAAAATTGGTTTAAAATAAGAGATAAGTTAAAAGAAAGAATTCTATATTATGTCAAATTAGGATAAATTTGTAACTATGCCTTCTTAATTTGAGAGGATAGACTTGAAAGAAAATATTTTAAATGTAATCCAGTGATTTGGAATTAAGTTAAAAGTTGGAATTAAGTTTATTTTATTTTATTTTTTATTTTTTATTTTTTATTTTTTTTACCTTTTTTTAGCTGTTTTTTGGTATGTTAAAGTTGTCTGACCATTATAAAATAATAATAATAATAAATAAAATAAAAAGAAAAAAAGAAAAAGTAATTCTAGTTTGTCCAAATTTGAAGCCCAAATGACGTGACATCATTAAAATCCAATTATTTCAATCATCCAATTCTAATTAGAGCTAGAAATCAATGATCAACCTCATTTGAGCACCAAATTTAGGTATAGTAACATTATTTTAAAAGAAAACAAACAAAACAGCTTAATAAGTTCAATTCAAATTTATTAAGTTTTAAGTGGAAAAAACAAATAACACCTTCGTTTTGATACTTAAGAGGATGTAGAGAGTGCAAGGAAGAATTATTTTGGGTGGCGAAAGAGTCGTCCATGTTCAAAATAGTACATCACATTAATTTTTTTCCATGGTTAGGATTAATAAACGGAAACTAAGAAACATCAATCGTCATTGCTTTGCTGGATGTTGTTTGGTAGAAATTGAGGATGAAGGAATGATACCTTTTTGATACCTTAATATTAAGATTGTGAATATATTTTTTTATGTTGACAAAATGTCGTAGTTTGGTACATCCGTTATAAATTTGTTAAAAATTTGTGTAGACTGTTTATTAGTAAAATCAATAATTTGTTAAAAAATTCACATAATAAATAAATGTTGTTCTGTTCTGGCCTTTTGGGGTTGACATTGAGAAGATTCTGTGTGTTCGGTTGAAGAAATTAGAATGGACGATAGCCTTCTCCACGATTAATTGAGAGCCTTCCCCCACTCTTTTTTTCATGTTAATTTTTATTTCGTAAATTTATAATTATTAATATTGTTTTTTTTTATTATTTTAAGTATTACAATTTACAACTACTATATTAGGACTGTCGGGATCTGCCACGATTAGACAATACATGTACAATCTGAATGAACCCCTAACCACTAATATGGAAAGAAGGTGCACAACTATTTGTGCTAAGAGGTGATGTACTATAATTATTAATATCGTATCCTAAATTTTGAGGTAACTTTCTAATTAATTGTCATATAACAAATGTTCATTAATAGTGATACGTTACGTATAAATTAGAATATAAGTTAACATGACCAGCAATATTGATACTACTAGATTGCATCCCACATGATGTGTGGGAACTATAAATATAACGTAATAATATTTTAATGATTTAACTTATTGGTCTAAGATATTGGATGCATATGTGATAAAAAACAATCATGGGGTATTTCTCTAGATTTATATTAAAAAATATTTAAGCAGAAATCTATTCTATACTTATAATAAGGCCGCATGCAATACTGCATAATATTAGTTTATATTCACAAAAAAAAAAAAATTATAAACAATTATATAAAAGAAATATAATAAAAGAACAGCAAATGCTATTCGTAAAATCCAAATTTTAACACAAATATAAATCAACAGCTAAAACATTATCTTTATTTTCAATTTCTTTTTTCTTTTTTTTAATTTTTTATCTTTATCTACAATTTCCAGTTTCAAATTTTTTATTTTTTATTTTTAAATTACTTTGTTTTCTAAGCTCAATCTAAATTATAAGATAAGTAGATAAAATGATAAATTGTTGTCCATAAAATCTAAATTATAAGATAAGTCATTACAAAAAAAGTGACATGTAGTGACAAAAATTATTTGTCACTACAAGTGAAGAAATTGTCACTATTTTATTATTGTGACAAAAAAAAGTGTCACTAACAATCCGTCACTTTTGTCCCGTCACTAAATGTATTTGTGACAGTTTTTTGATACTTGTCACAAATCATAACTTTTAGTGACAAATTATCACTTGACCTTAATTAGTGACAAAATAAAAATTGTGTCACTAAATTTGTATATAGTGACAATTAATTGTTTGAAGATTTTGTCACTATACATCCTCTTAGTGACAATTTTCTGTTTGAAGATTTTGCCACTATACATCCTCTTAGTGGTAATTTACGGTTTGAAGATTTTGCCACTATACATCCTCTTAGTGACAATTTACGGTTTGAAGATTTTGTCACTATATATATTTTTAGTGACAATTTATTGTTTAAAAATTGTGTCATTATTTACAAACTCAGTGACAATTAACCATATCAAAATTATGTCACTATACATAAATTCAGTGATAATTAATTGTTTAAAATAAATGTCACTATTTATAAACTTAGTGACAAATACACATAAAAATTATGTCACTGTACACTAACTTAGTGACAATTAATTGTTTAAAAAATATGTCACAATTAACAAATCTAATGACGATTAACCATTTGAAAAATGCGTCACTATAAACAAATTTTGTGACAGTTAACAAAGAAAAAATTCTGTCACTATATGCATACTTAGTGACAATTTAAAATTGCTATAGCTTTAGTCTCTAAATAATTCTACAGTAACAGTAACATAAAATATTATGATTAAATTGATAAATATATTAAAAACAAACATATACAAAGTCTGTAGAGAATCATCAATTTAAAAATAAGATGAAATTAACAAATGTATTTAAATTATAAACCTAAACATATAAGATGAAATTAACAAATGTCTTTAAACTATAAAGACTAAACCTATTAAATGAACTACGAATATATAAACTAAGAAGATGCATTTGAATTTGAATTTGAAAATTGATGTTCAAACATCGATTTCAATTGGACAAACTGAGATTTCATTTCCTCCATGGTTTGAAGTTGGGATTTCAATTCAGTCAATTCAGACTGTAGATGTGTGATCTTTTCGTTTGCTGTTCATCTTTGAATTCTTTCATCCTCTAACATCTTCAATGTGTCAAGATGAGAATAACGTTTACCATTTTTTTTTTTTTTTGATTGATTGATCCCAAATCCATAAGTTAAAGTAGACACATGAGCTTCTGGACTAACTTCACCAATAACTTGATTGAAGACTTCATTTTTAGATGCATCTGGTTGGTTTGTAATAAGCTCATCCATTCGCCTGTCATTAGCGAGATAATGAAATCAATTAGCATATTTAAATCGTTTAAATACCAAAAAAAAAAAAACAAAAAAATCCACTTCCTATAATTTTTATCGTTGTCTATAATTTTATTTTATTTTTTGGTGATTTCTTTATTTGTTTCTTTTGTAATTTCTATGTTTTATCTATTCCAATTAATATCAAGAAAATATTGTACAATATTAGTAAATATTTTATTTTTTTTTTTAAAACGGTAAACAATGTTCTCAAGCTTTTTTAAAAAAAAACTATTTTCTGTTTATATCATTTCTTTTTAAGTATAAATCTATTATGTATTTATAATAGAGCCACATGCAACATTACATAATATTAGTTTATACTCAAAATAATTTAAAAACAATTATATAAAAGAAGATCAAATATTGTTTATAAAATCCAAATCAATAGCTGAAATATCAGCAAGTGTTATTTTTTTTTTTTTTTTTTTTTTTTTTAAAAGCGATCTCTAACCTTTTTTATTTTTTTCTGTTTAAATTATTCTTTTTAAGGAAAAAAAAAACGTAAAACTAATCTCTAACAATTATATAGGTAAATATATATATATATATATATATATATAAACAATTATACAATTATGAACATATTAAAGAATGGGAACAAAAAAAAATCAAAAAAAATATGTACCGTTACACAAAAGAATGTATCACTCTATTCTAACATTGACACGTGTGAGGGCTCTTTATAGAAAATGGTGAATATTGAAGAGTTATTAGTGGAATTTAAAATTTTAGAAAACAGGGGAAAATGAAGAGTTATTAGTGGAATATGAAACATTTTAATTGAGCTTATCATGTGTGATATATCTATATAATCAATTGAATCTGTACATTGATCACATTAAGTGATATCAGAAAATTAATATAGTTAATAATAGAAAATTAGTGGATATTAGAACATTACAATATATATTGGTTAGAGACAGATGGTTTTGATTAGAATGATACAATTGAACACCAAATAGTTGATATATATGTATTTCTAAAAAGATGCTTTCAATTCACCAAAAGTTTCGTTAGTCAATTCTCAATAACATAAAATTTAAAATTTGATAAAGTTTGAATTTTTATTTTTTTTTCTAAGCAAGTTAATTCGATCACCTTAACCGAATGCCATAGACATAGCATAACACCATTGGAAAAAAAAAAAACAACAATAAATAATTGAATGAAACAAAATTACCTTCAAAAAAATCGACTGAAAAATGAACTCTATATATCAAAGCAACAACAAAAAAAACTAAACAAAAAAGGATTGAACACAAAATCGCAAAAAAAAAAAAAAAAAAAAGGACAAAACCACCAAAAAAAAAAATCCACTTGCTGTGATGGCAAAAACAAATGTTTTCCCGGACCCAATTTTGGCGGCACCCGAAATATACCTGTGATTAATTGCATGAAAAGAACATAAAAAGAATTTATAGGCAAAAAAAAGTAATTAATTGACTGAAAAATGAAGAGTTTTTGTGAATTGAATTTACAGACAAACAAAAACAATTAATTAACTGGAAAAATGAAGAGTTTATGGTATATGAAATGTTAGGGGATTATTATCATAATTAATTATTATTTTTAATTAATTTGATAATTTATTCATTATCCCATTAATTATGGGATTATCTACCGAAAAATGAAGAGTCTATGTGAATTGAATTTATAGACAAACAAAAGCAATTAATTGACTGAAAAATGAAGAGTTTATGAGTCAAATAATGGAATTGGACAGTTAAAAATTTCCTAAACTGACTCAAATAATAACTATGTAAATTAAGGCAATAATTGAACAACTAAAAAAATTCATAAACGAACTCAAATAACAATAATTGGATAGCTAAAAAAATTCAAAACTGACTCAAATAACAATAATTCTATTAGAGCATCTCCAATACAAGCGTGGCAAAGAGATGTCACGTAGGATAAATAGACGTTATGTTAATAATTGTGTTTCCAATGCAGCCATGCATATTCAACCTCAAGCTGACATGGCAAAAAAAAATATTAGGCATTGTCAACTTGACCGTCTACTTTCAGATGGTATATTGCACAGCTATTTTTTAGGTTGACTCAGCAAACATTTAAAACTGACATTAATTTTTCGTAAGGAAATAAAATAAAAAATAAAACAGGAAAAAAAGATGGACACGTCATTAAAAAAAAAAATTGTGTTTTAGACGAAAGCATTGGAGACTAAATTTTGAGTTGATTGTCTATCAAGTCTATTTTTATGTCACACAGAAAGCAAGTCTTTTGACATTGTTGCCATGTTAACAATTATTGGTATGCAAACCACTTTTACATTGGAGATGCTCTTAGTATTTTATATGGCCAAATCTCCCCCTATGTTACAGCTACTAATCAATAAAAATTAAATGCCAAAGCCTCCACACGATAACACGTGTCAAGGTGAGGTTGGCTAAAAATTGAAGAGTTTATGAGTCAAATAATGGAATTGGACAACTAACTAAAAATGAACTCTACGTATCAAAAACAAATCACCACAAAAAAAAAAAAAAAAAAAAAAAAAATCCACTTACTATGATGGCATAAACAAATGTTTTCCCGGATCCAGTTTTGGTGGCACCCAAAATATACCTGTGATTAATTGCATGAAAAGAATATAAAAAGAATTTATAGGCAAACAAAAGTTATTAATTGACTGAAAAATGAAGAGTTTTTTTGAATTGAATTTACAGGCAAAAAAAACAAAAAAACAATTAATTAGCTGAAAAATAAAGAGTTTATGGGATATGAAATGGTAGGGGATTATTATCAGAATTAATTATTATTTTTAATTAATTTGATAATTTATTCATTATCCCATTAATTATGGGATATGAAATGGTAGGGGATTATTATCAGAATTAATTATTATTTTTAATTAATTTGATAATTTATTCATTATCCCATTAATTATAGGATTATCTACCTAAAAATGAAGAGTCTTTGTGAATTGAATTTATAGACAAACAAAAGCAATTAATTGGCTAAAAAATGAAGAGTTTATGAGTCAAATAATGGAATTAGATAGCTAAAAATTTCCTAAACCGACTCAAATAATAACTATGTAAATCAATGCGATAATTGGACAGCTAAAAAAATCATAAACGGATTCAAATAACAATAGTTGGATAGCTAAAAATTTCAAAAACTGACTCAAATAACAATAATTCTTGTTAGTATTTGAGATGGCCAAATCTCCTCCTATTTTACACCTACTAATCAATAAAATTAAATGCCAAAGCCTCCACACGACAACACGTGTCAAAATGAGGTTCCATTTTACTATATTATATAGATTATACCTTCACTCTATGTATATAATTAAGTGGAAATGGAAGGAAATAGTCTTTCCTATGTTTCAAAGAGCAAAAATATCCACTTATGAAAAAAGTTGTAATAATGTCCATTCTTGATGTTCCCTTCGTCTAAAGTGTCCACTTGGAGACCAAAATACCATTTCCACTTAAATTGAGCAAAATGACCCAACAACCCCTTCCATGTAATAATGGACCAAACTACTTTCTCTTGAATCTGGGTGCCAAACTCCATCTCCCCACCCTCAATCTTGACACTTCCAACCCCACGATTCTCCTTCCTTCCTCGTCCTTGATTTCTAGAACCAAACTCCCTCAAAATTTAAATTTAAATTTTTCCTTCCTCCTCCCAGAACCATTCTTAGCGACAACTCGATTTCATTACCACCTCCCTCTTCCACACTTGACAACATCAACACATCCAATCCTGATTTCTCTTTGAAGCCTGGGAATTCCACATTGTACTTTGTGAGGTTCGTCGTCCTGTGAGTATTTGACTTTTCTCTTCGATGAGCAATTACACCCTACGTTTAACCCATTTAGTTCCTCCGTTGATTTCCAGCAAGAAATGGAAGGCCAATGTGATTATTCAGTTTATATGAACTGTGACAATCTCATTAATTGATTATTCAATTTTTTTTGTTAAATTTTTGGATCCTAACTTGTGCCTAGTGAATCCTTTAAGAGGACCCTTTGTTATTTTGTTCTAACTTGTAATAATATATTGAATTCAATGTGGTCATACCATTATTTCAAACGTTTTTGGAAGGCAGAGGAAACTTAAAAGGATTTTAAGAGATTGAAAATATCTTGGTTTGTAAAGTAGATTGATTCTATTGGTATATTTTTCATGCTTTCTCACTAACCCATTGCTGTCTTTGATTTATGGGAGATCCTCCTTTATTTTCTCCTTTATAGGAATCTCGTCTTAGGCATAAGATTATTAATTGAATTGAAATTGTACCACTAGGAAATGCAGTTGGTGAATTGTACGGTGACAAATATTTCATGGCTTAGTCTCACTACATTACATTATAGTTCTACTTGAAGATTAGTTTGTTTCTATGAGAAAAACTAGGACCTAATTTTGATTATAATTTCCAATTGGCAGGCACAGCACCATGCATAACACTTATTAACAAATAATTAAGATGACATTTCAATATTAGAAATAAAATGTAAAATCAAATAAAAATCCACATTTGGTCGTTAATCAAATGTAGACAAAGGGTCTATGACCATAAAATGCATCAACACTACCATTTATAATTGTTATCATCTGGATATTAAACACCAAAAATCTTGTGGAAACATGTAAACGTATCCTCGGATTGGGGAAACATGTAAACTTTTCATTGATTTCAACCATTAGTGATAGAACCACATCATGTCTTCAGTAATAAGTACTTACATCAATAAGGAAACAAAACAATTAAAACACAACTAAAGATACATGTCTTCACAAAAAAGAAAAAAAAATTATTTCAATGGTATGTATATTTATTCAAGTATTGCATTGCCCACCACAATATATAAAGCTTTACAAGCTCAAATAATAATAAGAGACACTAAACAAGTATACTTTGTAAAGTTCTCGTTTGTTGATTGGCTCATTTCGTGGACAAACCACATGTTGGGGTTCATTGTAAGGGTAGCTTAGGTATTGGTGTTCTTGTTCAATGCCCTTTGAAGACCTCATCTCAATAAGCACCAAAGGTAATTTCTATGTGCTTACTTGCATTGAAGAGATAGTTGCACACACTCACAACTCATGCATATGTTTAAATCTTGTATGTTGTGTGTCTTATTTATGTGCATTAATGTTCATTAACATCTTTTCTTGCATGCCTTTTTGATTGCATCTTGTATGTCCAAATGCCAAGTCATGCATAGGCTTAGGAGTGCATTTTTGCAAAGGGCGATGTTCAAAGCACTCTACGAACATCACCCATCTGAGGCCTGAAGGAAATGGGATAGGCGCTGTACAGACTTGATCGATTTAATCAGTCGCTGTTGGGTCGCTGTACAGTCACTGTACAAAGCGATGTACGTACAGCGACACTCTGTTTTCCCGAGAAGACAGAGTTGTGGCGCTGTTCAGGCGTTATACAGAAGCGCTGTTCGAACAGCACCAATGAAGATGTTCTTCATTTTTCCCAGGTAAGCGTTGTACAAGTCGCTCTACGTACAGCGACTTGTACAGCACCCAAGGAAAAAACAGGGGAACTTATCAAAATGCATCACTTTGACTTTGATCCCCTATATATATGCCTCTACGACTTTAGGTCACTTAAGTGAGTTCAGATTTCATACTTAGGATATTTTTCAAAGCAAGAAAAATACACAAGAACTCACATTTGATTACTCAAACACTATTTCAATGATCATCAATCATCATCTTTGATCATCTAGATATCATCTTGCATGGATTCTTCATCACACTTTGCTTGGTAAGTTTTTCACTAATATCTTACATATTTTGTGTCTTTCTTTGTAAGCAATCTCATTTATTACTTGTATGTTATTCATATATATCTTAGATACAAGTTTGAGATTAGTGTTTTGAATGTTTGAGAGTTGTATTGTGATAGCTTTCTAGGTTTGCATAATCTATGATTTGCTAAGCTTTTTGACATGTCACTTAGCTCTTGATATCTAGGATTGTATTTCTTGATATATCATCATCCTAGATAAGCATATAGAGTTACCTAGCTCTTGTTGCATATTTGAGTATTTCATATATTCACTTAGGTTGTATCATCTCTTCATTGAGAAGTAAGTCTTGTGTAGCTTCCGGGATTAGGTTGCATAAATCACAAGCAATTGGACTAGGTTCACTTATATCGGGATTAGGTAGGTGTATGATTACTTACCGGGATTAGGTTGTAATCGGTTTACACATTTAGTGGATTCGAGGTTAGAGTGTGGCTCACTTATTAGCCCGTGGTTTTTACCGTAAGGGTTTCCACGTAAATATCAAGTGTTATTTAATTTCCGCACCTTATTACACTTGCTATACTATATTGCCTATTAGGTGTATTTTCGTAATCTTGACCATACACGAAAATTTGGTAAAATCGATTAAAATCTATGCAGCCTGCAACCCCCCCCCCCCCCCCCCCCCCTCTCTAGATTAATATACTACACACTGTTAATTTGTTTCAATTGGTATCAAAGTGGGTTCCTATATATACTTAGGTGATCCTTTGCTCATTTTGGTGTGTTTTGCATTTTGTGTGATTTTTGATCATTCATACATCTGCATTCATTTCATTCATTCATAAACACTATGAGTGGAAATGGTGGAAATGGTGGTGGCAATGAGGATGCTTCTAGCACAAGGCCTCCACTACTTACCGGGTTGAATTATGCCTCTTGGAAAGGCAAGATGGAGTCGTACATATGTCAAATCCATGACTGAGCTTGGATGGCGATTAAAGACGGTTACACATCACCCATGATGACTCCTACAGGTGGAGGAGAGGATGTACTCAAGCCAAAGGCGCAATGGAACGCGCAAGAGTTTGAGTCATCAAAATGGAATAGAAAGGCGATACATGCCATCCTATGTGCAATGGACGAAAATCAATATAAATTGATTCAAAACACTAGGATAGCTAAGAAGGCATGGGACATCCTAGAGGTTGCACATGAGGGAACTGAAGTTGTAAAGGACTCGAAGCTTTAAGTTCTCCAAACGCAATTCGAATTGCTTATGATGGATGAGAACGAATGCTTTAACGACTTCTAAGTAAGGTTGATGGACATTATGAACCAAAGTCATCAACTTGGTGACCCGTATTCGGATAGGAGAATCCAGCAAAAGATAATGAGATCTCTCCCCGATAGATTTGAGTCTAAGGTGACAGCTTTAGAGGAGAATAGCACTTACAAAGATATAAAGCCAAGTGAGGTGATAGGGAGGCTTCTAGCTTGTGAGTCTAGGAAGGGTCCTACCTCCACACCTCCTAAAACGCAAAAGGGAATTGCTTTGAAAGCCTCCAAAGTTGAGAAGGAGGAGAATGATGACTTGGACGAAGAAATGACTCTATTGATGAGAAGGTTCAAGAAATTCTACAAGTCCGAGAAGAAAGGTTTCGGATCCAAGGGTAAAGACTTGAAGAAAAAGGCTCCCTTCAAGAAGTTTGAGCCTAAGCAAGAGAAGACTGAAAGGAAAGGGGTCTAATGCTATGAGTGTGGTGGCATAGGCCACTTTGCCCCCGAATGTGCTAATCACATTAACAAGGAAAAGGGGAAAGTGATAGCTGCCACATAGAGTGGAAATGATGACTCTAATGAGGGAGATGAGTCTTCGGATGATGAAGAGCTCATGGCTAACTTCATAGTCTTTGCCTCCTCTCACAAGAGCAAAGGTTCTAGTGAAGAAGAGAATGAGAGTCAAGAGGAAATTGACTCAAGTGATGATGGCTATTCATCTCACTCCACTAATGGAAAAGTGGATAGGATGGATCTTAGAGACTACATGGTCAAGTTTGAGAATTCTAGGTTAAAAAATAAGAGAGAGATCATGAGATTAAAGGAAGAAAACCTAGAGCTCTCATCTCATATAGACCAATTAAGTGAAGAAGTAGTGAGATCCACATTTAATGAAGATCAGCTAAGAGAGGAGTTAGCCTTATCTAATAGGAATGAAGAAGGTTTGAAGAGGGAGCTTGATGAAGCTAAAGAATCACTAGCTAGGATGGACTCTAGCACCAAGAAGCTTGACCATATACTTAGTGTTGGTAAGAGTCTGTGTGACAAGAGGGGTCTTAGGTATGAAGATGGTAAGAAGATCTCAACCTCTAACAAGACCGTGTTTGTCAAGAGCTTGGGCAACAAAGAAGCTTCACCAGTGCAAACTCCTAGGAAGAAAATGGATCTAGGACAATGTTTGAATAGTGCACAAGTGAAGGTGGTGCCAAGAAGGTAACCTCAAGCTCAACATTCAAGAGCCATTCAAGCCAACATTTCTCAACCTATGGCTCACAAAGGAAAGGAACCAATCATGCAAGCTAGAGCTCGGAAGCAAGCTAGACCGGTTCAACAACGAAGATGGATTGAACCTACTCAACTACAAAGACATGGGAAAGCTCCTATGTGCACACAAGGACAAGGTATGATTCCTTATTTTATTCCTACATGTAACTTTTATGGTTTTGATGGTCATATTAGACCAAGATGCTTTCGTTATATTAAAATGTGCAAAACTAGAAGCATGATTGAGAAGAAAAAGAAAAGAGCCATGATGCATATTGATTTGTATGATTCTAAGACATCTAGAGCCCATGTACCAAAGACCACTAGGAAAGAGAATGTTTTACCTAGGTGGATTAGAATGAATGAAAATGTTTGTCATGTTGCACAAATTACCTTAAAGGCTAATTCTTCTAATTTTTGGTATTTAGATAGTAGGTGCTCTAGGCACATGACGGTAAACAAGAGTTTCTTCGAGACTCTTGTCATGGAGGAAGGAGGATGTGTCACATTTGGTGATGGATCCAAAAAGAGAGTTGTAGAGAAAGGAACCATTTTCGTTCCCGGACTACCCTCCTTATCCAATGCTTTGTTTGTTGATGGCTTGAAAGCCAATTTGATAAGCATTTCACATCTTAGTGATGAAAGATATTTCATCTTGTTTAGTAAAGATGATTGCTCTATCCTTAAGCCCGATGGACAAACCTTGTTGAAAGGTATGAGATCTAGCGACAATTGCTACTGTCTTGAAGCTAGAATAGTCTCAAACAATGTGTCCATGGATGAGCAAATAGAGTTGTGGAATGAAAGACTTGGCGACATGAACTTTAGGGATTTAAGAACCCTTGGAAAGTTCAATTGTGTGCGTGGCCTCCCTAAACTTAGGAAGAAAGCCAATGGTGTTTGTGGACCTTGCCAACAAGGAAAACAAACCAAGAGTATGCACAAAAAAGGCAAGTATCTCTCCACCAAGGAGCCCCTAGAGCTTCTCCACATGGATCTTATGGGTACGATGCAAACCAAGAGTTTAGGTGGAAAGAGATACATTTTTGTTTGTGTAGATGATTTCTCTAGGTTCACATGGACATATTTTCTTAGAGAAAAATTTGAAACTTTTGAGAAGTTTAAAATGCTTTGTACTAAATTACAAAATGAAATGAATTCTAACATTAAAAGCATTAAACGGATTAGAAGTGACCATGGGAGGGAATTTGAGAATGCCTCTTTTGAAAGCTATTGCAATAGCTTAGGCATCTCCAATGAGTTTTCGGCTCCTAGGACACCTCAACAAAATGGAGTTGTTAAGAGGAAGAATAGGATCCTTCAAGAGATGGCCCGAGTGATATTGCTTAGCAACAATGTCCCTAGGAACCTATGGGCCGAAGCCGTCAATACGGCTTGCTATATAGGGAATAGAGTTTTCCTAAGGCCCGGATCTAGGAATACCTCTTATGAGTTATGGAAAGGGAGGAAGCCAAATGTTAGCTACTTCCACACCTTTAGAAGCAAATGCTACATTTTGAATTACCGTGATCAACTTGGCAAGTTTGATGCTAAGAGTGATGATGGTATATGTATTGGCTATGCCTTGAATAGTAGAGCCTATAGAGTTTTCAACTTGAAAACTCGAACCATGATGGAATCATCTAATGTTGTCATTGATGATACAATGCTCAAGTCTAATGACCATGAGGAGGAGGTAGTTTTAGATGATGATTCTCCTTTGGAGAAGGTTGTGGAGACTCTTAATGTTGAGACGTCCAACCTTGATGAAGAGGCCACTCAACCTCTTGATAGAGTTCCTCTCGTGGACTCTAATGAACCCGCTCCATGGGTTAGAAGACTCCATAACAAAGAGGATGTTATTGGAGATGTGGATGAGGGTGTAATGACTAGACGTTAAATTGCTAATCTCATTAGCTTTACATGCTACACCTCTCAAGTTGAACCCAAAAAGGTTGATGAAGCCTTGAATGATGAATTTTGGGTTCTTGCCATGCAAGAAGAGCTAAACCAATTCGAAAGGAATGAGGTTTGGACTATAGTTCCTAGGCCTAAAAGCACACATGTTATAGACACTAAGTGGATTTATAGGAACAAATCCAATGAGGATGGCAACATAGTGCGGAACAAGGCTAGACTTGTAGCACAAGGGTACACTCAAATTGAGGGTATCGACTTTGAGGAGATATTTGCTCGCGTTGCCCGTTTAGAGTCCATTAGGCTTCTCTTGTCCATTTCTTGTGTGCACAAGTTCAAGTTGCACCAAATGGACGTCAAGAGTGCCTTCCTCAATGGTTTCTTGCAAAAGGAAGTGTTTGTTGAACAACCCAAGGGGTTTGTGGATGCTTACCACCCCAACCATGTCTATCGCCTCAAGAAGGCTCTATATGGATTGAAACAAGCACCGAGGGCTTGGTATGAGCGCCTCACTCAATTTCTTGTTGACAATAACTACACGAGGGGTAGTGTTGACAAGACTCTATTCATTAAGAAAGACAAGGATGAGCTTTTTATAGCTCAAATCTATGTTGATGATATAGTGTTTGGCTCCACCAACAACACCAAGGTCCAACAATTTATTGATGTCATGTCTCATGAATTTGAGATGAGTCTTGTTGGTGAACTAAGTTACTTCCTAGGTTTGTAAATTAGACAATTAGATGATGGGATCTTCATTACCTAAGCCAAATATGCCAAAAACCTAGTGAAGAAGTTTGGTCTTGAAAATGCCAAACATTGTGATACACCCATGAGTACCACTTTGAAGCTTAGCAAGGATGCAAGTGGAAAAAGTGTGGAACAAACTCTATATCGAGACATGATAGGTAGCTTGCTTTATTTTACCGCAAGTAGGCCCGATATATCTTTTAGTGTGGGTGTGTGTGCTAGGTACCAAGTGGATCCTAAGGAGTCCCATCTCTCTTCCGTAAAGAGAATCATTTGCTATGTGAATAGGACTTCGAACTATGGGATTTGGTACTCGTTTGACACTAATGCTAGTCTTGTAGGCTTTAGTGATGCGGATTGGGCAGGAAATTGCGATGATAGGAAGAGCACATCGGACGGTTGCTTCTTTCTAGGCAACAACTTGGTGTCTTGGTTTTGCAAGAAGCAAAACTCGATTTCCTTGTCCACGGCCGAGGCCGAGTACATAGCCGCAGGGAGTGGATGCACACAACTCCTATGGATGAAGCAAATGCTAGTCGACTACGGATTTAACCAAGGTACTCTAACCCTTTTTTGTGATAATATGAGTGCTATAAATATTTTCAAGAATCCGGTGCAACATTCTAGAACTAAGCATATTGACATCCGCCATCATTTCATTAGAGAGCTTGTTGAAAATAAATGCATAGTACTTGAACATGTAGGTACTAATGATCAACTTGCGGACTTATTTACTAAACCCTTAGATGCTACTCGATTTAAAACTCTAAGTATATCTATTGGGATATGTCTTGTGGAGTGATGTGATTTGTGATTGACCCCATATAGGGAACTCAAGCAAAGAGAGCTATTTTGCATTCTTGTCACTTGCAAAAAATTCGAAATATCTTATGCTTCTTCTTTTAATTGCTTGAGTAAGCTTGGTTGGACATATGTATATATGTTTTCAATTCAATAAGTGTGAACCTTGCTTGTTTACAATCCATGTCATATTTATGTTCAAACATGCATTTTTGGACTAGGAGATTTACATAGGAAGTATGCTTTGAATGATCTATAATTATCTCCATGACATGATGATTCTTATATAACATGCTATTGAAAATTGAAAAGCATGAAATTCATATGACATGCTCAAATGAAAAGCATGAATTGATGATTGCGTTCTTAAATGCAAAACTTGTGTGAAAAAGCTTATGAGACTCAAAATGAATAAAGGATCTTGTATCCGTTTAAAGAAATTTAAATTCCAAATGTCTCTCTTTCTTTATTAGTTAACATGGCTACTATCATACGGATATCTTATCCAGAATAATCAAATAGGGTGTAAAGTCGCTCATGCCATGTTTCGCTTATAAAGTAGGATATAGTTGCTCTTAAATTAAAATCAATGAAATCTCTATATCCTTGCTTCTCTCATGACAATGGTGAAATTGGTTTGAATTCCTATTAGAAACCTTTGTCATTTGCTTTGCCAAATACCATTGTATTTTAGACTTGAATGCTACATGTCTTGTATGCAAAGCATGTTTGATTCACACATTTTATTTAAATAAATCTCCTTGTTTCTCTTCAATTAATTGAGATGCATAAAGTGACTTATATTGATTATGCAAATATCTTGTATGCTACTATCTCTCTTTGCTTAAAGTGACCCGATTGGGGACTACTCCTTTGCCTATATCATGACAAAAAGGGGGAGTAGAATGTGGTAAGGGGAGTTGCAAATTGTAGTGGCAATTGTGCATGTTGGGGAGAATATTCATTGAGGGAGAGTAACCCAATGAGGGGGAGCATTGCATACACATACATTGCATAATGTTGTGCCTAAACTCTTAAATTGCAAATGCTTGTTTTTGTTCTCACTTGATTAATCTCACATTTTACTTGTATTGGAAAGTATAGAAATCTTATTTTCAGGGATTGATTATTCTACAAAAGACTAAAGACTTCAAGATGTAGTATTTAAAACATCTCTTTGTATTGTAGAAAATCATTGTTGACCCGTAGTTTCTTTTTTTTTTTTTTTTTTGTGAGGAATCAATGTGAGTGGTGGTTTTGTCACGAAATAACCAAAGGGAGAGATTGTAAGGTTCCCATTTGTTATTTGGCTCATTTCGTGGATAAACCACATGTTGGGGTTCATTGTAAAGGTAGCTTAGATATTAGTGTTCTTGTTCAATGCCCTTTGAAGACCTCATCTCAATAAGCACCGAAGGTAATTTCTATGTGCTTACTTGCATTGAAGAGATAGTTGCACACACATACAACTCATGCATATGTTTAAATCTTGTATGTTGTGTGTTTTATTTATATGCATTAATGTTCATTAACATCTCTTCTTGCATGCCTTTTTGATTGCATCTTGTATGTCCAAATGCCATGTGCATAGGCTTAGGAGTGCATTTTTGCAAAAGGCGTTGTTCAAAGCGCTCTACAGAAGAGCTGTACGAACAGCGCCCATCTGAGGCCTAAAGCAAATGGGATAGGCGATGTATAGACCTGATCGATTTAATCGGTTGCTGTTGAGTCGCTGTACAAAGCGCTGTACGTATTGCAACACTCTGTTTTCCCGAGAAGACAGAGTTGTGGCACTGTTTAGGCGCTATACAGAAACGCTGTTCGAACAGCGCCAATGAAGATGTTCTTCATTTTTCCCAGGTAAGCGCTATATAAGTCGTTCTACGTACAGCGACTTGTACAGCGCTCAAGGCAAAAACAGGGGAACTTATCAAAACGTATCACTTTGACTTTGACCCCCTATATATATGCTTCTATGACTTTAGGTTACTTAAGTGAGTTGATTTTCATATTTCATACTTAGGATATTTTTCAAAGCAAGAAAAATACACAAGAACTCACATTTGATTACTCAAACACTATTTCCATGATCATCAATCATCATCTAGCATCATCTTTGATCATCTAGATATCATCTTGCATGGATTCTTCATCACACTTTGCTTGGTAAGTTTTTCACTAATATCTTACATATTTTGTGTCTTTCTTTGTAAGCAATCTCATTTATTACTTGTATGTTATTTATATATATCTTAGATACAAGTTTGAGATTAGTGTTTTGAATGTTTGAGAGTTGTATTGTGATAGCTTTCTAGGTTTGCATAATCTATGATTTGCTAAGCTTTTTGACATGTCACTTAGCTCTTGATATCTAGGATAGTATTTCTTGATATATCATCATCCTAGATAAGCATATAGAGTTACCTAGCTCTTGTTGCATATATGAGTATTTCATATATTCACTTAGGTTGTATCATCTCTTCATTGAGAAGTAAGTCTTGCACCTTTTTTTCCTCGGATGTTTTGGGCTTTACTTGGATCTACCAAGACACATGCAGGCTTTATTTCAAGCGCAGTACATACATAACCTATTGCTCCACCAAATTCGGTTCCCAGGTGCCAGTGAGGATGAGATGTGGTTTGCTTTGGGTAAGAACAAGGTTAGACTAGGAAAGAGAGTTTTGTTTGTGCACTAGGTTGAATTTTGGTGTTTTGCCGGATATCTTTTTGAGGGATTACATACCAGTGCCGGATGGGATCCACATCCGATATTTTGGTGGACAGGGATGTTTATTATTGCAAGATGTGCTGTCCAGGTTCTTTAGTGGGAGTTTTAAGAGAGAGGGTGATGCTTTGAAGATGGCACTTGTGTTGTTTGCGAACAACATTCTCTTCGGCCAGGATTATAGGAGACAAGTTACGTATTGGCTAATGACGTTGGTTGAGGACATAGAGGCATTCAATTTGTTCTCATGGGGTCATTACGTATTCAAGATGACATTGCACTACATCCAAAGTGGTTTTAAGGTGTCGGAGCCGTTGGGTCCTACAAGAAGATACAACTTATACGTTTTGTTTGGGGAGTTCAGGTATCATGCAAAGTTGACAATATGTCGAACTATTCTTATAGTTTTTAAGAATATCATCTTATTCATCTAATAAACTAGCTTTTTTTCTTGGTAGTTCTGGGCAATGGAGGCCATCCTTTAAATGCGGAGAAAATTGGGCAACAGGTTCGCTAATCACGGATGCCCCCATTTTAAAAAATGGGAATTTATCAAACGGGGATCAACTATGTCTCAAACATGGTTGGAGAAAGAGGCTGACGGAACGGTAAATGTAGAATTGGTAGATTTTTTTGAATTTGTTTGCTATTTTGTTACTAATTGAAAGGGTAATATTTTACAGCTCACTGGATTAGCCAAGATCGGGCCTACTCGAAGGGAGGAAAAAGAGGACTACTGGAGGGGCATTGACGATGACATATCCAAAGGACCTCAGTTTGTACCGTTGAAGGATTTCGTCGGCAAAGAGGACAGAGCGAAGCCATCATCGAAACAACTCCATAAGAAAAAACGAAAGCAGTACCATGGTCCTGATGATCCAATTAAAAGACGACGGAACTTTTTTAATGCATCACCACGTATGCGCACCACTCGACATGTCCATGACAGACCTGATCTATCACCCTCACCTGTTGACGAGACACACTCGCCTCTCCATCATCCATCCTCAGGAGGGACACAAACCGAATTACTGTCGTCTGGCGATAACCACAGGACTTCATCTCTTACTCGTCAGCGTCAACCTCAACCTCTACCTCCACCTCCACCTCCACCTCCACCTCCACCTCCATCAGTTGATCGTAGACAGCAATCAAAGAAATCAGAGGTGATTATTTTCATTATGTTATTCTCTTTAAATAACGATCATTTTCATGACAATTAATATTGTTTAGGGATCAACCTCTACTGCAATTCTGAATCAACTACTTGACCAAATGCGCATCATCGTACGTGAGGAGGTACAAAGCGCGATGCAATCCAAGTTTAAAACTCTTCGGATCGAATTGTTTGCATTTGTAGGTATTCCGGTATGTATAACTCCACTGCATCATTTTATAGTAGTTTAAATTTGGTTATATTATCAACTCATTTTGAATAAACATTTTCCTTTTCACAGAGACGTTCCCGTAGAGAGGATCGTGCAGAACTGGTCTCGGACCCATATTCACCTTCAGATCCTTTCGAGGCAGCCACTCGAGGTTTGGATGCAGCCCACACTGAGGGATCCACCCACACTGAGACAGCCCCCGTAGACCCTACCCACACCGAGACACCCCTCGTATCCCTCACACACACTGAGACACGTCTCGTATCCTCCGCCCAAACCGAGACACCCCCCACATCCCCCGCAGACCCCAAGACAGCCCCCGCAGACCCCACCCATACCAAGAGACACCCTTAGAAGCCCCCGCAGCCCTCACTCACCCCGAGACAGCCCTCGCAGACCCCAAGACAACCCCCGCAAACCCCACACACACCGAGACACACCTCGTATCCCTCACCCACATCAAGACAGCCCCCACAGACCCCACCCACACCGAGACACCCCTCGTATCCCTCACCCACACCAAGACAACCCCCACAGACCTCACCCACACCGAGACACCCCCCACATCCCCCGCAGACCTGAAGACACCCCCCACATCCCCCACCCAAACTGAGACACCCCCTACATCCCCCGCAGACCCTAAGACAGCCCCCGCAGACCCCACCCACACCAAGACACCCCAAGACAGCCCTCACTCACCCCGAGACAGTGCCTCAAACAACCCCTGCAAACCCCAATTACTTAAAGTTTATTACTTTTCATCGTGTAATCTTTTAGACTATTGATTTTGGATCAACAGTGTGAATGATTACACGATGAAAAGTAAGCATTCTTACACGATTCATTTATTATATCGTGTAATCTTGATTACTTTTCATCGTGTTATCATTCACGCTGTTGATCCCAATTCAACAGTCTAAAAGATTACACGATGAAAAGTAATAAACCTTACACGATATATTAAGGATGCTTTGTTTGCATCGTGAAATCTTTGACACTGTTGATTTTTTGATCAACAGTGTGAATTTAAACTTCCTGGGCTTAGTTCCTTTTTATCAGCCCCAATACTGATGACGTGGCAACGAAAAACACCTGAGCCTAGGAAAGATTTTATAGGCCTAGAAACAAATTAGATTGGTTCACACGATGGAAATATTTACACGCTGAAATATAAACATTTTTACACGGTGCATGCATGTTTACAAGCTTAAATTGCAAAATGATTACACGCTAGTATTGTTGTTGTTAGAGAATATTAGAACAAATGATTACACGCTAAATGCATCTTATTTCTTGTTTGGTTTGTATTGAACCAGACAACTGTCTGGTGATGGTGGATTTCAAGTATTGTTATTCCTCCGATATATATATCCATAGTTTCACATATGATACATAAACCTATTAAGGTTGGTTCAGCAGTGTTTAACACAAACAAATGTACATATACCATAAATCAATAAAGGTAGGTTCAGCAGGTTGGTCCAACGGCATTCTTTTCGTCCGTGTCCAGCAAGGTAGGTTCAAGTGGCTTGTCTGGGCACTTCAGTCTGTTGTGTACCTCTTTCTTACAAATACTACATTATCGAGATTTTTTGGCTGGTTTGCATGTGCTAGATGATGGTTCCGGGCAACTTGTTTTATTGTGTCCTTTTTTTCCACAGTTTGAACAAGAATGTAACTTTCTTTTCTCTCCAGCTGACGATATCCTTAACTTCTTTGGTCTTTCTGGCAGAATCGTTTTCTTCCATGGCAATACAATACGGTTCCAGATTGCATCGGGAACATCCCAAATTTCAGGATCCATAACAAGGTTGACACCAATTTCATAAGCATGTTTAAGAAATCCTGTTGTGTATTGGTCAGAAGCCAGTGCGTTGATTGACATACCTTTGTACCTAGGCCATAACACACCAATAAACCAGATTACCCCAAGTTTGTAAAATAAACCACAACAGATAAATGTACAGAGTTAAAAGACCGGCAAGCATACCTAGCAACCGCCATTGCATGAGAACACGGCAACTCATCTAAATCCCATTGACGGCATGAGCAAGAACATTCGTCAAGGTCGACGGTTCTAGGAATCCATTTGTCGTCTACCTTAAATTTCATGTAGTGAATGGGGTGAATCGCAGACCGATCCGCTATTTCTGTCCTCTGTTTGATGTGTTCATCTGCAAACGCTGTCAAATATGTAGACATTTCACGTGCATTTGTCCGACGATCGTTGAACCACATTTGCAACAAATCTCTGATACATTCCGCCATTGCTGTGATAGGCAATTTTCGAACCGCAAGTAGACAAGAATTCATTGACTCAGCAATGTTGGTGCTCATCAAAAAGTACCTCTTTTTAGGGCTATGTACTCGTGAAAACTTCTCTACCCCAATGCCCAGGAGCTCATTATAAACCTTAGGGCAGGTTTCTTTCAACTCACCCATTGCACGGTCAAAATCCTTGATACGGTATGCATACGTAGCACGGTAGTAAAGCCAAATCACATCATTCCTCTGCTTGCAAAATCTTTTAAGATTTTGTGCCAAGTGGTATGCACAAACGCCATGTGTTGCATCTGGGAATATGGCTTCAATTGCATTAAATATACCATTGTGCCGATCCGAAACTAACATCACACGGTCTGGATTTTGGATCACTTTACAGAGTTTCTTCAAAAACTAAGTCCACGACTTTGTGCATTCAAAGTTTGCAAACCCAAATGCCAAAGGGTATATCATCTCGTTTCCGTCTTTGCACACCGCAACTAACAAAACACCCCTAGTCCTAGCCTTCAAATGGGTAGCATCGATGTAGATAACCTACCTAATAACATAATTGAACCCCTCAATAGAGGCTCTAATTGCCATGAATCCATATTTCAACCGGTTTTTTGAGTCGGTCTTGATCTTTGTCACAGTCCCAGGGTTCGCTTGTTCCAATACATAAAAATAAGACGGTAACCTCTGAAAGGGTTCCCACGGATCGCCGAACACCTGACTCAAAGAGTGCTCCTTCAACCTGTAGGTTTTGTTGTACGAGAGGTGGATGCCATACTGCTCCCTCATCTCAAAAACTATATCTTTAGGACGGATGATGTGCCCGGGATCGCGATATTTACTTGCATACAAATCCCCGATCATGGCGGCACTTACACGTTTAAATTCAACGTTGTAGTTGTCATTTCTCTCACATGTGTGCTTATTAACGAATGCCTTCACATGCCAATAAGTCCCCCTATTCGACTTCCATGCCCGAAGAACCCATCCACAACTTCTCTGTGTACATTCGGCTGTGAATCGTGTATTAGAAGATCGTGAAATCCTGTGCTCAAACCTCTCTGCAAATGCATACGACCCTACAACTTGCTTCAATGTAGGCTTGTCCTTAAACATCTGTCCTTTGTATAATGGACCTTGGTCACCTGGATTTTGAAACACATCCACTGATCGAACGGCTGGTATTGAGTAAAGCTCTGAACCTGATATTGTCCACCGTGTGTTTAGGGACGGTGAAGAACTGTTGGGTGTTCCACTCACCCCTCGTTCTTCTGTTACAAGAACTGTTGCCGCTAGCCCACCATCATCATCCACACCACTCTCATCTTTTGTATCACTGGTTTTAGAACTATCAGACCTTCCAGAAGTATCTATGCTTTCAGAACTATCCACAATTGCATGCTTGGTAATAGATGCTAGCGTCACTTGGTCATTGCCTACTGACGTAAATTCGGGTGTAGCCTGGGATGCAAGTGGATTATTGCTGCCACTAACTGATTTATAGTTTGGAGTACCCCCCGGAGACCGTGGAATATCGGTGGGTTTAACAGGCGAGACAGTACATTCTAATTGGATTGGATTTGGTGGAGGTCAAAATTCATGTTTGTTGACAAATTCAACATCAATTGCGGCCCAACCTTTTTCCTTATTAATAATCACAAACTCTACATCGTCGTCACTCATAACAGACAATGTAACTTTATCAACCCCCGTTTCCACATGCGAAGTTAGCTTGAACTGAATTTGGTCTCTACTAACCCATGTCCGCTGGTATATCTTTTCCACCAATTCATCGTACGCTCCGTTGTATTTTTTTTGTTAAACGTACTGAGGTAAACGCGTTACCCTTCCAATGCTCATCGCACTGAACTAACACCCAAGACATGGTATCCTTAGACCTTGAAAAAAAAAATTCAGTCAATAACAGTATAACAATTACTGTCATTCAATTCAGGTCAGTGCCTATGAACAATTCTTTTAGGCCTAGGAATGGTTCCCAGGACTACAACATTCCTCCCGGGCTTAGCTCATCTTATGTTTTCAAAATCAATAACACCAGCCAAGCCAATAACAAAACCAAAAGGAATCAATAACAGCGTCTGTTTTGGTTCAACCAACCAACACAAACAAATATACATACACCATCAACCAACAACAATAGCAAAATCCTAAACCTGTTTTGATTCAGCAGCGATCAACACAAACAAATATACATACACCATCAGTCCTCACAAAATCACATACAAATTCCCTAAATCTTTCCCCACCAAACCATACAACACAATAATTGTGAAAACAAACCATACAACACTGTTCACCAGAGTGCATTTCTTCCGGTTATTCATGTGATAGTGAGGACGATATGTTTGCACCCTACAATACTACATATACCTTAACCCCAACAATACTACGATGTGGCATTTCATCAAACACCTTAACTAAACCTAACAATACTACATACACAAACCCAAATTCATGGGCAACAAATCCAAAACCATCAATCCCTCATTCTATAAAAAACGTCTCAAACTTAAACAACAATAAAAGACGGACAGATTCAATGACATTGGAAACTTAAGTGTGATTACGGGACTTACATTGACTAAAAAAAAGCTCGATTTCAAACTTGATAGTGAAGCTCGATTGAAGGAGGTGTGGGCGAGGTGTCGGCACTGTCAAGATTCCGATCGCCATCAAGATTACGGTCGGTAGCAAGATTCTAGCGGAGATGGGATTTGAACAGCAGTGAATTCCGATCGACAGTGAGGACGATGGGATTTGAAATGGGACGATGGAGTAGATTCCGGTCCACAGGAGAACGATGGAGAAGATGACCCAACTTCTAAAACTTTTGGTTTTCTTCAGTGAACTGAAGGAGAAGGAGAAGGAGAAGAAGAGAATGGCAGTTTCGTCCTTACACATTGTAAGAGGGTAATTTAGTCATTTTGCACGGTTTAATTGTGGAGGGCATTATTGTCTTAGAAAGGCTATTTCCTAGAAAGTAAATATCAGGAAAGGCTAGATATGCACTTTTTTTTCCCAACGAGCTATTTCCTAAAAGTGAATGTTGGGATAGGCTATATCTGCAGGGTCCTCTAATGCATATCCTGATTCAAATACGTTTTGCAAATTTCCAGATTAATAAACCATTTGAATATACTTTATTATGAACGAATGTTATATATAATGAAGTTTAAATGCATTTGATTTCAAGAAAGTGAAAATGACAAATCAAAGACCCATAAACAGACGAAATATTTTTTTTTTTTTTTTTTAAGTATTACATGAATTATTACAAAAGAACTGCTAAGATCAAACAATACATATATACGGTCTGGATATCTACTCCCATAACGAGATATAACTACTCCCACAAATCAAAAAAATAACTCCCTACATATGCTTGTAAAATGTGCATGATAGAATTTGAACCCCTCACCAATCATCACTAATGTGTGGAAAGGAGGTGGACTACCATATGTTCTAAGAGGTGATACGCACAAACACCAATTATTTCAATTCTTAATTTATCCAACACCCAGCAAAAAGTTATGATATCCATTGATTATAATAATACTACTGGAACTTGCTTTCAATGCATTAAAACACAAGTTGGAATTATCGAAGAAACCCAACTTTAAAAATCATGATATCTTTGAATGAAAAAAAAAAAAAAAAAATCCAGTTACATTCAAATCATCACTTCCTATGTTTCTTTATTATCTTACATCAGTAAATTTTGTAATTCAACATATCTTCATACACTCAATCAAATAAACACAAAGATGAGAAAGAAACAAAAAAGAAGTTAAAAAAATATAACAAACAAATCACACAAATCGGTTAAATGGCTTCCTTCCAACTGTTGCAGGCATCGAAACGGTCGAATCCACACTGAGATCTCCTATAGATTGCAGTGACTGGTTCTTATCTAAACCCCTTTGAGAAGCAGAGTCCTTGCCAGAGAAGAAGGAACCTTTTTTCCACTTGAAAGATCCAATGCCTTGTGTCAATGGGAAAGATAGCCTTCTCTGTGACTCACTGCTTGGAGTTCCCGGAAACCTCTCCTTGGGGTTACTATTAGCTCTCGACTTTGCTTTCGCTGACATGGTAGGCGTCATGTAGTTTGGCACCGAAAAGGGCGGGCAACTTACGAGGCTATCATCATCCTTTAGAGGTAAGTCGAAAGGAGAAGCAGCTCCACTAGCTCTTGCTCTTGAATATTTCGACAAGCTTGGGCTGCATTGTGGGATTTTACTCGAAGCAGCTGGACTTCGAGCATATCTCGTGGGAAGTATAGTTGATTTTGTAGATTTTGGCGTGGGAGTATCCATATTGTCAAACGTAAAACTCTGTTGCTGCTTGTGGCTGCTGGCTTGTGGTCGCGGACTAGGCTTAAACTCAGAATTAGGCCTCGGTGGGGTAAGCTGAAAATTCTTCAGAGGTTGGCTTTCAGGAGTGTTAGCTGGAGGAAGTTGACGTTCTAACCAGTTCCACCACCATGGAAATCCCCCGGATCTGAGATCCGTTAGAGATGTTTGTGCTGATTTAGGAGTGGATTTCCACAACTGTTTTCGGAAAGACAAAGGCAACAAGAATAATATAGACGTTAAATTCTGCATAGCAATAACCTGCCTAGATACTAGGCCTAGTCTCATCAATAATTCACTTTCAAGCCAAATATTTTCGTGACATGCCAGCAGATAAATCTTTTGAACAAGCTTAAGACTGGTTGATCAGTATCATTTGGAGTAAAGCTAGCCACTTGCCAGCCTCTAAAGCTTAGTTTTAGTGTCTCATAAAACAATACCAAACCTGTGACACCATCTAGTTACCTATAGGCAGGTGAACACAGGAATCTATACCCAAATTCTATTTTCAAGTAATATGAGAATTATGAAATGTAAACAAGGGAAGTAGAGATGCAATTGTAACAAAAGTTGAGAAATGAAAATAAGAAACGAAGATCTAGACGTTTTACCTAATATGAGAAATAACAACCAAAACATGATGAAAAACAAAATAGAAGCATATGGGGCAAATTATTTGATTTAGCTAGCTATTATATAAGGATCAATAACACAAAGGACAGGCAAAATTAATGGGTAGGTGTTTGTGAGCCTTGATGAGCTGGACGGAGACGCAAATTGACCGAGTGCAGAACATGGTACTCAATTAGAGCTGGAAAGGGCTAAAGCTCAAACAATAGAGAAGTACCTGGTGGGAATATGCATAAGCCATGGCTCTTTCTCTTTTGATGACTGCCTCCACCTTTCTCTGCAGCCTTGCCTCCATTTGGTCTTTTGTCAGCAAGCTATCATCCCAATCTTCATTGTTTCCTGCCTCAGACTATACCAGTTTCCAACAATTGATGTTACTCATCGAAAGGACTTCAAATGTAATAAAACAAAATAAATGTTTTGAAAACAACATGGCCCATATTAAGTCTCTTAGGCATCATGCATTTGATGCCTCACATAACTTTGACTGAATTGAGCATTAGATCACAGTCATCAGACTAACAGGACCTAAACGAATCAAAAACTGGGCATGCTTAAAAATCAAACAAAGTAAAACTTACCGCCTGGCTGAAGGTCCATTTGCCCAAGGTACTTTCCCCTTCATTCTTGTATTGAGCTTGACGGCGTGCTTGGTTTTCTAACATCTGGATTCTCCTCGACTGAATCTGAGATTGAACCCGAACCAAGAGCTGCATGTATTTCATGGCATTCACTGTTTGGCGCTTCACATTCTGTCCTCTCACTACTCCTTGAAGCCTCACTAACCCCTTCAAAGCTCTAAAGCTCCTCCTCGCCTGTATAACAAAGTTGTTATTATTAGTTTTGTGGTACTCAGAGCATGCTGTTGTCCTGTACTGGATGTTGTAGCAACCTAATCTATATGTATTAACAGATGGCTCAACCTATCGGTATGTATACTTGGGAGCATTCAAGAATTTAGTATATTTGAATTCAAGGTGCTTTAGCAGGGCACATTTGACAGATTAGAGTTGAGATAATTGGTACCTCATGTCCATTCGTGAATGTCATTAGCAGAAAACAGGATAAAATACTTTGTCTAAGCCAGTCTGAATATATTAACAGCTTTGTTTTCACAAATAAATACTCTTTGCATTAATTGTTCACAAAAAAAAAAAAAAAAAAACTGAATATCTTCTACAGGGCATTTACGAATAGCTAGATACTGAGTTCTACCTAAAAATATTCAGGTTTTTGGTCATATTTATCATGAATCTAACCAGCCCTTAAACCATTGCACTTAAGTTTTTCAACCAAGGGAAAGTAGAAGCTTACCATATAGCCTCTATAGACTGCTTGGATCTTAGTAGCAGAAGCATGACGATATCTTAGAGTTGGTTCTGGTCTTTCTCTTCGGTGATGAACAATCCTAGGAGAAGCAGCTCTTGGAGAGGCAGCCCTTGGAGAAACAGCTTTTGGAGAAGCAACCCTTGGAGAAGCAACTCTCGGAGAAGTAATCCTTTGAGAAGGAACCCTGGGAGAAGCAACTCTTGGAGGCACAAAAAGTGGTGTTCTGGGTTGTTCAGGAGGGGTTGGTGGCCTGAATATTAATTTATGCTCTCTTTCAGCATCCCCCAAAATTTTCTCAATACTGCTTGGCTCTCTGAAGAGTGGAATGAATGAATTGGTCTCTCCATGCCTTAGTTTCCCTAGCCCTTTCTTTCTCTTTTCTTTTGTGCTTTGCTTATCCGATTCCTGCAATATGATCAGGAATTAGCAAGATAAGGTATCACTACTAGTCATTTTGTAGCACACAATATACTCTGATAAGCAAAACTATTGTATATTTGAACATGAATCATGAAGAACAATAATGTAAACGTCATGAAGCTTATTAAGCATTCGGCTTTCTTTGTCCAGACATCAGAAGAACTACATAAATTCCAACAGTTGACAACAGCAGGGAAGTGACTTCAAAATAAAACAAATCCGAATTGAAATTTTTGTCTAATTGATTCTGCCTAGGGAGAAGTGTGCATGCCAACTGATTTATAAGTCCATCAAATTAAAAACATATTCAGACACTTTTTTACAACCTTTGCAAACATTAAAAGTATTAAACTGGAACTTGAGAGAATACCGAATTGGGCTACAAGTCTAACATCACAACACAGACTTCAACTGTTTTATCGACATAAGAAAAATCTAGAACTGTTCCCAAAACAAACAAGAATCAGGGTAATACACTTACATTGGCTAGTTTCTCCTTGGAGTGGGGTGTAAAAACCCGCTTGATTGCGGAAAACCAACTCCCTTTCTTTCCCATATCCCTAGCATTCCTCTTTCAACCTGGATAATAAAATAAACAAAAGAGTTATATGCAGCTCCAAGTACATATGGATTCATGTGTATGCATACAAGTTATACAGTAAATCATGTATGAGTAAACACACCTGCGAAAGTAAAATAAGCATTTAAACAATTACTAAGAACATGGTATTTTAACAGTTTATTGTCCTAAAGGATCCTAGACCTTGAGTCATGTTAAAGTTAGAAAGCCGAAAGAGTACCTAACAAGCACCTACTTCTTGTTTTTCATGCCCTTACGATCCAAACAGTCTATCGAACAAGTAATCATATAGAGACATGTAATTGAATGAAATCGCAGAGATGTTATGAATTAGCATGATATTTTGAAGAAACAAAGACCAACAATCAATTCCCGCAAGTAAACCTTCAAAATATAACTATGATTAAATTGATTGGTAACAAAAAAGCTGCCACCACTGAGAACAAAACATAACCGAAACCCTTTGAGAGACCTAATAAGATGAAAAGAAAATAGAGGAATCTTCCAATTGATCCGAAATCCGAGTTAAAGAACACCAGTATCTGCCATGCTTTAACATGACACTATCAAATGTGTGGGGTTAAACTCCAACTAGTTTCTTTACATATAGATCACAATCTGAGGCCAAAAGCTAAATACCAGAATAACTACACAGACAAACACAAACTGCCAAAGCAGAATTGTACTTAAACATATATGATAGGGAAATTAAACCTTTTAATAATGATTAAAAAAAATAATATGCAAAACAAGTCTTTGACAAGCTTGAAACCCTTTCTCTGGACAAGATTCTTATCTATTTGGAAAAACTAAAAGTTCTATCAGGAAAAGATCAAACAAATAACTAATCGACAGAGATAACAGTCAAGATTGTTAAAAATTCCAATTTCTGTGGCAAACCCAGAAAATATTCTGAAGAAGATCAATTATTTACAATTTAAAAGACAAAAATTCTCCAAGGAAACAAAATCTGACACTGAAGGATCCCAAGACACAGAAGAAGAATTAAATATAAAAATAACTCCAGAAACCAAGACCTTGTTACCTGAACAAGACCAGAAAATCCAGAAACCTTAATTGTTTGTCTAATTAAAAATAAATAAATTGAGTCCAAAAAGCCATAATCACACATACCCAGAAAGAAAATGATCACAAATAACATAATTAAAACATACCCAGTAATGAAAAACATAAATAAATCACACACACACAAAAATGAGATCATGTACTGTGTAGGTACCTCATAGAAGTTTTGAGGTTCGAAATTCCTCCAAAGAAACTTCAAAAAAGCTGTTCAAAGCCAAAAAGGAAGAGGCAGCCAGAGAAGACTGTTTCTTTAGTTTATTTGTTTCTTGCTTTCTCTCCTTTCCTATTCCTATACAACATGTTTTCCAATTCTTCCTTTGATCAACTTTTACACAAAATAATAATATTTTTTTTTTTTGGGTTTAATAAGTGTGATTTTACTTTTAAAATCTCTCTCTATCTCTCTCTACTATCTATCTATCTATCTCTAGAACTTTGAATCTGGTTCTTGGCTGTCTGAATTTACTTTTTCTTCCTGCCAAGTACCACCTTTCACCTTTTGTTGGATTTATAATTTTTTTTGATTTGGTATTAGAATTTAGAATTAGAATACAAAATGATCATCATTAAGACAGAGAGAGAAAGAGAGGTTGGCCACTTTATTACTCAATGTTTGTGGCCAACTTCAACTAACTTTACTTCAATGGGAAGACTATTTGGACAGCAACTAGGTCCACTGATTGATTCAGCAACGGTTGGGTTTGGTACGCTGTTTTCCTTTTTTCTTAATTTATTAACATTCATCATTATTACGTTGGTAGGAATTAGGATACTGATATATTAATGTAATATTTATTTTATTTTACGGATAGTGTTAACCGGGCCCTTATAACCATTTTATTACTGTAAATAGAAAATAGTCACTGTATTTATTATACTATAATAATAAATATAGTTATTGATATACGTGTTTATTTCTATTTATAGAAATTAACAACCACTTTATTTTATTTAGGGTTTGATGTTTTATCTATTTTATATTTGAGATTGAAACTCAATTAATCATTTCAAAATCTTATCAAAATATTTTCCAAATTTTATATATATAAACTCATTATTTTTTTCTTAATTTCAAAATTGATGCAATTTGTCAATATTTACTATTCAACTCAAATATTTTTACACTAAATTCATCATAAACGAGTTGATTGATTCATGATAATTTGTACAACAATTTTAAGTGAAATATTAATTGGGATAAGTTTTTGCACATCTCCTTCTAACTCGTGTTGTGCACCTTAGAGATTCAAATCCCTCATTTATTTATTTATTTATTTGAGAAGTGAATCCTTCATTTATGTTATGGAGTAAATATCCGAATATTTAGAGTTTAATATTCTTGTATAATTACTCTACCAAATATCAGGACAAAAAAAATAGTGACCCTTTCAAAAAAAGAATAGTGATAATTTCTCACTTATTTACAATCACAGAGAGATTTTTGTTTACTTTACTACTTGCTCATATTGACGCGTGAAATACACGGTCCAATACAATTAGTCAATGTGGCAACCGGGGAATATTTTAATGGTAAAATTTCACTAAAGTCAGAGTAAAATGTCATCCATTCAAATATCTTTATCTTAATAACGATTTTAGTTCCTAGTTTTTTCAAAATACATCACTATAGTCTTCCCGTCAGTCACATGTTAGTAAAATTTAACGAAACTATGGTCATTTTGGTCTTTTGCATAATAACACATAGCAACTACATTAAAAAAAAAAATAAAAAAAAAAATGGATCTCCTCCGTTGGATCGATTTGGATTGAACAATGGAGATCCATTTATTTTTTAGTTACTTTTTATTTATTATTTATTTTAACTACTTTTAATATTTTAATTAATATTATCTATTTTTTTCTGTATTAAAATTATTATATATTTTTTGAGAAAATAAATTTTTGTTGTTAATTTAATTTTATAAACCATTTTAATATTATTTATTTTTGAAACTCAGCCAATAATTTTAATGTTAAAATCTTGAAAGTATTTGATTTTTATTATTATTATTATTATTATTTGAAAAGTAAAGGTGTAATAAAAAAATATGTTAAGGGCAAAAATTGACCTTTTCAACTTGTATTATATTATATATTACGAGGGCAACGTCGTACTTTTATATAGATTATCATAGTTGACTGTTAGTTTTTAGGTCGAAGAGACTAAAATGATGCATTTATAAAAAATAAAAAAAAAATAAAAAAGATTAAAGTTGCTAATATGATATTGGTTTGGCCAAGAAGGAGAAATAATTTTTTGTTGGAAAAAGAATGTTTTAATACAAAATATGAATAATTTGTTTTTATTTTTTATTTTTTACTTTTTTGAAAGCACTGTTTTATTGTTTTGGTGTAATAAAATGGCCAATTGGGGAACAAAACAGAATTTTGTCTTGAGTATTGACACGGTATGGAGACTTGATTTCATTGTCTTTCTGACCCAACAAGAATGAAGTGTGGCTACTTATTCTTAACCAAATTTCAAGTTGTGGTCAAGTCCAAGTCCTCTTTTGAAATTAATAAATTTGGTTCATACTATTTAGTATTCAATTCCTCTTCTTTCTTTATTTATTTATTTTTATTTTTTTTTTTCTAAAACTACACTTTTTACTTATTTTTCAAACTTAATACACCTCATTTCTAATCTCTTTATCTATCTCTGATCTCTCGACCTCCGATCCATGTATACGTCTTTCTCTCTCACCTCTATTGAACGATTTATTTGCTCTTCTTATTTCTTTTTTTTTTTAGATTTTTTTTCCTTCTTCTTATTTCATGGTAGCTAGAAAAGAAAAAATAAAGAAGAATAGGGTTGCTTCAACACAACAACAACTAGATAAGGAATTGCTTTCAATATCATTCTCAAACAATTAATGCAGATGCTTGTTATCATTGTCAGACAATTTTTGTAGATGCTTCATATCATTCTCAGATAATTCTTCAAGATATTTAATATTATTCTCAAACAATTCTTCTATATGATTGACATCGTTCTAAAACTCTTCTATAATATTTTGTATGTATGTAAGAAACAAATTTTATGTTTTAAAAGTTGAGAAAAAAAAATATTTCAAAAAACGGATTGCAAGTACGTGGATTATTATTATTATTATTATTATTTTGAAAAAGGGATATTGGGGTTTTACTTATAGAAGATTTTTTTTTTCCTTAAATTGTACATCTCTTTAAATAGTTTTGATAAAAAGAATTTTAAAAACAAAACAAAATAAATATACCCATAAAAGAATAGTGTTGATTATATATTCAATAGTAATCGACAAGTAACAATTTTAATCTGATCGAATTTGATCTTAAATAATAAATTAGAATCTAATATAACTTCAAGATGTCGTATCAATAAGAATATTGCATTCTTTAAAATAAAAATAAAAAAAATTTGAAAGACATTATATGTATTTATTTTTATTTTGTACATCGAGAAAAAAAAATAAAAAAATATATAAACTATCAAATTAATGAAGCGTGTAAAATCTGCTACGAATTGAGAATCATTTTCCTCTCTTTTTGAGTTAGTAGCGTGCCTACACGCTCTGTGCATTGCAGTGGGACTGAACCAGTGGTCCATAACTCACGAGAAAGACAAAAGGCTACCAACCTGTAACTTACAGTATAGAGAAAAAGATAATGTGTGGTGGACCTCAGCGTTAAAGATGTGGGACTGAGGATATCAAATGGAGGCATGTGATCACAGCCATTGGATATCTGAAAAGTATGAAGAATCGGCGAAGCTAGAAATAGAATCATGATTGTGTCCCGGGAAACGTCGTTGGAAGATATTTAAATAGTTCATGTTGAACCACTATAACACTCTGTCTTTGCACGTGAGACTTGCAACTTAATTTTTTTTAAGGAAACATAATATGCTTCCACGTGTCAGTCGGGTCCCGACCATGTCTACATTGAAGTACACAATACTTTGGTCTCGGATACGTAACAAATGTTATCTTGCACTGCCACCACGTGGCGTTATTTGAGTGGGCAAATATATTTGAATACGTCAAAAATATGGTCACAAGTCACAACTCATAACAGACAAAAATAATAGGACTCCAATATTAATAATGATTAAAAATGTTTTTTACAAGAAAAGTTTATGAGATATTTAGAGCCTTCCCATTGATACTAAACAATTATTGAGATTATTCTTTTAAAGTTTTAATAATATATATATATATATTATATTATTGTAATTTGTAAAGACAACCTAATTGTTTTTATAAAAAAATTACAAAAATTACAACAACAAAAAAAAAATTACAAAAATTATGTCAGCCTCAGTAGTATACGTGTGTAAGGGGTATACTTTTCGGTCAATCTCATCTCGTATCTAATTACTATTCTTAGAAATTCGTGTTCTGAACTTCCGATCACCAACTAAAAACTTCATAAACATATTTTAAGAAAAAAAAAAAAAAAAAAAAAAAAAAACTTCCTAAACAACCTCATATTTGTACGTTTTGATCAATTTATCTCATTAATGCCATGTGTAATTTAAAATATATTTTTTCTTTAAAAAATCAGTACGAATTTTAATAAAGGAATACATTTTATTTTATTTAAATTAAATTTGTAGGGTCTATACATATCATATCATAAGATATGGTTACAGGAGCGGAACTCAATATAGGCATGACTCATGAGTTCATGGCGCCGGCGGCCCGGCCCCAGTTTTTTTAAGAAATTAATTATTAATTTTTAATAAAAATTATATTTTAACAATTTAACCTTAGAAGGTGTATATTTTAGTTTGGGTTTGCAACTTGTGTTTTGATACAAGACCACTAACAACAATTTAATAGGATGTACATTATTTTGTGGTCCATCTCATTCCAATGTTAATTAATGCCAAACTAGCTACTTACAATAATTAGTGCCGGATTGTTATGTGTTAGCCATCAATTTTAATCCTCCAATTTCAAACAACATGAAATTGATTCGGTGTTAAATCTCTCACACCTACATCTAAGAGGTGCGTTCAAGTCATACCCCTTTTCCTTAATCCCAAAATACTTTAATAGTTCAAAAATAAAAACCCTCGAATTTCAAGAAAATTTGAAGTGATACAACTTTAAAGTTTTTGTGGGTTAATTATGAACAATTTAGAGGCCATCATGTAAGCGTTTTTCAGTTATTGTTTTTTAAAAAGAAAAAGGAAAATGAAAATGAAAATGAAAACAGTTTTTTTGGTTTTGATTTCGAAATTCGAAAACGCGTCTGGTAGGATATACTGAACTCCGTATTTTAAAAATAAAAATGAAAAAAAACGCGTCTGATAGAATAACCGAAAACTATTGAAATTTGAAATATCAAATTTTGCTTTTTGTTTAATATTATAACAATTATAAATAAATTGATTAAATAATTAACCAATAAACAAAATGTAATCAATTGATCCAGAAGAAGTCAAAGAAGAAGACCAGCTGATCGGTCGGCGGCGGCGGCGGCTAGTGGATTGGCGGCGGCTGCGATCGGCGAAGGAAGGAAGAAGATGAAGATGATCGGTCGACAGCGGCGAGCAGATCGGGCGGCGGCTGCGATCGACGAATGAAGAAAGAAGATGGAGATGAGGAAGAAAAGAAGAAGAAGAAGAATACCAGCTGATCGGCCTGCGGCGGCAAGTGGATTGGCAGCGGTTGCGATTGGCGAAGGAAGGAAGAAGAAGAAAGAAAGAAGATGAAAATGATCGGCCGGTGGCAGCGAGTTGAGGTTTGGTGGCGGCGAGCTAAAGAAAGAAAGAAAGAAGAAAGAAGAATGAGAGTGGAGAAGACGAAGATGAGGTCTGGAGGATGAGAAAAAAGAAAAAAAAAATATTGTTAATGATATGGGACCCACTTCATATGGGAAAAAAAAAACAAATTCAAGAAAAACAAGGGCCCATCCTGCAAGCCGTTTTCTGTTTTTGTTTTTCGAAAAGAGAAATGAAAATGAAAACAGTGTTTTTGGTTTCATTTTTGAATTATGAATACGCATCTGGTAGCATTTACTGGAATCCGTATTTTAAAAATAAAAACGGAAAAAATGCGTCTGGTAGGATAACCGAAAACTTTCGAAAATTGAAATATCAATTTTTAAATTTTGTTTAATATTATAATAATTATAAATAAATTATTAAATAATTAATAAAAAAACATTTTGTAATTTAATTTAGGGTTTAACAAATTTTAACAGTTGAAGAGGAAGAGGAAGAAGAAGAAGAAGACCAAGAAGAAGACTAGATCGGTGGCGATCGGGGCGCAGAGGAGATCGACGGTGAGACGCGGAGGAAGAAGAAGAAGAAGAAGAAGAAGAACCACGGAGGAAGAAGAGGAGATCGGCGGAGGAAGAAGAAGAAGAAGAAGAAGATGAAGATGACTTGATGAGGAAGAAGAAGAAGAAGAAGTCTGTGAAAAAAAAAGTTTTATTAAAATAAAATATATATTAATTATATGGGGTCCACTTATTTAATGATATGGGACCCACTTCATTTGGAAAACAAAAACAAATTCAAGAAAAACAATTTTTTTTTTTGTTTTTCAAAATTTCCACTTTTAACACTGGTTTTGTTTTTCATTTTGTTTTTGTATTTTAAAAATAAAATGAAAAACAGTTACCGGACACGAATTCGAAATCATGTTTGAAAAACAAAAACGAAAACAGGCTGAAAACAGACTGAAAACAGGCCACAAGACATGCCCTTAAATACTCCAAAATCTTACAATACCCATGAGACCTTATGGGGTATTATTTGCTTTAGTTCATTGGGTCTCACATTTTATCCTTAAAATAGCTATATTTTTGCTTATTTATATCAAAGTCTAGTCTTGACATCAACAAAGGCTGGGGAGAAAATCCTAACAAATATATTCTCATTGTCATCCTTACATATATAATTTTCAAATGTTTAATTGATTATGACACGAGTAATGTTAGATTATCCAAATTAGTTGTCCAAATTCATACTCAAATAAATATAGCGTATGAATTGTCTCAACACCATGTAGATCATAATATAATGTGATGAATGATATAACATATATGTCAGATCATTGGCACATGCAATTGGACAATAATTTGATCAATATAGCCTTATTCTATTTTAAAAAAATTATAAAATAAAAAAAATTAGAAAGATATTTTGTATGAATTTTTGAAATTATGTGAATTTAGTATATATTAACCAATAAAATGGAGATCAATGATAGGTAGATAGATAGATACTATCAAAGGAAAAAAAAATGGAGATCAATGATATTTGTTAGGATATAAATACTATGATTAAATTCTAATCTACAAATTTAAACTTTTAAGAGTAATCAATATTATTAAAAAAAAAAGGGGGAGGGGGGGATTTTCACTTTGGTCCCCAAGTTTCAGGAAAAGTCACCTTTTCACTTAAGTTTAACATATTAGTTTCTTTGGTCCTCAATTTTTCACAGAATCTCCATTGTTGGGGTGGAAAATTTCATTATTTGTTTCATTTTGCTTTTGTAATGCCAAACTCAAAAATTTCCACTAAACTGTTTTGATGTATTTTTGAAAAGTTGAGGATTAAAGAAGCTAATATGTCAAACTCAAATAAAAAATGACTTTTCCCAAAAACTTAGGGACCAAAGTGAAATCCCCCTAACAAAATTTATTAATTTTTGATTTGCACTTTGAACTCTCAATCCACATTAACAAGCATGTCAATGCTTTGTGTTGATTAATACTGCAAGGCTCTTACATCTAAACTTATATAGAAATAACTTAATTACTGTAATCACAAATATAATTTTCTTTTTGATATACTCGTTGTGGTGTAGTGATTTGAAAAACCACATTGTAAACAAATTATTGACAATGCATTTCACTTCCTTTTTGTTTTTCTAAACTTTATATAACTGCCAAATTGTCTTAAAAGTTAAAATACATATGTAGCGCTAATTAAGTAAAGAAAGGAAAGCTTGAATAAGATAATTATAAAGTGTGTTTATTTAATGATTGTGCTTATGGGAATCTCCACTAACTTGTAATTAAATTGACAATGACCGATTCCATTTACATCAAAAGAGATAATGACGATCAATTAACAAGTGTGGCACAAATACAATTCAAGATATAAAGTTGTTTTCATACACACATTTTGAAAGTGAAGGTTCACTATTAAAGATCATTGTCGTGTTCAAAATTCAAATTCCCTTGTTAAGGATATGTAAAGTTTGGTCACCGACCCAGATTTACTTCACAACCTAGCTATCTAGTTTTAAATGATGTTGTAAGTTGTAACATGTGATCATAATTATTATTAATATTCTCGGTAGCTCAATTTGTAAGATTTTTATATATATATATTTTATAAGAAATATTAAAATCGAATTTCAATTATATATGGGTTGAAAGATAGGTGGATAGATGGGTGGATAGATACTATTAAAAAAAAAAAAAAAAAAAATACATTTGGATTGAAAGGAAATTTCGGTTAAAACCCTAAATTATATTGAATTTGACGGATGTGTGGGCAGCTATAATTAAGATGTATTATACTATTATAACATTCACTATCAAAAGTGATACAATTTAAGATATGTATAAAAGTTGTTTACTACAAATAGAAATTAAATGAAGGGAGAGTTACTTTTAATTAAGATCATTAGAGCATATTTAATGTAAGAGTGGCTTGTGAAAAAAAAAAAAAAAAGATGTCATATAGGATAAATAGGCCGTCTATCAAAAAATGTATCTTTCGTACATATTTAAAAATATTAGACATTGTCATCATGACCATTTACTTTCAGACGGCTTGTTGCACATCTAATTTTTCGGTTGGCTCAACAAGTATTTAAAATTAATATTAATTTTTCATCTATTTTTAATAAGGAAATAAAATAAAAATGAAAAAATGAAAAAAAATTGGACATGTTATTAAAAATAAATGTATTTTAAACAGAAGTATCAAAGACCAAATTTTAAATTGATTGTCTATCAAGTCTATTTTTATACTACATAGAAAGTAAATCTCTTGATATTGTTGTCATATCAACAATTTTTTGGTATAAAATCCACTTTTCCATTTATATAAGTGGAGGTCTCAAATCCTAAATTTAGGGTCATAAATATACTAGTGTTGAAGTGATCATACTGATACATATATTAATCTATTAATTAATGTAATTAATTTGTGATTAATTCAACTCCCAAGGGTAGGTCAACCATCTTTTCTCTTCAATTTCGGGTCAACAAAAAATATATGTTCAGTAAGATTTGGTACAGAAAATCATTAGAGAAACATGATAATTGATATATGTATCAAGAAACCTGACATTTAGATAAAGTTTGGTATCCAATGTTTGTACCTATAACATATTCTCATATACAACCATGCACTTATAAAATATATATATATATATTATTATCAGTTCGTCCTGACAATAAATATATCAGGACAAAGAATGTGAATCATTAGATTTACATACTTTGACTCAAAGTGTATGCACTTGTCAAAATTTCTCTATAATCTATGATCCACATTCTTCGTCCTGATACATTTATTGTCAGGACGAACTGACAATAGAAAGACTATATATATATATATAGTAATGTTGTTCCACCTAAAAACCTAACCCAAATTTTTAACCCAACTGACATGGCCAAGGCCGGTCCTAACTCTTTGGGGGCCCGAGGCAAAATTCTAAGATGGGCTCCTTTTTCATATTAATTTTAAAAGTGACGATATTTACAATCCTCTAAAACTGTATCTACACCTCAATTTGTAATTTTCTCATAATTCCAACATTGCCCTTAAATGCATAAAACTATTTAATTTAATTAAAAATAAAAGGAGCTTCCTACTGCTTTGATTTGTATCGGAAGAATGGAATCAGTGGAGACAATCAAATGCCGTATTGGAAAGGAATTAAATTTGCTTATGTGGGAAACTTCTTCCCTTTGAGAATTGAATCAGAATATTAGAATACCAGAAGGAAAGCTTTGCGGTCAAGGAAAAAAAAAAATCTCAAAAACAAGAATTGAATAGCATATGTTTATAGCTATGGAATTAATTATTTCTCTTATATTCCTATTTTCAGTTTTGATTTGTTTTGGAGTAGCATTTTTCCAGATTGATTGTTGAAACTTGAAACTGATTCTTACGCTCAGTTTTGTTTGAGTTAATAAAATTTTTCTTCAAAAAAATAAGTTGGAATAAAAATTAAATTTAAAATAAAATTTTTTTAAAATTTTAAATTTAAAAAAAAAAAAAAAAAAAAAAAAAGAAAAAAAAAAGGCATGCTTGGAGCCTCTTCGATCCCATGCTTTTTTTTTTTTTTTTTTTTTTTTTTTTGTAATTTATTATATTATGATAATTGATCAAAAATTAAAAAAAAAAATTTCTAAAAAAAAAACACTAAAAGAAAGGATATTTTCGGTAATATGTGGTGTGTACTTACAAAATATAAGGTGGTGTTTGGTTCCATTTTTAAAAACAGTTTTTTATTTTTAAAAACAAAAAACAACTTTAAATTTGTTTGGTTAATTGTTTTGTAAAACTGTTTTTGAAAACAAAAAACAACTTTTTAAAAGTTATAACTAAAAAGTTAAAAACAACTTTTTTTTGTTTTTCACCATTTTCAAAACAGTTTTTAAAAACAAACCACTACTTTTTATAACTTTTCCCTCCAAACAACTACTTTACCCATTTTAAAAATAACAACCAAACACTTTTACATCGTTTTCCATTTCAAAAAACTACTTATAAAAAACACTACCAAACACATTACATTTTTTAAAACATCATTTTTAAAACGTCATTTTCATTTTTAAAAAAAGTTTTCAAAAACACCATTTTAAAAACGATACCAAACGCTAAGATTTTAAAAAATTTAATTGGGTTTACATACAAAAAGGGGTACACATACGATTTTTCAGGGGTACAAATATCATAACTCTAATTTTAATACTTGAGAGAGAGATCAAAGAAATTATTCAATGGTGGCTGGAGAGAAAAATAAGAAATCTTAAATCCTTTACACTATGTTTGGTTTGAAGGAATTGGAGAGAAAGGAAAGGAAAGGAAATGAAAGGATTTGGGGGGATTTCTAATTTCTTGTTTGGATGGTTAAATGAGAGGGAAATGAAAGGAAATGGAGGGAAATGAGTAGAATAATTTCTTTCTATTTTAAACATTTTGGTTTCCATCCAAATTTGGGAGGAAAGGGAGGGAAAAGAAAGGAAAGGAATCCACCATTAATAATTTTTTAAAAATCCCAAAAATAACTCTATATATTGTTTGTATTCATATTGTTAAAAGAAGGGTATTTTCATAAATAAAATAAAACCACTACCCTTTCCTTTTCTTTCCACCCATAACCATCCAAACAACAATCATTAAAACCACTATCATCTCCTCTCCTTTCCTTTCCTTTCTTTTCCTCACTATCATTTCATTTCATTTCCTTTCCTTTCTATCAAACCAAACATAGTGTTAGTGATTTAGATGATATACTAAAATTTGAATATTGATGTCTCATGTGTGGGAAAAAAAATCAAAATCTAATTTGGGCTTTTACACTCCAAGCTGACCCTATTTTATATTTTTGTTTTATTTTAAATTGTTGACTTTAATGCTTTATCATACGGGCCTTTTTTAAACTAATACTCAAAATAGAAATTTGGGCCTTTTATGAACTAAAATAAAATAAAATTGGGCCTCTAAACTAACACTGAAATCATGTAAATATGGGCATTTTCTAGACTAATACTCAAAATAGTAATTTAGGCATTTTATGAACTAAAATAAAACAAAATTGGACCTCTAAACTAATACTAAAATCATGTAAATATGGCCCCTTTAAAAAGAGGTCCGGAATGGCGGCCCTCCTATTAAAGCCAAAGGCCGGCCCTGGACATGGCATCCTACTATACATGCACACCTCATTTTGGGTGAGTTTATATATATATATATACAGTCTTTCTATTATCAGTTTGAACTGATAAAAGTTATATCAGTTCCTTGTATGTGGGTCATTGGATTTAAATACTTTGATTGACAGGTGCATACAACCAAGTCAAAGTATTTAAATCTAGTGGCCCACATGCAAGGAACTGATATAACTTTTGTCAGTTCGAACTGATAATAGAATTTCTGTATATATATATATATTCATAGGTAGATTTCAATGAACTTATTATTTACACAAAAAAATCAAATTAAAATTCATTCAAATCAATGTGATTTCATGGTGGTCTTTACCGAAATGAAAATATGGGATCCTTGATGAGTCTCTCTCTCTCCCCCATATGCGATTTCATGCATTTATTTATTGTCTTCGACCATGGTAATGGAATAATATAATTTCATGCCTTAATAAATTTGATATATTTGGTGTTGGTGATCTATTTAGATTCACTAGTGAGGATAAATCATAAATTATACTTTCTTTTTGTTAACAAGTTTCATGTAATTAGCTGATTTTGATATCAATAATGCTATTTTGTCCAAATTTGGTGCTCAAATGATGTGGCATCAATGTAATTCATTCATTTAAATTGTATTAAATTTGCATGACTTAAATGAATGGATTACATTGATACCACATCATTTTGCATGATTTAAATTAATGGATTACATTGATACCATATCATTTGGGCACCGAATTTTGGTAAAGGAGCATTACTCTTCTGATATTACCATAAATTGCTATGAAACACCTTTAGATAGTATAGTATGTGCTCATGAAAGAAAAATTGGTACCGATATTGAAACCCATAAAACTAATTAGTATACCAATATTTTATTAAATTTTTTATAAAAATATCCCAATAGAAATTTACCAATAAAGACAAATTACTTTAATTAAAAATAACCCAAATATTATATATACTCATTAATTACATACATACCTTCAACTATATCTCTTCATTAATAAAATAAATAATAAAAAAAAAAACTTATGAACTCTATTTATAAGAGAATTTCAGATTGAAAATCTCTTGACCCTATATATAATCCAGTTCTACATCTTCTCTTTTATAAGACTCCTACATTCAAAACATTTCCAAAAGTAAATTGGACCATCATTAGAAGAGGATTTGATTAAAAAAATAATATGATTTTTTTCTTTTTTATAAATTGGGTGTGTTAATAATTTAAGAGGGTTTATAAATAAAATATATTAAAATGAATATATTCATTTCAATAAGGATACTATTGACATTAGAATTGGTGCTTATAGTAATATTTATTTTTTAAATTTTAGACATGGGTGTACTTATATAAATTAGTGTACTAATTAGTTTTATGGGTGACAATATCCGCACCCAAAAGAAAATTCATCTTGCTTGATTTTAAAAAATGGATCAAGCTAAATCAACTTAAATTTGTGACATAATTTTTTGACTTCATGCAATCAACATCTCAACCATTTTTGTGAAAATTACGTTTTACTAAACTCGTAAGTGCAAAAATTGTAGAGATACGTACAACATTAAGTAGAGTTCGTTCCACAGGGAAAAGCGATTATTGACTATAACTAATTCTAATTGAAGTTAAACTAAAGTAACCAAGTTGTTAAGATTTGAATTATATTAAATTACAAATTAAACTAAGAAAGCGATTAACAAGAGATTGGTTGAATGTGATTAAAATATGAGAAGAACTAGGTCATCAATGATCCCCAACATAAATACTCAATGTAAGGAATTAACTTAGTAAACAAGATTCAATCAATTCAAAGGTTCATTCTTTAGCTTTAATATGACTATTACTATATGTCTGTATGGCCGTGGGATGAGTCATGTATTCCCAATTATTATTCACCATTGGCCTATGGTGTGAACAACGATCGAGAACCCGTTAAACATAAGAACTAAGAACCAAAATCTATACTTTGCTTAGGCCTATCTAAAGATAAATTTCATCCATTCAAGTGAGCATTGATTAAGATTAGGTTTGGTCTATACTCTAATCTCAATCCTCTAATAATCTCAACCCTAAATTCGTGTCAATAAATAATCATCCACCCCTGGTCTATGGTGTGAATAAAAATCAAGGACAACCAAAGAATCAAGAAGTTAAGCACAATGAACAAACCAAGAATTGAATTGATAATAAAATAAATTGTTAACCCCAAACATGAGCATTTACATAAGGTTCACATTGATTCCCTAGTTATGGAATTAGTTACATATGATGGAATTGAAAGTAGAAGAGATTGAAATAGATGATGAACACCAAGAGATTCTTCAAGTTGATGGACTCCACTTGAGCAAGTTGAAATCTTCTTCTTCTCTCTCTAATCTTCAATGCGCAACAATGGAAGTTGTGTTTTAGTGATGGAAAGTGACTTGGAGAAGTAAGACTTCGGTTGGGAGCTGATAAGGTCTAATCTCTTGAAAAGAGAAGAGGTTGTATTTATACTTTCCCAAAATTAGGGCTTCACATCACTCCTTGTCAATGAAAATTACGATCGACTGCAGTTGGTGCGCCACAGTCGATTCAGCGGTGGACTCACTAGTATTGACTGCCATTTGTTCCGCGGTTGGTGCTTTGCCTAAGCCGCGGTTTTTTCAGCAAAAAACCTTTGGAATTTGCCACGGTTTGTCCTCTTTGCCTTGGCCGCGGTTTTGCCCTTTTCTTCATGTTTTGGCCCATTTTCTTTTCGAATGGTTCCAAACACCTTCCTTAGGGAAAACAACACGTACTTGCTCACTAAACATATAAAAACACCTAATTTACTCGAGAAACAAACTCATTACATAGGAAATGGGGGCCAAAAACATATATAGAAATAAACCGATCAACCACTCATGTACTTTTAATCCAATGGTTGAGATTTGAATGCATTTACAACTCTTGGATTAAGAGCACATGGTTGGTTGGGATGTTGAAATCAAAAAAGTAAGTCACATATTTAAGTTGGTTTAGCATAACCCTAAAAAATATAGAAAATCAAAATTAAATTTATATATTTTCGTATCTTTAATTGTTTAGTAGACTATACACATAACATTTTAGTACAGGTGGTAGTGCACCTTCCTTTCACATTGTAAATTACTAAATTGATTAAATATTGATTTGATTTGAATAGAGTTAAAAACAATCCAAATCAATTCATGCCCATCCGGGAGTTGAAAAAAATATATTAAAGGTATATATAAATTTAATTAGCTAATGCTAGGTCTTGACTCTTGACGAATATATATTAATATCACATAGAACATCAATATTCAACTAATTATTGTTTTAGTCTAACTTCTCATCATGAATTAAAGAACTTATAGATATTTATAATAATAATATAATATAGTGATTTTCTTAATGAAAGGTCTATATTTCAATCTTTCAAAAAAAAAAAAAAAGGTTTATATTTCAAGATGTGTGATCTCTTTAGTTTTAAAATTAACACATGTCATACTCCTGCACAAACACCCCAATTAGGCAAAAACCTATTTTTCATGGTCATGTCAAGTTTGACCAAACCATGATAAATATATATACAAATTTCATCACCTATATATCATCATGTTAATTTAGGGAGTTATGATTATAAATTTTTCAAAATTCATTATATATATATGAATCATATTCGGGATGATCCACAAATATGATTAAAGGTGAAAATGTTTTGACATGACATGAGCAAATAAGTAAATTTAACAAGTTAGGATTGTACTTTCTTATATAATTAACTAAACATGCTATATTTACATTAACACTAATATGATGGCATGTAAGTAGCTAGAAGTACTCGTCATAATTATTTGCATAATTTGTTTAATAGAAAATATTGATAATCAAGACTTGTTTTATACAACATGACTTAATAATTTGTACAAGTGAATAATAAGTAATTAATAATGAATTAAGATAGCTTCACGTAAAGCATGAAATGTGACAGTTACTAGGAATGATACAAGTAATTATAGAAAATGAATGATGAATAAGATCAAACAAGCTGTTAAAAAGAGTGGTACTGGTGGGGTTGTGATTTGTGAAGAAAACATAAGTCTAAGTTTGAGGTTGACATTTATAATTTGTCAACAAAAAGTTACCTAACTTGGCAAATGCAAGTTTGATATAGATTAAATAACCACTGATTAGCTTCATCTTTAAGTTAGTAATGATTTTTTGTGTGATAGAGTGGCGTATAAGCAAACCCTGTTTTTGAGTTAGCTTAACAAAAATTAGCTATATAAACTTGAAAGTAAACCCTTTAAGGATATTGGTGCTCTATGTATTCAAACATACAGTCATAGCTTTTAATAAGAAAATAGCTAAAAAAGCCAGAAGACAAAACAATTGCAATTAATTTTGAGTGCAGTTTAGAATTATATGTAGTTTATCATCTAACCAATAACTTGTTACATACAAAAAGCATTTGGACAATGTATTTTTTTGAGTTGTATAATATTGTTGATTAATGTAACTACTGTATGTATATATGTGTTTGGAAATGTAAGTTTTCAAACTAACTTTTGGATATAATTTCCATTTCAACGGATGTGGCAATTGAGCTGGTATTACCGTATCACTTTCCAATAATGGATTTAAACAACTAGATGGCATAACAAGTGATGTCAATTTGGTTAACAAGTATATCACTTGCATTGAAAATGGAGAGAGAGAGAGATTTTAATAACATCTGACGAGAGAGTTTTCTCTCCAATGTGATCGGATTAGATATCCGGTTGCATATGTAATACCGTTGTCAAATTTCAATAAAAGAAAAAAGAAGTAAACAATAAGATATATAAAAAAAATTTGTCTTCCTTTTAGATTTTGAATTATTACATAAAATTGTATTAGAAAACAGTGTTAAGAATAAAGATATTAATCTAAGCCAAATAATCTTTTTTTATTTATTTACAAAATCACTAAACGGACCTAAGCTAAGAATTTTTGCCCAATATATTTATCTATGCCCAGCCCAATCTTAGATTTTAACCCATCTCTTAACAAAGTAGCACACAAGCCTATCTATGAGAGTCTATTATATTTTTATTTTCTTTCGAAAAGATGAGTTAATTAATTATATCAACTCTTTTCATTTTTTGTTTTATGATTCATTTCAAAATAACATTATACATTGTATCTTAAATTTTTTTTAAATAAAAAACAAAACAAAAAATTACATAAAAAAGGGCAAATTGCACAAACTTTCCTTGAGTTTAGACCTAATTGCATCTAGATGGAACATTTGCTTAAAATTGCACAAACCTTACCTCCCGTTAGATTTGACACTAATTGTAGATAAAATCTTAAGAATGAACTTCATTTATATACAACACGAGATGCTACCAGTGAAATTAATTAGTACTTAAGTTACGATACTCTATAACACAAAACATAACAAGATAAAAGACAAACAAATTTCATCTTTTAGATACATCTAAAAAAAAAAAAAGTTTATGTTAATGCTTACGAACATTTATGGTGAAACTTCTCCCCGCTTTGAACAAGTCATCCGGTTGTTATCTACTCAATAATAAATTTTTACTTTATTTGTTAATATAATGCTAGGGTACGAATATTGACACTCATAAAAATGATAAACGAACCCATATTTATAAGTACACCTATGTCTAAAATTTAAATTTAAAACATTACTAGAAGCACCCATCTTAATGCCAATAGTACCCTTATTTAAATGAATGTTTTCATTTTAATACAATTTATTTATAAACTCTCATAAGTTATTAACACACCCAATTTTACAAATGATAAATTTATGGTTAAATAATAATATAAACCAGTAGAATGATGGTTAAATAATATTATTCTCGTTGAAACAAAAATAAAGATGATTGCCTCTTCTCTAACATTTTCCATAATTGTTCTTCGTAAAACTAAGAACTTGGCTACATAGTGGTGATCGTAATTGAAAAATGTAACTGATTTCGGTGATCGTAACTTGGCTACATAATGATGTGAAGAGCCATCAAAGAGTCTCGTTTTACCTGTGTAGAAGACAATATGGGATGTGAACTTCAAAACTGCACAATAATTATAAGATGTAATATAATAATTAAAAAAAAAAAACAATTAAAAAAACAATTAAAAAAACTCATAGAATTAAAGTTGAATTAGGGTTTGGTTTGGTTTGGTTTGGTTTTTTTTATTTTTTATTTTTATTATTTTTATTATTTTTAATAAATTGATATAGTTGAAGATATGGGTGTAAATAGTATTTTGTTTATTTTTAATTAAACTAATTTGTCCTTATTAGTAAATTCATATCGGGATATTTTTGTAATTAATTTTTTTTATTAAAATATGGGTTTGCTTATCATATTTATGGGTGTCAATATCGGCTCCCATAATGCTAACTATCATGGATTAAGATGTTTAGTTTCTATTTTGTTGTTAATAGCCATTGAATATTTGATTCTCCCAATTATAACTACCATATATAAAAGATTTTATTTTGTTACCTTTTGAATATAAATTTGAATTTAAATTTAAGAGTAATGTTACATTGTCCAAATTTAGTACCCAAATCTGGTGCTTAAATGATGTGGCAACACTGTGATCTATTCATTTAAATTGTAATAGATTTACATGATTTAAATGAATGGATCACAATGTTGCCACGTCATTTGGGCACTAGATTTGGGCACCAAATTTGGGCAATGTAGCATTACTCTAAATTTAAATTGTTTCCATATTATATATATATATAAAGTAAAAAGAATAATTTATTAATAAAGAAAGAAATACAAGAGAGTGAAGAAAAACAAAAACCAATAAAACTAGTTAATAGATAAAGAAGCACAAACAAAATTAGATTGAATTGTACATTAATTTCATTGGACGTGATTGGGAGATCTTCCCTTATTCAATTAAGGTTTGATATTAATCGTAGATAAAATCTTAAAAGTCGGCTTCATTTATATATAACAAGAGATGTTACCGATTAAATTATTCAGTACTTGAGTTACGATACCCTATAACACAACACATAACAAGATATAAGAACAAACAAATTTCATATTTTAGATACATCTAACGGTTAAAAAAAACAAGTTTAAGCCAACGCTTATGCTCTTTTATGGTGAAACCTCTCTCGGCTTTGAATAAATCATCCGGTTGTTATCTACTCAAGAATATATTATTTTAGTTTATTTGTTAATATAATCATAGGTATCTTGGATTAAGAGATTTGGATCGTCTACTGATCTGATTTTTTTTTTACCTTTTTAAAACATGTGATTGGTTGTTTTTAAAGTGGTTGTGGAAGCCAATCACATTTTAACCATATATTTATTGCAATGCTTATGCGTCATAAGATTAGGTGAGGTCATGAAAAAAATCAGATCAATAGAGGATCCAAATTATGGATTAAGATGTTTAGTTCATATTTTGGTGTTATTATTGAATATTTAATTCTCCCAATTATTATATACTATATATAAAAGATTTTATTTTGTTACCTTTTGAATATGAATTTGAATTAAAATTTAATTTCATTGGATGTGCGCTTGGAAGGTCTTCCCTTACTCAATTGAGGCTCGACACTAATCCCAAATAAAATCTTTAAAAGTCGGCTCCACTTATATACAACAAGATATGTTACCCGTTAAATCAGTTAATACTCGAATAAAAGAACAAACAAATTTCATCTTTTAATATATCAACAAGTTTAAGTCAACGTTTATGCTCCTTTATGGTGAAACTTATCCCCTCTTCAAATAAGTCCTCTGGTTGTTATCTACACTCAAGAATATATATATATTTTAGTTTATTTATTAATATAATCCTAAGTATCTTGGATTAAAATGTTTAGTTCCTATTTTGTTGTTATTATCCATTTAATTTTTTATTCTCTCAATTATTATCTACCTAGGAAGCACGGATACTCCATTTGGTGGAGGTAACTCGTATCGAACTCGTATCGAACTCGTATCCGGTTCAGATACTCTCGGATACTTCAGGATACGTATCCGATACGCCAAATGGCGTATCCGTTGACTTTTTCATAAGTTTGACTAGAGGGTACTTGGAGGATAATTGGGGGATAGTTGAGGGATACATTAAGGATACTTTTGGGGCAATATTATAATTATTTTAGTATAAAACGTGGTCAAATTATAATTTCAAAATTTTTGATGTCAAAATGAAATTGTAAAGAAATTTTGGTTTTGATTCTATTGACATGGAGAATAATGGGATACATGATATTGAAAACATTTCTCTTGATGAACTAGAGTTAGAAGCCGAATTATCTAGATCCTTTAACAATGTGAATGATGATAGTGAAGTTAAATAGGAATTTAGAATATGTTTTATGAGTTTTTTTTTTTTTTTTATGTATTATTTAGATTTTGTAATGTGTTATGGCTTATGTAACGTATGCTTTATTTGGATTTTGTAATATGTTACAACATATGTGACATGTTTTATTTAGATCCTGTAATATATTACCTTGTTATGACTTATGTAGATATGTGACATGTTTTATTTGGATTCTGAATATGTTTTGATTTTGAATGAATTATCAAATATGTTTTCATATACAGTAATGCTACACATCCCACCTAAAATCCCACATTTTTCATCCCACTACATGTGGCATGTGAGATGTCAAATTGTGAGTGGATACATGGAGTAGGTGAGATAAATCATCATTAATGTGTATCCACTCACAATTTGACACTTCACATGCCACATGTAGTGGGATGAAAAAGGTGGGATTTTAGGTGGGATGTTTAGCATTATTGTTTCACATATTATTATTTAAAAAAAAATATAAATATATATTATTTTAATCGATGTATCATGCCGTATCCGTATCATAGTTTTTGAAGATTTATCGTATCCCCGTATCGTGCCGTATCCGTATCCGTATCCGTATCCGTGCTACATAGTTATCTACCATATATAAAAGATTTTATTTTATTACCTTTTGAATATGAATTTAAATTTACATTTAAATTGTTTCCATATTATTTTATATTTCCATTTGATTCCTACGTCTATAAATAGACTTATAATGTAATAGACTAAGCATCACGAATAAAATAATTCTCCTCTTTTGCATTTTTACATTATTTTTTTGTGTTTACTATACATATTTTTCATCAGTTTTGCTACCAAGAAACAATCCACTCCGTCTGATTTTGCTTTCTCCTTCTCACCACTACACTATGCCTATTCTCGTTTACTTTCTCATAGTATATGTAGTCCACACTCTTTTTCTTCCATTTTGCTTTGCGGATAAGTTCATTTTGGAATTTTAGATAAAATTTTATGGGTTCTTTGTAATTCAACTTCAACTTTGTTGGGGTTGTTTTAATATTTTTTTTTTTGGTGTAATTGAATCTAATTTTCCTTCTTTTTATCTTATTTAATTTGATGTTTAATGTATGATTTTCTTTTAAATTGAATATTTTGTGTGAATATGTGTATGTAAGAGTGAGATTTTTGCAAAGGAGCTATGTGGGTTGATGATTTTTTTTTTTAATTTTTTTAATTTTTTTTTAACTATCATGAAAATTTTATAAAATTTCAAATATGTAGTTACTTTTTAGCCTTTGATTTGAAATTTTCACTTATGTGTTGATTCATTGATTTGATGTTGTATCGGTTAGACATGCAACAATGGATAATGTAAAGTACATTATAGCTACTTCAAACCAGAGTCATTTTCTTTTTCCACTCGAAATTAAAAAATTTATCATATTGCATAATGACAGTAGCATGTGCTTTAGTTCAAATTTGCATTTGCATATGCTTTTCAAGGATCATTAGTCGAATCTAGCCTTTGATATTGATTACAAACTTTCCTAGGATCAAATTTGATGTCTATTGGTTTCTTTGACTCCATTAATTTTTTTTTTTTTTTTTTTCAAACAGAACCAAGGAGTATCATTGTAAATTAAGATATATATGTGTTTGTGTGGGTGCGCACGCCCCCTAGCAATTTACAAGGATAATTTATTTATTTATCAAACAGAACCAAGGAGTATCATTGTAAATTAAGATATATATATATGTGCACACGCCCCCTAGCAATTTACAAGGATATATATATTTTTTTCAAATAGAACCAAGAAGTATCATTGTAAATTAAGATATGTGTGTGCATGTGCACACGCGTGTGCGTGTGACATGCTTTTTGTCAATATGTTGCCACATTTTTTTTGTTCCATTATAATTGGGAAAATTCTGTAATGAAGCACAATTTTGCAAATCCTTAAATCTCCGTTTTTGTTTGATAAGACAAATCCGTTTGTTATTTTGATAAGTTGTTTCTGATATGAAGTGGATATCTTTGATGGTTCAAAATAATCTTGATTGTTCTTGGAATTTGCAAATTTAGAATTCTGTTATGGAGTTTTCAACAACTTTTATAATCCAATATTTTTTAGGTGATGGATACCCTTGATTTGAATTTAGAACTATAGCTCCATTGACTAGGCAAACATAACATCAGTTGGATATGAGACTAGGTTGCTCTATGACGTTTTTATTGTTTCTTTGAAAACAAACATTGAATCTAATGAAGCTTGCTTAGTTCACCCTTAGACCATCGGGCTAAAATATTGTTATTGCTTAGTTGGTATTGCAGGCAGATTTTTATACCTAAAGAAATGATGTCGAAGCTGCATCAGTTGGTGTTGAAGAGATCAGAGCCTCCCTCTTATAGTCTGTAGAAATTAGAACGAGAACTTGCAAATTTGGAGTTGAAAATAATTGATAGCTCCTTTTAGGATGATCGTGCTAAAGGTTTGTAGTACTATTACTTGAAGAATAAAATCTGTTTTATCCCGGGAGACAATTGTTCACAACCTTAAGCATAATTTGTGGAGGGAGTAAAAATGTCTTAAGGAAATTGTGAGTATCACACGACTCAGATTTTTAATCTCTACAATATATAAAATTTTAATACTTAACAGATATACTGTTTTAATAATTTATTACAATCTATTTTTTTTTTAAACATTATTACAATATGTTTGGTTTATTAAAAAGTACACGAATATCATTTTGTATGGTATTTTGTTGTGTCATGTTCATGGGATGACATGCTTCAGGAAGTACATTAAAGTTTGAAATGCACAAAATCATTATATTGGAAAATAAGCCATGACATCATAGTATGATTATTGCAGTCACGATTGTGTAGCTAAAGGTTAATTGGTGTTTCTTTGTCATGTTGCAACTTTTTCATATGCTTTAATAGGAGTTCTATCATCGCCGGTTAAAATCAATCTTCCTAGAATTTTTGGAATGAATGTGTTGCTCATAAAGTTTAAAGGTATTTAAGATTTGACATTATATAACATTATATTACTTACTAATGACTGTTGCATCAAATCACATATTTATAGTTCTCATATACATGGATGTGATTTGATTATGACCTGATCATATCCATGCAGATGAGAATACTGAAAATATTAGATTGATTAATTATTAGAAACAAGAAAAAAAAAAAAAAAAGGGTTACCAGGAGTTTGGGATCAAATCCTAGCTTGCATAACGCAGCATTCGATATTATTTTGTCCTTCTTAACACTGAGAAGGCCCTCGTGATTATTTTCAAATGTTTAAACAGCTGTTGAATAGCAGTATATTTGAGAAAACGGTCTCCAATAGTCGTTAGTGATTCTAGATGGAAGGTCTCTTGGCATTTCTTGGCTGAAAATGCAAAGGGACCTTTCATCTAGAATCACTAGAGACTCTTTTCTCAAATACGTTGCTAGTCAACAATTGTTTAAAACATACGAAAATAATTATGAGGGTCTACTCAGTGTTAAGAAGGAAAGAATAATAGCGAATGCTGCATTATGAAAACTAGGATTTGATCTCAAATTCTCAATAATCTTTCTTTCTGTTCCTAATAATCAATATAATATTTTTAATTAGTATTCTCATCTGCATGGATGTGATCATGTCATAATCAAATCACATCCATGCATAGGAGAACTGGAAATAGTACTCATTAGTAAGTAATATAATGTTATATATTGTCAAATCTTGAATACCTCTAGCTAGACTTTATGAGCAATGCAGTCATTCCAAAAATTCTAGAAAGATCTGATTTTAATCGGTGATGATAGAACTTCTGTTAAAGCATATAAAAAAGTTGCAACATGATAAAGAAACACCAACTTTCAGCTACACAATTGTGACTGCAATAATCATATGATGTCATGGCTTATTCCAAACTCTAATGTATTTCCAGTAGCATGTCATCCCATGACCTTGACACAATCAAAATACCATACATAATGATGTCGGTATAACTTTTAATAAACAAAACAGATTGTAATAATGTTTCAAGAAAAAAAAAACATATTGTAATAAATTGTTAAAACAGTATATTTGTTAAGTATTAAAACTATATATATATATATATATTTTATAGAGAGAGAGAGTAAAAATCTGAGTCTTGTGATACTCACAATTTCCTTAAAACAATTTTGCTCCCTCCATGAATTATGCTTAAGGTTGTGAACAATTGTCTCCCAGGATAGTATGGATTTTGTTCTTCAAGTAGTAAGACTTCAAACCTTTAGCACGATCATCCCAAAAAGAGCTGTCTATTACTTTCAACTCCAAATCTGCAAGTCAGCGAAAGAGCCATTGTTGAGTGTGAATTTGTGGAAGGGTGTGCTGGGTTTATGTAGTAACGAGTTTATTATTTAAAAAAAAAAAAAATTTGAAATGGATTTGGATCTAGGTTTAAATTGGGTAGCTTAACGCCATTGTTGTGGATTTGGAGTTAATTTGTGTGTGATTAGGGGAAATTTGTGTTGAATCGAAGAACTGTTTGGTTTTGACTTTTATGTTAAGGCAAGGAGAGCTCCTCTAATGCCTGGATTTTTTTTTTTGAATTTTAATTTAAGAAAAATAATAAAATAACAAGTAAAATATCTCTTTAAGGGTATTCTTGTCATTTTATAACAAAAGTTGATCAGCAGTTATGTTTGACGGAAGTCAACTGATTGCAGGGGAGGTTTGTGCAATTTTAAGCAAATGGTCTATGGTCCATCTAGATGCAATTAGACCTAAACTCGGGTGAGGTTTGTGCAATTAGCCCTTTAAAATAACCCCACACCCCTGCTGTGAGTGTGAGAGTGTGAGCATGATAATTTTTTGAGCAGTGCTAGAATCACTTTCTCAACCCACACTTTTTTTTTTTTTTTTTTTTTTTTTTTTTATTGACAATATCTATTAATTCAGGACATGTATTTTTTTGGATTCGAGCCATTGAACTGGAAGTCATTTGCCCAAGCCCCAAACTCGTTCATCTACGAGTTGAGCTACACCCCTGTTGGCGTCTCAACCCACTCTCTTTTTATAATGTGACATGTGGACAATATTTATTTATCTACATCAAATTTGAAGCCATTATAAATGACCTTCTTTTTCTATATATTTACAAATCAAACCAACCACTAACTTCCTAAATTACCCTTTATTTATTTACCAAATTGTCAAAATACCAGATTTTTTTTTTTTTTTTTTATATTTACAAAAAGAAATATATAATAATAACAAAGGAGGTTTCTTTTAAAGAAAATAACTAAGACATTTAGTTTTTCATCTACACAGTGATATAAGGAAAAACAATTCAATATAGAAATTTAATACAACACAATAAAATTATTTAATAAAAAAACTATTAAAAAATTACATGTAACAATTGATGAGAGTTGGAGTGAAATTCAGAAAGAAAAAAAAAAAGTTCAATGGTTGACTAAGATTGATAATTTGGGAACAGTAGAAAAAAAAAGTTGTAAAGTGGGACAGAACTACTATTTAAAAAAAAAAACTTGATACAATATTGAATGGTAATTCAGTAAAATAAACAATGGGTAATTTAGGAAGTTAGTTGTTGGTTTGATTTTTTTTTTTTTTTTTTTTTTTAAGTGTTACAAGTCGGGAAGAAAAATCCCCACACATGCTTGTAAAATGCGTATGGTGGGATTTGAAAAACCATAGAAAAACCAGGTCATTTATAATGGTTTCAAATTTAATGTAGAGAAATAAATATTGTCCACATGTCACACTACAAAAAGATAGTGAGTTGAGAGAGTGATTGTAGCAATCCTCTAGTTTTTTATACTAAAGTCTAAAACCTCTTGTATGATAATAAAAAAAATATTCTCTAATATACTTTACAATAGGCGGCAGCTTTTTTTTTTTATTTTTTTTTTTTTAAATATTATATTTTGTTTATTATTATTTTCATTGGAGTATAATTAGGGATGGGAATTTCCCCCATGGGGCCCCACCCCCACGGGGCCCCGCCCCCATTTGGGAGCAAATTTTGCCTCCAAATGGGGTTTTGGGGAGGGGGTGGGGGTAAATTTTGCCCCCAAAACCTAAATGGGGGTAGGGGTGGGGGAACCTCCCCCCACCCCCATTTCCCCATTCCCCCATTTCCTAAATGGGATGGGGTAGGGCCCCAATTCCCCCATATATTTTATTTATTTATATTTTATTTTATTTTCTTAAAAAAAAAAAAAAAAAAAACTCTAACTCTATTAGTCAATTACTCATATACTTAATTGATTATTCTCTGCACAGTTAAATTTGTTTAGACTTTTATGTGTAATACACTAATACTATATTATTATAGTTATTTGTATTAATTTTGAATTAAATTAAATCAATTATAGATTTTAAATTATATATTTTGTTAATTATTGGATTGGATATTGAAACAGGGTGAAACAAAAGTTTGGTCTGATCGAATTCCGAATTCTAAATTCTAAATTCTAAATTCTAAATTCTAGATTTCGGATTAAAAAATTTTAGGATTAGAAATGGAGGACGGGGGTGGGGGTAGGGGAACCTCCCCCCAAACACCCCCATCCCCAGTACCCCCAAATGGGGTTTGGGGGCGGGGGTGGGGGCAGGTTTTAGGAATGGGGGTGGGGGTGGGGGTGGGGGTGGGGGGACCCTCCCCCACCCCATTGGGCCCCAGTCCCATCCCTAAGTATAATTGGAGTAGTTGATTTTCTTTTCCCAACACCAGTCACTCCAAAGCCTCAATTCAAAATCATTATATTCATTCTCTCTTTCTCTCTCTCTCTCACGTAGGGGTGGGTGTTTAATGGATGGGTTCAGTTTTCACTAAAACTGATAAAAAAAACGATAAAGTTTGATTTTTGAAAAAGCGAACCTATCCAATAAAATTTACAAATGTCAATCGATCAAAAACCAATTGAATTGACCATTTCGGTTTTTTTGATTTGAGCCTATTGGGCCAAAATTCTAGACTTTAATTATTACACACTTCATTCATTTTTTGAACCTATTGGGCCGAATTTATCTACATTACAACAAAAACACACTAAAAATCTGCAAATTATATTTAAAATTTTCTGTTGATAGCCTGATACAATACAAAACTCAATCAAATTAAATTTCAAAATCAAATACAATATACCTAATAAAATAACACAAATAACAACAATCCACAACATAATACCTACAAGAGTTAATGGTATAAATATGGGCCGGCACGGCCCATTTGTGCCGGGCCGATGAGGCCCCTTTTGTAAACAAGCTCAGCATGGCCCGTTTATAAAAAACGGGGGCCTGGTACGGGCCTGATGTGTAGTGCTAGTGGGCCGGGCCGACCCACTTTTTTTATATAAAAAAATTAGTTTGTTAAAAATGATATCATAGAGTATGGACATCATAGAGTATTGGGTTGTGGCCCATAACCCTTGTCTAAGTAAGTATGTTTCTCTTTGCTATTTCCTCATTTTTATATAGGTTATGTCTCTTTTCATTTCTCTTATTTATTCGATATGGGATGTGGGATTGAATTTCTATTTCCATTCATTGATATAACATAATGATATTCTCTTGAGTCTCATTTTTTTTCTTTAAATATGGAAAACATAGAGAGAGTTGGGAGGTCTTTTAAAATTAAATAATGGTTTTGTGAGAAAAACAAAAAATCAAATAAGCCATCTATTGATATTATGCAATAATTTCCATCTTTTCCATCTATGAACAAAAATCATATATATGTATATATATATGTAAATAAATCATTAAATCTCATTCACATATTATTCTTCCCTAATTTTTGTCATAGTAATTGCTTATAACCATAGTTGTATTCAATCTCACATCTCACATTGGATAAATAAGAGCATCGAAGAGAGGTCTAACCTATATAAAAAGATGGAAAGGCAAATGAAAACTTACTTACCTAAACAAGAGTTTTGGACCATGGTTCAATACTCTACGATATTATTTCTCTTTTAAACATTTTATTTTTATAAATAAAGTGTTTTTTTTTTTGTTGAATTTTTTTTTATAAATAATTTGGCGGGCCCAACATGCTGGCATGCATGTCGACTCGGCGGGCATGGCGTGTCGACTCGGCGAGCATGGCACGCCGGCCTGACGGGCCAGGCCGGGCCGGCACGCTGTGCCCCGATCTAGGGCCCAACACGTGCTAGGCATGTGGGCCGTGCATAATAAAATAGTCCATCAATTGAAAATTTTAAAATTCTTCATTGCTCCATAAAAGTATTCTTAAGAAACTTGTGTCATTGAATTAATTACATTAATCAAACAATAAGTAAATGACAACAAAAAAAAATCCAAAATATTTTATAATTCTTATCTTACCAGAAACAAATCCACATTAAAAGAAAGAAAAAGAACCTTTATCAAATCAAAGCAAATAACCTTCGTTTTTATTTTTTCAAGTAACAGATTATGAGTTCATACATTTATAAATTAATCAAATAATCAGTCAAAACAATTTATTATTCTAATTCACACACAGATATATCAAAATCCAATAAAACCCTTCAGATTTTTTGTCCCAAAAATAAGCATCAACATCAACAAGACAACAAACACAAACCCTAACTAAAAAAAGAAGAGGAATCGAAGTTTACCTGGTGCGATTGAGAAGACTGATGCGTCGAATGAAGAGTGGCCGGAGGACGTCATGAGTAGAGGACGAACATCTACAGAAAGTTGCGAGAAGTTGACGAACAACCAGTTACCAGAGGATGTTGCGAACAGAGGACGACTGTTGCACGGTGAGAGATTGACGAGCAGCAAGCGTTGATGAACAGTGGACTGTGAGTTGAGAGGAAATTTAGGGTTTGAAAGTTGAGAGGCTGCTGGTGCTGAATGGAAAAGGTTAACAGAGATATGAAAAATTAGGGATTTTTTTTTTATATGTTGGATCTTAGGTCAATTTCTAGTTCGAGGCCACGAACCGAAAACCGAATCGAGATCACTGGATTTTAAAATTTTAAACCGAACTGAACCGGTCAACTTAATAAAACCGGTTAGATCGGTTCGATTTGCCGGTTTGGTCCGGATTAATGGTTTTTTTGCCCACCCATACTCACATGTACAATCTCTCTCTCTATCTCTCCCTCCCAAATCCCAAATCCCAATTCTTAACTCTCTCCATAATTAATAATTATTCCAATTCTCACTCTCTCTCCCTAGTTAATAATTATCTTCATCCCTTGAAATTCTAAATATTCATGTTCGGTTCCTCTGTTCAGTTATTTTTCTTAGTTAAAACTTATTTTTTCTAATTAATAAATTAGGGTTTTGTGTTTGTTATTCATAATTTTAAGTTAGTGTTTTGTTTTGTTATATTTTTTATGAATTTATTTTCCAATTGCAATTTAAGGGTAAGACTCATTATATCCCTCTATCTAGGTGTATTTTTGTTTTTCAATCAATTAATGAAGTTTTCTAGTAACACCGAAGTTCACTCTTTTTTTTTTTTTTTTTTGTTGATATATATGGTTTTGTTTTAGTTCACCTTAACAAAAAATCCTAGGTACGCCCATGTTTACACGAATAAAAAAGTGCTTGTTATAATACAAAATTTTTAGACATATGTGAAATTAATTGTTCATCAACATGACTGGTTTTTCATGTTTTTTTCCTTTTTTTTATTTTTTATTTCTTGCATATAAATGAACTCTTGCACCGATAATCTGGCTAGCTGATTCTAGGTTTGTTTGATTTTACAGAAAACGAGGACATGATCAATGATCATCATCATAGAAATTACTTCCCACATAAATTACAAACCATTAATTAACCCCATTAATTGACAACAAAAAAAAAAAAGCAAAATAAATAAAAAAAAAAAAAAAAAAAAAAAAAAAAAAAAAATTTACTGTGATGATTAAGCACAAGCAAATTTGAAAAACCTTTTCTTAATCAATAATAAGATTGTTGTTCTTCCTCTTCAGCCATAACCATTCTACTAAGAGGACTAGGACCAAGCTTCTTCCTTCTCATAATATTTCTCCTCCTTATAACTTCCATTTGATTTCTCCTCTTTATTTGCATCATTGCCTCTTCTTCAATCACAAACCTTCTCATCAATACGTCATCCGTCAACGATTTCCCTCGAAAAACCCTTCTCGATCCTTCCATGCTAAGCCTTGCTCCAGAATTAGGGTTTACGCTCATCATCCTTTCTTGGGATGACGCCGGAAATGGCTTGGATCTTGGATAACTGTTGCTTCTCCTTGGAGGAACATTGTGATGATGATGATCAGCCCGGAAAACCTCGTTGTAGGAAGAAATCGGTGCACATAAACAAACTCTTGTAAATGAAGTTGCAACCCTAAGAGAGGTGCATTTCCTCAGCTTATTATTATTATTGTTGCCGTTGTTGTTATTATTTCGAACTTCGGGGGTAGTCTTGGAAATGTTTTTCCAAAACATAGAATTTGTTGCAGCAATTTCTGAAGGCTTGCTGGAAAGAGTAATTCTCCAGGGAGTTGCAGCCATCTCCATTGCTCTTTGATACCAACGTAATTTCCTATAATTATTTCCAAGAAAATGCATCTCATGAATCATTTCTCGAGGAACTTGTTGCTTTTTTACAATATGCATACCAGAAATCAATGCAAATATCATTTCTGAGAACAAACAACAACAATAATAGAATAATTTGTAATAATTTCTTTAACTAATAATGCTAATATAAAACATTTTATTGTGACTCTTATATTGTTTCTAAATTCTAAATATGTCTAATGTATGTAACAGCACAACTTCCAAGTTTAGCTTGGTTAAAAACAAAAAAACTGAAATATGTTCTTGACAACATCAATTTTGATTATCATTTTGTATTAGTCTATGAATAAATTATTAAATTAGGAGATGTTAAATTCTTGTTATCAATCGACTAGGTCAAAAAATAGATTATAATTTTGACTCGGTCTATGGTATCGTTATGAGGGTTAAACAAAATTTGAATTATTCAAAATATTCCCTAGCAAATTTTGAATAATTCCTTATGTTATCTCCATATATCCAAAAGTAAACATTGACAAATTATTCTACAAATGACTTATAGTTTTAATTTGAACATTCCACATATCTCCTTACATTAGGGATGGCAATGGATCGGATTGGATATGGATACCCCAATATCCATCCCCGTATCCATTTGAGATATATATCTCCATCCTCGTAGTCACACCTATCCCCATTTCTAAGTGAGCGGGGCAGATTCGGATAATTCGCTAATTAAGATAGAGATATCCATCCCCACTCCATTTATATCCGTATCCGATAAAAAAACTCTAAATTTTTATAGTTTATAAGAGAAAATATGTAACTAACATATGTAACGGTACATTTTATCCTATTTAAAGAGAAACAAATACATCCAATAAATTTTAAATATAAAAATTAATAATAACTTATATAATTAGAATTAATAATCACATAATAAATTTTTATATTTTTAAAATATTAAAATCTATAATGGATTTGGATGGGGATGGATATCCATAGACAATATCCATCCCCATCCCCAAAAATAAAATGGATATTAGGATGACATCCATCCCCGCTCCGTCCCCGAAATAATAGTATCCATCCCCATTTCAAATGGAGCGGATTCTTACGGATATCTGTATCCATGGATAATTTTGCCATCCCTACCTTACATGCATATTCAACAAGTTGATATAAAGAATAACCATTTTAAGGCTAATTACAAAATTATCACTTATAATATTTTACAATTAACAAATTAATTAGTTGAAATTAGCTCTTACTTTATCTAATTATTCTGTTTTGCAGAGTTTCTTCAAGTAGATCTTTTAAGGTAGATCTTCTACGAGTAGAGCATTTAATGGGAAGATGTTATTCGTTTGGTTATCAATTAGAAAAAACTTTTTTAAATGGTAGGATTATCAAAATATTCAAAAACTATTTTAAATGGTAGGATTATGTTAGATATTTTAGTGTTATTAAAAAAGCTCAAAAAGATCTACTTGGAAAAGTCTAAAGTTTGAACTTCTTCAAATGGACGTAAAACTGTTTTTTTAATTATCCAAAAACTCTACTCAGTGATAACCAAATGACAAAAAAAAATTAAAAAAAGTTTTTTTAATTAAAAAAGTTTTTTTAGCCAATAGTGAAGCTCTTCCAAACAGGCATTGACCCTGCAATGTTACAAAGTTGGAATCATACACGAAAATATTGTGTGGGATCTGGCTCTTGATAATTTCATATAGTATATGGAGCCAAATATATAACAATGTAGAGGCAGCAAGAGATGGGTCTGTGGAAAACGGGACATTGAGTAGTGGGCCTAGCTAAACAGACAAGCACATCAACAAAGCACTTGTGAAAAGGCTCATGGGCCATGGCTTATCAATTATTATGGCCTCTAAGTGGCAGACAAGACAACAGCTTTTTTATTACTCTACTCTAAATGAGTTTAAAATTTAAAACCAAATTAATTAATCAATAACTCTTAATTTAAATTCTACTTGTACAGAATTTCTGAGGTATCCCATGTAATATTTCAACAAAAACAAATTTCATGGAAGTTCTTAATTATTTACAATTTATGTTGTATATATCTTCTTTTTTTTTCATGTTTTTCTTTGTGTACGTAGATTAATCTACAATATCTTCAATATATCTACGATTAAAGGTGGATTTGAAGAGGCAGAAATCAGATTATGACTATAGAAAGCACTTCTACAAAATTGCTTTTCGAACACACAAGATAATCAAGGAAGAAAGAAAACAAACATTAGTAATGTACTATAACTAAGAAAATTAAAGAAGTGCTTTTGATTAATTGCAAACAACATTGCAGAACATTTATTTGTTAGGAGAATATATATATATATATATAGAAGGAGGGCATACCTTGAGTGAGAGTTCTTTGGATCTTGCATGAACAAAGAAAAGAAATAATGAAGTAATAATTAAAAGAATGAAAAAGCAGGAGAAGATGAAAAGAGCAATGAAGTTTCATCTATTCTGAATAGCTAAGAAGAAAAGAAGAAGAAGAAGAAGAAGAAGAAGAAGTTCTTTTTGGGGTTGAAGTAAGTGAAGAAAGAAAATGGGGTACTTGGCAGACTGCTTCTTTTCCGTTTTTTCTCCATTCTTTATTACAACCAACCCCTCTAGGCCTCTACTCTTTTGCTTTGCCAGCCACCAGCCACCAAGCATCATTCATTCATACACTATTTTTTTTTTTTTTCAAATTTCAAACCCAACAAAGTTAATTCTTCACTTTTCATGCAATGACTTCACTGCCCTCATCACCTTTTTAAATAATAATAATAAACGCCCAATATTATACTATATACTTTATCTAGTCATGATCATGTTTACCTCCAATGTATAATATGATTATGAGCAACTAAGCATGTAAGTGAGATCAATTCATTTCTTTTAAACATGTCTGGCCTGCCTTTGTGTTACAATAATAATCATTCAGCATTAAAGTAATTAACTAAACTCCTCTATCTCTTTTAAGTTTAATAATGTTTAGGAATTTATATATATATATTTCTTACATCGAGAATTAAAGAAGTACAAAAATATGAGATCTCCTAGCTTGTGTAAGAACTATTAGAGGTTAATTAAGTTGATTTGGTTTAAATTTCAACCGTAACAAAAAGTTTATAGACATTATTATATTGATTTTGCATATGTTGGATTCCTTGATCAGGTTTCATATATATATTTTTTGGTATTAATAATTAATTATGTAGATGCAAAATCATATAATTACACGTACACTCCAAGACATATTTCATTCTTGTCCTAAAATTGCTTTCATTTTTATGGAATTTTATGTTTTTCTCTTGCCACTTTTGGAAAGAGCAAAAAACTTATAACCAGCCAGCCCTGGTGAATTAATTTCCATATGGAATAATTATAGGTTTTCTCTTTGAATCATTCTGTTGTTTGTCCGTCATGCCACTTCAAGGGCCATGAAAGTGTTTTTGTATAATATTGACTTATAATTACAGAAAAAGTACTTATCAAGTGTTTCTGAAAAGCATTGCAAATATTTAACTATCTATTAATAACTAACTAATCTTCTAAGAAAAAACTCCTAGCTACCTAATGCTTGTTTATATTCACCAAACAATATAAAATAGACTCAAAACATTTTTTTAATTAACATTTTTAATGATACCAAAACCACTTCAAAACAGCACTGATGCTTGAAACCTTTAAAAGCCAAGTTCTGATTATTAATTAGCCTAATTTAATTAATTAATTCATTAATAGGCATTGTAATATTGTGAAAGATTGAACCCAAAAAGGAGGAAATATAATCCTATTTATTTTTTAATATAAAAAATAGTCCCAAAAAGGAATTGTGTGTAAATGTAGTGGAGAGGAAGATCAGATCCAGAATGGAATCATCATAATTCATTTATTCATTTATTCATTCATCCATTTTCTGTGGGGTGTGGTGTTATATCCAGAAAACTAACATGTAAAAAGGCTGCTCCATTCAAACACACAAAAGAAAAAAAAGTTATCATCATTGTTCATGCTGGATTCAAGATTGCCCCCCTCCCAGTACAACTCACTTCTTTATATTTTATGCAAATCTGATCATCCCATATTTCTCATCAATAATTATAGGTAGTTAACTTTAATGTTTCAGAGATTAGAATTGTAAACTAAAACAGATTGGATTGATTCAATTTTGGCACAAATCCTATAGGAGATTTGTGATAATTTTCTTAATTGTAAGAAATGTTAATGGTCTTTTTATTTAATTTTGTTTTGGGTCAAAAGGCAATAGAGAGTTTTCAGTCATATATGTTTAGCTTTTTTGTAGATTGTAGACCATAGAAATCATTCTGTCAACTTTGGACTGCAATTTGAAGAGATCTTCCCCACCAAAGAGAAGAAAAGGAGACTACTAACTCACTTCTATTCAAACTTTTACAACTTTATTAATTCCTCAATTTAACCTCAAGTAAATTGTAATCAAAGTACTTATAAGTATGGTGATACTTTTATATATACAAAACTTATATCCTAATTAAGAACACGCAATTAATGAAGCCATAGATAGTCAATTTAAATTCGATTCATGAATATTTCAACAAAACAAAAAAAAAAGATTTTTGAAAATTTCAAATCCATGAAATAATTTCATTTATGTAAAATAATTAATACCACATTTTTTGGAAAAGAGTAAAATATTGAGTTTGCTCGCACATCATGTGAAGTGAGGTATGAACACGTGCATCTTCTGACAATCATCAAGTGCTAATATTGATGGTCCCATTCCCATCACAATTCACACACACAAAGCCTGCATTCAGCAATTTATTATTTCATACAATTAAATTTGATTTTGTTTCCATTTTTAAATTAGAAGGTGAAAATTGTCTTGGGCAAATGACTCTCAAGTCAGTGGCTCGAATCTTACCAATGACAAAAGCTTCAAAAAAAAATACGTAATCTAGATAGGTGGATAGATAAATACTGTCAAAAGTTTCAACCATTAACTTGCTGTTAATCAAACGTTTGGTCAACGAAATCCAAGAGAGGTTTGTGGAATAAAATAATCTTTTGTCTAAAGGTCCAATTCACCTAAAGTTAGGGGATATTATTGCAGTTTTCCCTTTTAACTTTTTCAAAATATGAAAAATACTATTTTATCCTTAAACTTTACATCTTTTTTTTTTAAAAAATTTAAGGGGGTGTATCAGAGTTTATGGATTTTTTTTTTTTTTTATTTTTTTTATTTTTAAGTAATAGATTTTAGTCGAGTACATAAATCTCATATAGATTTGATCATAATTATGTATGGGTACATTTAGCGAATGTGGGCACATGATTGCACATGACTGCACTATTTACAATTTGTGCCCAATGTTTGGTAACTAATCTGGTGGACCTATAGTTAATCCCATGCCAGTGCAATTAAAAATCATAGAATTAAAAATAATATAAAACTATAGTTTTATTTAAAATTAAATTTGAATATTTTTAATTTAATAAAATATAAATTAAATTTTATTAAAAAAATTATTTCAATAATTTGTTTAAGCAATTATAAAGGACTAAGATTACCGGGAGATTTTAAATTCATTTAGTCAATATAATCACACCTACATTTTTTTTTATCAAATAAATAAATTATAAAATTGAAAAGTATTTAAAACAATATATATCTATAATTTAAAAATGTTTTTAGATAATTCCACTTTAATATTATTATATTTAATCCAATCTCACCAAACAAAACATAATATTAATTAAGTCAAATTTCATGTTTCTCCAAACAGAACATAGTATTAATTTAATCTAGTCCGATGCCATCTAGAGCTCTACAAATTTTTAGCACTCTTTACTCCTCTACTTTTTGAGCTAGAACCAACTTAATAATTTAAGTTTAAATAAGGATTAATTGCACAAACATACCCTCTATTTATCTAATAAAGCAAATTTTCAAACAAATGTCATATTCAAACACAAACATCCCAATCGGAATGTGTTTGGGATATGGAAAGTCAATAGTGCCCTTAGGTAAAAGGGAGAAGTTATTTTGGTGGGTAAATTTCATAAACAACCCTGAATTTAGGTGTAATTGTATAAATATTCATTTTTGTCTAATAATTACATAAATATACCCTACCATCATTTGACTTTCGTTAACTTTAACCTTTAACCACATTTGTATCCCGAAATGACTTAACTACCATTGAAAACTTATTTATCTTTTCTTTTATTATTTAAAAATATTAAAAAATATTTACTTAAAAAATTGAAAAAATCGGTACAATTTTTTTTTGTTGCTTTTATTTTCTTTTTCTTTCTATCATTTTTTTTTTTTTTTTTACATTTCCCATGTCCCCAAACACCAAATTTCAAAAACCAACTTTATCACCAAAACATTCAATTTCATACTCATCAACCCATAAACAATTTCATTTCATCAACACAATCAAAACCCACTAACAATTACATTTAATCAACAAAATCAAAACCCACAAAACTCACTAAACACAATCAAAACCCACTAAACACAGCCATTTTTCCAGTTTTGTGGGTTCTGATTGTGTTAAAAAAAAAGATAGAAAAAAAGTAACAAAAAATTTGTACCGATTTTTTTAATTTTTTAAATAAATATTTTTTAATATATTTAAATAATAATAGAAAAGATAAATAAGTTTTCAAGGGTAGTTTAGTCATTTCAGGATACAAATGTGGTTAAAGGTTAAAGTTAACAAAATTCAACTGACGATAGGTATATTTGTGTAATTATTAGAAAAAAATGAATATTTATACAATTACACCTAAATTCAGGGTTGTTTGAGAAATTTACCCACCAAAATAACCTCTCCCTTTTACCCAAAGGCACTATTGACTTTTCATACCCCAAGCACATTCCAATTGGGATGTTTGTGTTTGAATAGGACATTTGTTTGAAAATTTGCTTTATTAGATAAATAGAGGGTATGTTTGTGCAATTAACCCTTTTTAATAACGCCAAAAATGTGTTTCTAACAAAAATACTCTTAAAACATAATCATAAAAATAAGTCTCATGTTTTTTTTATACAATACTTATTTTTGATATTTCCGAGACTTCCTGGGTAATGCAAAAAAAAAAAAAAAAAAAAAAGGTTGGGCAATAAATCTCAGGTGGGGCACCCAAGACTTATTGCCAAGCACCAATTTTTTTTTGTCTTTTTGTTTTGTTTTTTTGTTTTTTTTTTTTTAATGTCTTCTTCATCGACCTCCATTAGAGGTTTGTTCAAACTCCATTGATGAAGGTTTTTGAAAAAATAAATTTAAGAAAAAAAATGATAGAAAAAAGAATAAAAGTAAAAATGGGGGCATTTTTGTCTATCATCATACTTTGGTGCAATTTAAACTCTAATGGTGTGTTTACTAATCAGTAATCAAACTCAGGAAAGGAAATTAAGTTACTGATTTGTGAATTCCGGTGTTTACTAAATTTTTAGGGAATAAAGTTACGTGGGACCCACTCTCAAATCAGTAATTAAGTTACTAATGGAAAGAGAATTTGATTCCCCCCACCCACCCACCCACCCTAAGAATCAAGTTCCCTTTCCTAAATGAAAAAGGGAATTCATGTATTTTTACTAAAATATCCTCACTTATATTATTCATGTATTTTTTTTTTCATTTTACGTGAAGCATGTATTGCATATTCATATATATATATATATACACACACGCTATTTTGTTTAAGGTTTTTTTCTTTTTCCATTAAGCATGTACTGCATATATATATATATACTACAGTGACTTTAATTTTATATATACTGTTTTGTTTAAGTTTTTTTTTTCTTTTTTTCTTTTTCCGTAAAGCATGTATTGCATATATATATACTACAGTGACTTTAATTTTTTTTGTTTTCATTTTAATAATTAATCAAGTACTGTGTGAGCTAATGGTTGTATATGTTGAGTTATTTGGTGTTTTAATTTTCAAGAGAAGGAAAAAAAGCACCTAAATGTGAGAAATTAATTCAACATCAAATTAATTATGCTTTCGAATCTGAATTACTCCTCAATTTTTAATTATTATTGACTAATTAGTTGAAAGTTTACAATATGAAGATGTTAATTATTAGTTATAGTGTTATGAGCGGTATAAAAAATAGTTTTTCATAATAAAAAATATATTTCAACATATTATATACACAAGGGTATTTTTGTAATCACCTATATATTATTCCGATTCTTTAGTTGAAGTAAACACTAGAAAGGGAATAAATTTGATTCCATTTCTGATTCCTAAATTGTTAGTAAACACTGAAATTAAATTTAGTAACTTAATTCTGATTCCCCTCCATTCCTTTTCCAATGGAACTTGATTCCGATTCCCTCCATTCCCGATTAGTAAACACGCCATAATTATTAAGTTAATTAGTGCTGGTCTCAAAAGTAGAGATGTAAAGAGTGCTATTTATCTAGCCTAAAATAAAGAGTGCTATTTATCTCTATTCTCTCTAACATCTAATCACAATCTAATTTTAATCCTATAAAATCATATATAAATAGTCCAATCCAATCCCATGTACCAAATGCTGCCTACAGATTTTGTTGGACTTTTACAGTTATATGGTGCCTACATATTTATGACAAAATTTGTTATGGCCTTATGGGGCTTTATATTTATAAATCTCATTTTAAAATCAATTACTTGGGCAATATCCGTAAGTTAATGATTTTTTGAATACATCTAATTTCAATGGAATCTTTAAAAGTTTGGATGGAATAACTTTTATAGACTTTTTTAAACCCCTAGATTTTTAAAATCTTTTAAATTCCAACCACTTATAGTTTGAATACACCCTTGGATAAAATTAAATTTTCTCATCTAAATTTAAAATATATATTAAAAATATTAATAAATATAAAATCATGTCGTGCCAAACACCTTACACTCAGCCCAATCCATATTAAGTCAGATGTTGTAAATAAATGAAACAATAAATAATAAAAGAGAGACGAGGAAGAGAGAGAGAGAAGATTAACTATTGTAATTTTGTATTGAACCTTCAACTGAACAACGAACTTACAAATGAGCGAGATAGTGATCTATTTATAGTGCTTTGAGAGCACAACTTGCCCACTTGCATTTGAAATGATGATGAAGCCAAGTGGAGAGATGGATCAAGTGGGGTAGATGTTTTAGGCAATGGAATTTAGGTGGTGGAAAGCCATCCAATTACAATACTCTCCTTTAGATTTCCACCACTTATATTGTAATTTTCTAGGAAAAACCTATTGGGACAAAACCTAGAAAAAATATATACAATGATCTTCTGGATCTAGTGGGGTTAGACATTCTTAAAACTGTCTCGTTAAAAACCTTGTTAAGAAAATTCAGTGGGACAAAAACCTGATCGAAAGAAAAAAGAGTATAGTGCATATATTTCTAGATTTAATGTTTTCTTCAAAACTTTATTCATATTTATACTTTGCTAGGAAAAACCCAGTGAGATAAAAACTTCAACAAAGATATCCATTGATATGTCAATCAAAGTAATATTTATGATGATTTTCTAGATCAAGATAACATATATACGATGATTAGCAAGATCAAAGTAATATTTACAATATCTTCTTGATCAAGATAACATATATATGATGATATACTGGATCAATGTAATATTTATGATGATCTTTATGGATCAAATGAATTTTAGGTGTGATTAGAGAATTGCCTTATTAAAAATCTTATCAGGAAAACCCAATGGGACAAAAACCCGGTCGAAAGGAAAAAGAATATAATGCACATATGCCCTAAAATAACTAATATACTTCATTTGATATGTGACTGAACCAAAATTGATATGATTTTGGCCCTCATTTCCTTCTCTCTTCGCTTAATTCTTGGGCAATATCCTGTGATTTGATTGTGTAAATTAAGTGTTTTCAGGTATTTATAAAGTTCAGGGGCATTGGAGTAATATTGATCAACTGTGGACAAAAGTGTAAAATATAAGGTAAGAATTGAAGTTATCGTGAATTTGGAAGAAGCCAGGGGCTGAATTGTAATTCACCAGAAGTCCACACCAACTCACATTAAATGAAACTGTGCGTTTCATATGAAAGAAGTAAATCAAGTGAGCCCAGAACAGAGGCCTAAGACGTGGCCCAAACTCGTGGTCGCCCAAGCCCGAATACACTCTAGCCTACTGCTAAATGCACCCCCAATGAAGATAGAAGACTAAGTCTACGTGCACCCCAGCCCGATGCTAAACGCACCCACATGTCATCTTTAACCTTATTTTTCCTCACGAGCTAATCTTCATTAATGGCCGACCAAACCCTAGCCTTCTTCCAGTCGCTGGAAACAGCCATAAACCGCCCTATTCCAACTGATTTTCGATGGAGAAAAATGACGGGCTCAATACAACCCTTGTGATATCGTCCTTTTGGCTCGCTGTTCTCCAATGCGAAGAGTAGGATCCATGGCAACCGTCGCCTCTGTCAAACCGCGTCATCACCACAAAACGAGCCCTATGTTTGTCACGATTTCAATCTCGTCGTCGCCATAGCGACTCCTCAGAGACAGAGAGCCATTTATGCATCTGATTACGTCGCCAGAAATGTCACCGTGAATCTCATTGCGAAACTTAATCAACAGCCAAATCTGATTGGTGGGAAAATTACGGAAAGTGCCCTTGTGAGTGACTAAATGGTAATTTGCCATGACAAAGGGGTGTTTTGGTAAGTAACCATCTGTGACCTATTTGAAAACACTATAAATTCATCATGGTTTTCATTTGAAATCCCATCCTTTCTTCAACCTAGGATCACCATAATCCCCTCTCAACTTCCTCAATTTCTATACTTGGACTCATCTCCTCCATCTCAAACTCAACACTTAATCTAGATTACTTTCCCCAATCATTCCTTTCTTCCCATCTTCTTCACATATCTCCTTTGTCACTTTCCATTTGACTCCACCTATCTAGACACATCATCATCTACCACTCTTTACACAAGGAGCATCAAAGGCAAGGAAGGATCAAGCTCTACAAAAGGAGGCCCAATAGTGATTTCCTAATCTTTTACTTGCCTTCCCTTTGATTGTAATATGTGTAACTAAACCCCCTTTTTAGGGGATTGATGTGAGAACATTTGGATTGGGTTTTGCTTAAGCTTTAATATATTTGAATCTCTATTTGTAATCTATTCATTTTATAACTAGATTCTATTCATTATATAATTGGCATTGTATACCCACTAGTTGATTATACTCTTGTTTAGGATAATTTGTTATAGAATCTTGATTGGATTGACACCCTTGATGGATTGAGAACATAGTGATTATGATAGATTGTCGAAGGGTATATCAACCGCGATAATCTAAACCTTTAATTGTAATAAACCGATCCCATCTTGATCCCCTCTCCTTAATTGGTTAGGCATTTCGGTGGAAAGTTGTTTAGGGTTCATAGTGATGGTCTAAACACATTTAAGACTACAATTGGTTAACATTTGTGAGATTGGTCCACTAAGGTAGCTTGAGAAGCATTGCACATAATCCACTTGCGAATCATTTCCCTTGCAATTCTCTTAATTTATAAAATCCATATTCTTATCTATGATTGTTGAGTATTCTATTTTTCCTATCACCCCTTTTAGTTACATTTACTTTTTATGCATGTTTAGTGGTTTCTCAAACCACACACTATCCAGCTACTATGATTTGCTTAATTGCATTTAGGACTTGTTAATTAATTCAACTCATTACTCTAATTCCCTTTGGAACAAATCTTAGCTTACCATTTTACTAATCTTACATCCTAAGTGGATTTTCTAGTGGTGAAATTTGGTTTTCAAAGTGAACACATTAAAACGTATTTTGTTGAGTACAAAACGACCTCATCAATATGGTCCCTATGATAAAAATTCTTTTAAAGCAATCTTCTAGATTGCTAAACTGACGCATATTGATGTTTATTTCATGAAAAGCAATAACATCATAAATGATTGGAGGGAGTATAAGCAAAGACTAGCTTTATGAAGCATTATTAAATTGATGTGCCATTATAGGTAAAAACATATTTCGTTTGTGAATGAGCCTTTTGTAGATCATATAGATATCTGACATCAGCATAATCAAGTAAGTCTGAAAAATTGTTAGATTTTATATAAAATAATCATAAATCTTTCGTTCTATAAAGGTAACGAAAAAGATGTTTAATCTCATTCCAATGCTTTTGAGTTGGTGCTGAATTGAATCTAGCAAGTACATTTATTAAGAATGCAATATCTGGTCAAATATATCGATCCAGATATAACAAAACACCAATTGTATTAAGATATGATACTTCAAGACTGTTAGGTTTATAGTTTGTGTTGGCATAAATTCCATATCAAAACGTGTTTCTCTTGTAATGTTTAGTGGTTCTTATATTGAAGATTTAAGAAGACGAAGAATGGTTCGACCACAAATCATGCAAGAAGCCGGCTTTAAAGAGATTTGTACATCATTGACCATCAAAGGTAATATAAGACCTCATATCTCTTACAAGGCTAGGCACACACTCAGACATGGCATTCTTGTGTGTTCCTTCATGATTAAACATCACTTATGTATCACTTTCACACACTTGACAAAATATGCTCATGCATTCATACTATATTGGTAAAATTTTGTTTATTGCATTTTCTATGACTATGTCTGGAAATTAGCATATGTGTGTGTATTTGTGCTTGTATGTTTTCGTATTTTTGTACTTGGACTTGAACATGTTCTTACTTGATGTCTTATTGAGTTCCGGTCATTTCGGTTACTCATTCATTTAGTTTCGAGTCCAAACGATGTAGCTACGCTACTTTTCGTTCTCATTCATTGAGTTGACTTCATCGTCGTTTTCCGAGATGATTTCTCAACCATTTTTCAAAGTTGTGTAGTCATCATTGTGCGTAAGAGAGTCATGGTTCATAATCCGAAAACGGATTTGAAATCGGAGTTCGGATGCCCAAGATACGGCTGAAGAACTGAGGGAGCGCGTGAGAGAGGCAGCAGGCCGTGAGGCCACTTGGCCCAGCCGTGAGGGAGGCCGTGGGCCCCACGGCCAGAGGGGCTCTCTGCCCCCGTGATGCCCACGCGCCCCCCACAGCCTGGGGTGATGTGGCCTCACCTGATTGGCCCGGAATCCCTTCTCTCTCCTCCTTTTATTTCCCTCCTCTCTCTCCATTTGATTTTTTAAGAAGAAAATTACAAAGAATCCCGTCAGTTTTTCTCTCTAGATTTTCTCATCTTCCAAACATCATATCTCCCTCATCCGGAGTCGGATTTGAGTGATTCGAATTGGAGAACGTTCATAATTGAGTCTTCTATCATTTCTGAGTGGTTTGGTAGCTGATTGATTGAGTTTTCTGGTGGTTACACACTGAAATCCGAACCAGCTGTTGAATCAAAGGTATTGGACTTATCTTTGGGATTTATTTCTTTTCAACCTTCAATTTGCTTGGGGTTTCTTCTTCTATATGTTTGTTTATGTTTGGTAAAAGCTATTGAGAAAGGTAGCTTCATAATCATTCCAATTGAAAGTCAATTTATAGACAATGTGGACTAGTTTCTATGATTCTAGGTTTTTCACATGTTTGTGAGTTGTATTGTGATTAGAATGATATCTTAGGTTGTTTGTGACTTGATTGAATCAATTTTGTGATAAATGACCTTGAGATTTGTTTTGATCCTTTAATTGATGAAATCAAGGATTTTTGTATTTGTATGTGTTTTAGAGCTATCTAGGTTTTAATTGATTTATATCTTAATTCCTTGCTCTATATTTTTGGCTAGAATATTGATTGATTAAATCTCATGTATCTAGCATTTTTGTTATATTTTGATTGCATCTTGAACTTGTACTTCATGAATATTCTTTGTTCAAGTGTTGTATGTGTGAATGAAACTTTGAGCTTATGTGTTTGATGTTTGCACATGCTTAGGTGTTATTCTTGTATTTTGCATCTAGACTTTTATTAAATGTGTTATCACATGTTTAGGTCTATTTGTACCATAGAATGTATTGATCACATGTTCTATGTTAATTTGATTGTTTGCATCATTTGCATTCACATGATCACACTAGGAAGTCATTGTAAAAGGCATGAAGTCTTGGTTAGAGTCGGGATGACTCAGATAGCCAAGCAAGAAGACTTGCCTAGAGTCGGGATGACTCGGATAGGTAAGCAAGAAGTCATGGCTAGAGTCGGGAGGACTCGGATAGTCATGCATGGGAGGCTCCCTAGAGGCATGAGTGCCTTGGATAGGGAGTTGGCTATTGTATTGGTAGGCCTAGGCGTATGGTTAGACATAGACTCCGATAGAGCGGGGTACACGGGAGGTGTATGCACTCTTGAGGAATTTCTAATCTACCATCGATGTTGGTTTTGTGTGGTGTCCAATATATGGTGGTTTCGCATCATTGAGGGATTTCACACTTTCCAATAGGGTTGGGTAGGCTTAGACTTCACTAAGTTGGGTGAGCTAAAGATTGGTCACTTTGTGAATGTTCTATGTTTACTTTCCAATAATATAGTACCCAATGGTTGTAGTTCAACCCGTGGATGTTTCCTCCTTGGAGGTTTTGCCACGTTAAAAAATCTCTTGTGCTAATTCTTCCTATCTCTATCTCTTATATTTTATTTGTATATTTTTATTATCTTGTTTCATAGTATTCACTTATGAAGTATTGTGAAGCAAGACTTTGTATAGTGTGATTAGTGAACTCATTTTATTGATTAATTTTATTTCTATGATTCTTTTGTATATTGTATTTGTGTATAGTGATATTTGATCACTCTTGTAACTCATTGAACATATAGTGAAATACAAGTATTCTTTGTTATTATACTTATTTGTTTGTTTACCTCATTCAACTTGATGATGTATGTAGACCATGCTTATATGATTACCTATTCATATTGTCTATGTATGTTGTCCTTTCTTAGTATATTTGTTGTATGTAAGGCAACCTTGAGGGACAAACGAAAGTTTGTTCAAGGGATTGAAAAAGGCGTAAAAACCTATTCACCCTCCATCTAGGTATGCCTTAAGCAATTTAACTACGTTTGTATGCTTTCAATTAGTATCAGAGCGGGTCGTCGGACGGCACTCGACGAGATCCGGTTTATACTTACGTGTGGATTGCTTAGGTTTTTGCTAGAATGGTTTTCCAAGATGATGTGATGACCGAAGAGGCTTCGAATTCTAGGCCTCCTCTTCTCAAGGGTCACAACTATGGGTTTGGAAATTGAGGATGAAGGCTTACATTCGATCTATTGATGAGAGAGCTTGGATGACCGTTGAAGAAGGTTACCTTGCTCCCAACAAGATTGAGGATGGAGTGACCGTTTCCAAGCCTAGGAGTGAGTGGTCTACTAATGAGTTTGAGTTAGCAAAATGGCATCATCGGGCGGTGAATGCTATTTTCAGAGGTGTTGATAGTAGGCAATTTTCCTACATTCAAAACCTAGAAACCGCAAAGGAGGCATAGGAGGCTCTCCAAGTCACCAATGAGGGGACTAAAGCGGTGAAGAAGTCTCGTCTTCAATTGCTCACTTTCCGATTTGAGGTTTTGCAAATGGGTGAGGATGACAAGTTTGTTGACTTCCAAGATAAGCTACTAGACATCGCCAACCAATGCCAAGCACTTGGTACTCCTATCTCCGGTGAGAGGCTAAATTGGAAGATTCTTAGATCACTTCCAAAGAGGTTCAAAGCCAAGGTTACCGCCATTGAAGAGAGCAAAGACGTTGACGTCATGAGCTTAGATGAGTTGCTAGGATCTCTTCAAACTTTTGAGGCGTGCATGAAACCAAAGGCTAAGAACAAGGGTTTAGCTCTCAAAGTTGTCAAGGAAGCTAGTAGTAGCGATGATGATGAGGAGATGGCTTTATTGGTTAGGAAGTTTAGGAAGTTCATGAGGAAAGGTGCCAAGCCAAGTGGCAAGTACTTAAGAGACAAGGAAGTCAAGAAGTCCTTTTGAAATTCCCTTAAGCAATATAGTGTAATATATACCTAGAGGGGGGGTGAATAGGTATATGCCCAAATTCTTCCAATATACAAAAAATATGCGAAATACAACAATTAAAAGCACACTTGATGAATCTTAACAATTGAATTGATTTAACCAACACATGTGAAAATCAATATACAAGTAATGCAATCAATACAAACATATGGAAGATAAAGAAACATAAAAACGAAACTTGACACAAGTATTTTTACGTGGTAAAACCCCAAAGAGGAAACATCCACGGGTTGATACCACAACCACCGGCAAAGCAATCCACTATATAAAAAAGACTTACACACTCAAGCTATCAACACATGATATCCGCTCAAGCTATCACCTCCTAATCTACCATCGGGCTAGTGAACTACCAAGCCTACTTCCTATCTGAGATGTGTCCTACACTTTTAGAAAGCAACTTCCTATCCAAGACGCTCACGTCTCTAGGAAGATTTCTTGCTTGCCTATCCGGATCCTCCCGACCCTAGACAAGTCTCCTTGCTTGATTATCCGAGTCCTCCCGACTCTAATCAAGACTTCCTTGCTCTATCCACAAAGCTTCACTCACTTTGCTAGAGACTTCAACCTAATGCAAGGCTATGATCTACGTGATGCAAATGATGCAAACACAATCAAATTAAGCTAGATGATCAATCAAGCTCAATGTACATGTTCAAAGATAATCTAGAATATGCTTTCAACAAACAATCACAAATGTATCTAGAAATCAGGACATGCAAATCAAGAAGAACAAGGTATGAATATTCAATATATCACACTAAAAACCTAGTTCTTAGATCATGAAATTAGACATAGAAAATAACATGAAGCACATCATATATACATTTTCTAGAATCAATTTCATGTTGAATCAAGTTTAGCACAAATATGTTCAAGAGAAATCACAAAGCTAAAACTCAATTGACAAATGGTCAAACACCCCTAGCATATGATCTAACATACTTCTCAACAAATTTCATCAATCAAATAGTAAGAATCAAGAGATGATCAAAGATGAAATTGAAAAAAAAGAAGTTGAACAAACAGCCTTGACCACGTACTGAAGATCAGGCTGCTGGGAACAATGACGAAGTCAGCTCCCTCTGGAAATGCTTGGGGTTTGTAGCTCTCCTCAAGACCAACAATTTTGGCTTTTGAATAGATTGATTTCGAGTTCGTATGAGAAAGATATGATCAAAATACTAAAACTAAAAATTGAAGAAAATCTGCAGAATTTCGTGAAAAGTTCTTCAAGTTCTTCAACACATGTGGAGGGAAGGAGAAGTGTTTAAAAAGAAGAGAGAGAAGAGATTTTCGGGCCAATCAGCAAGGGCAACGTCACCCACCCCGTGGGGGGCGCATGGGCCTCAGGGGCTAGAGAGGGTCTTTGGCCGTGGGGCCCACGGCCTCCCTCACGGCGTGGCCCACGTGGCCTCTTGGCCAATCTCACCTCTCTCGTGCACTCTCACGTTCTTCAGCCGTAACTTGGGCATCCGAACTCCGATTTCGAATCTGTTTTCGGATTACGAACCGTGACTCCCTTATGCACGATGAAGACTAACAACTTTGAAAAATGGTTGAGAAATCATCTCGGAAAATGATGATGAAATCAACTCAACGAATGAGAACGAAAAGTAGCGTAGCTACATCGTTTGGACTCGAAACCTTATGAATGAGTAACTGAAACGACCGGAACTCAATAAGGCATCAAATAAGAACATGTTCAAGTCTATAACATAAAATACACAAACAAATAAACACAAATTCATACAAGCATGCCATATCAAAGAGATAGTCACAAAGCATGCAATTCTACAAAGTTTGTCTATAAGAGACCAATGCTTGTACATACTAAGAAGTGTGTGAATGTGTTATACCAAATGTTTTAACTACGATGTAGGGACACACGTGTATGAATTGTGTGTGTGTGCTCTAATGCCTTGCAAGAGGATAGAAGTCTAAGTATACCTTTGACGCTTTCACCTCTTGAAGACGATATTTGCACTAGACGTTGCTCTTCAACTTTGAAGCTTCTTTTCTTCCAAGAACATCCTAAGCAACAACTATTACAAATATAGAGTGTTTTGCAATGGAATCAAGCCAATACAAATCATGAACCTTACAATCTCCCCATTTGGCTATTCCATGGCAAAACCTCATCCTCACCATACAATGTTTCACTCCAATAAACTCAAGTTGATAGCATACTCTCATTCTCACATTACAAAGAGAACCCTAGACTAAATGATCTTCAAGTCTTCATGAGTCTTCAAGAATCCCTCTTTGGTCTTCAAAGTACCTATGAGCAACATAGCAAACCAACAAGAGATCTTCTTCCAAAGAAGAATGGTGAGATATCATCACATAAACAAATAACAAGAAAGTTCCCTTATCTTCAAACAAAAATGCATTATCTCAAGCGTATGAATGTGTTCACATTAAAGCTCTCCCTAAGATCCTTAACACAATTAGGCAAGAATTCTTTTCTCCCCCTTAAGACAAAGTCTCCATAAAAGCACAATGAGGAATTTCCCACACATGGTGAGACGTATACATTTTTCTCCTCTATATTAAACATGGATTCCCCCATATCAAACATGGTGAGGTATACAATTTCTCCCCCTTTTTGTCAAGGAATAGACAAAGGACACAAGAGATAAAAAGTGAGATATTAAGCAAACAAATCGTATAGAAAGCGAAGTTGAATAAACTAAGCTCCCCCTAAACATATGCTCCACATTATGATCACCAAGTAGATTTGTTCACAAGGGACTTCACACATTCACACAATCAAGCAATAAGAGAAAATATTTCATCACTTTTCAAAGTCCAAGAGAGAATCATAGATTTTCATTAATCTCTCAAAAATATTCTCACATTGCTAATGAATCAAGCACATAAGCAAAATATGTGTGTGTGTGAATGCTTCTCACATATATAGAAGGAGTAATTGTGATATCAACATGCAAACTCTATACACACCTATCCATCTAAAGCATTTCCAAAAATAGGTCAAACCGATATTCATCCGGGTTTTTGCTTTTAAAAAGAATAGATATCAACATATGAGCGTGTGTGTGCATGTGGCTCGTTTTCCCGTTTCTGTTTGTCAACCTGAGCTTTTTCACAATTCTCAACTATACACCATTAAGCCTTTTATTTTTCATTTCTTTTAGGCTTAGAATCAAAGATTTTTTTTTTTTTTTTTTAATGATTCTTTTCAACACTTCTTTGATTTTTCTAACATAAACATATATACCTCATGGCGGCTTCCACTCATCACAATGGCGTAGCCCTTTCCTACATTGAGCGGCTGCACAACCAAGGTGTGTAGCCCTTTCCATGAGGGTGCTCGTTGATTACTATGTAGTGCCGAAGCAAAATGGATACATACCATAGGTCATCTATCATGTACTTAGCAATAAACTTCTAGATGCATCCATTATCTACACATTTTCAACCACATATACTCAAAACTAAAACATACAAGAGAAGTATTAGTGCACTTTTCAAAAATAAGATTTTCAAGCTCAAGTGCATGATATAGAAACAATAAGAGTTATTTATTTAAGATCATTACTTCTCAAATGAGTAGCTCTCAAAGATATTGATTTTCAATTAGAGTTTTGCTCATCAAGCCACTCACAATCACACATAGACAATAATCAACACAATCATGTCAATAGATCTCAGAAGAGTTTTAAACCTCTTTTTGTCCAAGAGCTTAGTAAACAAATCCGAAAGTTGATTTTTAGTAGGCATATGCTCTAGAGAGACAATAGAATGTTCAATATGTTCTCTAATGAAATGATGCCTAATATCTATGTGCAATGATATCATGCATTCATAGAGTTGAAAAGATGAAATAGAAAGCAAGCTTTTAGAGTAGATAGATACCTTAGCAAGCTTTTTCACCAATGAAAGGTCTCCGCTCTTTTTATGAGCTTTCTTGGCTTGTTTGTCCTCATGACAACAAGTTGTTGGTGTGTCATCCCAAGAAAATAAAGACCAAACACTTTCAACTCAAACAAACACATGAAAATGACTTTCTCTAAAAGTCTTAACAAAAATTTTCACCAAATAGATTTCAAAATTCAACTTCTTTAAAGTTAATCAACAAATTTTGACTATCATAGTGATTATGAGAATATTAAGTTCATGAATTGATTAGAGACACCAAGTTTGAATACTAGACCTAGCACATTACAAATAGCTTAGTCAAGCATCAAACTTAGAACTCTTATCAAATAAGAACAAAAATATTCTCATATGTGCTACTCAATCAAGTATGAGAGCACTCACCTTTAACCATATTGGTCTTAGGTGAACCAACACAAACAACATCATGATCATTACGCATGGCAATATGAAATCTAGAAGATAAATCATCAACTATCTTCTTCATAAAAACATCACTCATATTAAAGTCATCATTTTTGCCACGTACAAATATTTCATCAAGACTCTTCAAATGATCATGGTTAACACTCTTCTTAACCAATTTCTTCTCAACATTTTTCTTAACATGATTATCATTAACATGCATGTTATTCTTTTCAATCCAAATTTTCTTGATAGGTTTCTTCACATGAATATGATCAATATGCATATTTCTCAAAGCATCAAAGCTATTGTCATGTTTAGAAACTTTCAAAGAAGATTTATCCATTTCACAAGTATACACATTATTTTTCTTAACCCAAACTTTCCTTGTTGATTTCTTTTCATTAACATGTTCATCATGCATAGTCTCTAATGCCCTAATATGTTTAGAAACAACCAAAGGAAGTCTTTTCATCTCACTGGCATGCATCTCATTCCCTAGTTCGCATTGTCTAATATACTTATAGCATTTAGGTTTGATATGCCTAACAACATTGCAAAAATGACAAACCGGGATAAACTTAGAGATGTTATATCTAGCTCTAGACTTAAACTCATGCTTAAGAGAATGATTAGGTAACTTTTTCACATTTTTATCATGTTCCACATTTCCTAGTTTGCATTGCCTAGCATATTCATAACACTTAGGCCTAATGTGACCAACCACATTACAATAATGACAAACCGGAATGAATTTAGAAAAGTTACATTTTGGGTGTGCATGCTTTGGTTGAGAAGTCGGTTGAGAAGTTCTATAGCTCTTCTTGTCTTTGTCTTTGATGTTGGAAAGAATAGTAGTTGAGTCTTTCTTCTTCTTGGACTTTCTTAACCTGTTCTTGGTTGTAGGAGTCTTCTTAACTTCTTCTACAAAGCCCAAGCCACTCATATCTCCATGATGCTTTCCAAGTTTTATTACTTCATCAAGCTTAATGGCTCCAATCTTCATGCCATTAATAGACTCTTTAAGAGATTTGACTTCATCTTTAAGCTCACACTCCTTTATCTTCATGATACTTAAAGAGTTCTCTTTTTGCTTAATCTCTCCTTCCATGGCAAACAACTTTATAGTAAAGTCTTCTTTTAAATCATCTAACTCTTGAGCACTTTCCTCCACCTTTGAGACACACTTTTCAATGGTCTTTTCATGCTCCTTGATGACTTCACTTTGCTTGCTCATCTTCTCTAAAGACATCTTCTTTTCATTGACGAGAGCTTTAAAGATCACCACTAAACTGGCATTGATCAACTTCAACTTGTTGTTTTCTTCATTCTTTTGTTGAAGGATCTTGTCATTTAAGCTTATATAATCTTGATTTGAGGAGGCTTCAAACTCTTCTTGATTGGAGGAGATTTCACTATCTTCACTACTCGAAGAGTATTCACTTTCCTCATTACTTAAGGAGTCTTCACTACTACCCTCAAATCTTCCTTCATATATAGCCGGGTTAGCAATATAATTGCTAGTATATTCTCGCTCATTCGAGGACTCCTCTTCCTCTTCTTTATCACTCACACTCACATCACTCCAAGAAGCCGCCATTACTAAGCCTTTCTTAGACTCTCTCTTCTCATTAGCACGCTTGGTAGAGATAAATCCAATCCCTTTGCATTCATGGCATCGAATTAACTTCTTCATAGATTTATCCTTGCAATCTACCACTTCTTTTGGAGTGATCTTCTTCTTGACTTCCTCTCTCTTAGAACTGATGCAGTAAAATCTGTGTTCAATTTACTAAGAAAGTTCGTTCACTGGGATCGGCGATTTTATCGGTCAAAACCAATTAATCTAGCAAAAGGTTACTCTAAATGCGAAAATTAAATTGCATAATGCTTTTCTTTGGAAGATTGTTTAACTCTAAAATTAACCTAAATTATGACTACTTGTACTAAAAACTAAAATCAATTAAAATCAAATCAAAGAATGAATATATGGAGAGAAATACTAGGGAATCGATGCACCTTTCTTAGACACTTAATGCTCACAATCAGTCTCGTTAAACACTTCAATCCAGTTACGGGCTTGTTTTCAAGATAATTCAATTAGGTTCGAAGATCCTTTCCAATACTCGCACACGGTCATGCAACAAATACGGATTACTGATCTAGGGTTCTTCCTACTACTCACACACGGTCATGTAATGAGCAATTGTCAAAACCCATATTTTACACAAAACTCTAAGCCAAATTAACATAGCACGGTCATGCATATATCAATTTTCCTGTTTATTAAGCTTTTGATTCAGATTTAAACGGAACGGTCATCCACACCTAAACCCTAATCTCATAAATAAACTAAACTAAACTACAAAACTCAAATCACTTGCGGTCACAACATAATCAGATAAAGTAGAATAGAGCAATTAATTCAATAAACAAAACGAAACCAAATTGATTAACAAAAGATAGACTAATTGTTCACATAGAGTTATCCAAAATCGGTTACATCATCCCCTAGTTATAGGTTTAGTTACACATCAATGGAGAGAACAAAAACATAGAAGAGAAGAAGAGAAAACCCATGATGGTGAGATGCTCTTGTCTTGAAGTCTCCGTCGTCTTCTTGTTTCCAATAATCCTCAATTGATGGAGCTTATGATAGAATGAATGCATGAATGAATCGGTATCTGATGGATGGTCTGATGCTGTGTTGCTCTATTTATATATCCCCTTACGGCCTCCTTATGTTTTCCTTTTTATTAGGTCTTCTGACCTGGCTCGAGGAACTGAAAAGGTGGGTTACCGCTGCCCGTACCGCTTATGGTGCACTTGCCTGGGCAGCGGTAAATCAAACGGCGACAAACTGATCTGGCTCGCTGGGTGTACCGCTTGTCATGCACTTGCCTCCTGAGCGGCATGGGCCGTGATAAATGGCTCTTCTTGACCGCCTGGCGTGCCGCCGATGGAGCATATGCCTGTTGAGCGGCATGGGCCGCGGTAAATGGCAAATTTAGCCACTTTCTTCATCTTATTACTCCATTTCTCTGAAATAAGATCGGATCAATCCTTCTATGGAAAGAGACCTACAAAGGCTTTAACAAACACATCAACCCACCAAAAGGACTCAAGAAACAAGCATATACAAAGGAAAAACGGGCAAAATATAAGCATAGACTTAGACTGATCAAGAACATATGTTCTTTAGAAATTTCTTGAAAGTTCTCACCATACTAGCCACATCATCTTCACTCTCCTCATTGGTTACCTTGAGTTCTATTCCCTTACCCTCAATCTTCGGCTTGAACCCAAGCTCATAAGTTTGTAGAGACCCAAGAAACTCATCAACCCTCATAAGATCGACATTCTTGCTTTCTTCAATTGCGGTCACCTTTGCATTAAATCTCTTAGGCAAGGATCTCAAGATCTTCCAATTAATTCTCTCTTATGGATATAGCTCTCCCAAAGTTTGACTTTGGTTGGTGATATTCAAGAGTCTAGTTTGGAAGTCTACTAACTTCTCATCCTCATTCATAACAAGACTTTCAAATTGAGAAGTAAGCATTTGTACTCTTGACCTTCGAACCGCTAACGTACCCTCATTGGTAGTTTGCAAAGTATCCCATGCTTCCTTTGCCGATTCAAGGTTTTGGATGTAGATAAATTGAGTACTATCTACACCTCCAAAAATAGCATTCACCGCTCGATGATGCCATTTAGCATTATCAAAATCAATGGCCATCCATTCGGCTCTAGGCTTCGCAATCATAGTGCCATCTTCAATCCTTTTGGTAGGCAACTCATAACCTTCCTCAACACTCATCCATGCTTTTTCATTAATGGATCTAATGTAAGCTCTCATCCTAATTTTCCAAAAGGAGTAGTTACCAAAGCACACTTGATGAATCTTAACAATTGAATTGATTTAACCAACACATGTGAAAATCAATATACAAGTAATGCAATCAATACAAACATATGAAAGATAAAGAAACATAAAAACGAAACTTGACACAAGTATTTTTACGTGGTAAAACCCCAAAGAGGAAACATCCACGGGTTGATACCACAACCACCGGCAAAGCAATCCACTATATAAAAAGGACTTACACACTCAAGCTATCAACACATGATATCCGCTCAAGCTATCACCTCCTAATCTACCCTCGGGCTAGTGAACTACCAAGCCTACTTCCTATCCGAAATGTGTCCTACACCTCTAGAAAGCAACTTCCTATCCCAGACGCTCACGTCTCTAGAAAGATTTCTTGCTTGCCTATCCGGATCCTCCCGACCCTAGACAAGTCTCCTTGCTTGATTATCCGAGTCCTCCCGACTCTAATCAAGACTTCCTTACTCTATCCACAAAGCTTCACTCACTTTGCTAGAGACTTCAACCTAATGCAAGGCTATAATCTACGTGATGCAAATGATGCAAACACAATCAAATTAAGCTAGATAATCAATCAAGCTCAATGTACATGTTCAAAGATAATCTAGAATATGCTTTCAACAAACAATCACAAATGTATCTAGAAATCAAGACATGCAAATCAATAAGAACAAGGTATGAATATTCAATATATCACACTAAAAACCTAGTTCTTAGATCATGAAATTAGACATAGAAAATAACATGAAGCACATCATATATACATTTTCTAAAATCAATTTCATGTTGAATCAAGTTTAGCACAAATATGTTCAAGAGAAATCACAAAGCTAAAACTCAATTGACAAATGATCAAACACCCCTAGCATATGATCTAACATACTTCTCAACAAATTTTATCAATCAAATAGTAAGAATCAAGAGATGATCAAAGATGAAATTGAAAAAGAAGAAGTTGAACAAACAACCTTGACCACGTACTGAAGATCAGGCTGCTGGGAACAATGACGAAGTCAGCTCCCTCTGGAAATGCTTGAGGTTTGTAGCTCTCCTCAAGACCAACAATATTGGCTTTTGAATCGATTGATTTCGAGTTCGTATGAGAAAGATATGATCAAAATACTAAAACTAAAAATTGAAGAAAATCTACAGAATTTCGTGAAAAGTTCTTCAAGTTCTTCAACACATGTGGAGGGAAGGAGAAGTGTTTAAAAAGAAGAGAGAGAAGAGATTTTCGGGCCAATCAGCAAGGGCCATGTCACCCACCCTGTAGGGGACGCGTGGGCCTCACGGGGCCAGAGAGGGTCTCTGGCCGTGGGGCCCACGGCCTCCCTCACGGCGTGGCCTACGTGGCCTCTTGGCCACTCTCACCTCTCTCGCGCACTCTCACGTTCTTTAGCCGTAACTTGGGCATCCAAACTCCGATTTCAAATCCATTTTTGGATTACGAACCGTGACTCCCTCATGCATGATGATGACTACACAACTTTGAAAAATGGTTGAGAAATCATTTCAAAAAATAACGATGAAGTCAACTCAACGAATGAGAACGAAAAGTAGCATAGCTACATCGTTTGGACTCGAAACCTTATGAATGAGTAACCGAAACGACCGGAACTCAATAAGGCATCAAATAAGAACATGTTCAAGTCCAAAACACAAAATACACAAACAAATAAACATAAATTCACACAAGCATGCCATATCAAAAAGATAGTCACAAAGCATGCAATTCTACAATGTTTGTCTATAAGAGACCAATGCTTGTGCATACTAAGAAGTGTGTGAATGTGTTATGCCAAATGTTTGAACTACAATGTAGGGACACACGTGTATGAATTGTGTGTGTGTGCTCTAATGCCTTGCAAGAGGATAGAAGTCTAAGTATACCTTTGACGCTTTCACCTCTTGAAGACGATATTTGCACTAGACGTTGCTCTTCAACTTTGAAGCTTCTTTTCTTCCAAGAACATCCTAAGCAACAACTATTACAAATATAGAATGTTTTGCAATGGAATCAAGCCAATACAAATCATGACTCTTACACCTTTACTCCACCTCATGAGAGGAGTGGCCATGCTAAGAGCAATAGGAAGGTTCAATGCTTCAAGTGTAAGAAGTATGGACATTGTAAGATTCCCATTTGTTGATTGGCTCATTTCGTGGATAAACCACATGTTGGGGCTCTTTGTAAGGGTAGCCTAAGTATCGGGTTTATTGTTCGAAGCCCTTTGAAGACCTCGTATTGATAAGCACCGAAGGTATATTTCTTTGTGCTTACTTGTCTTGAAGAGATAGTTGCACACACTCACAACTCATGCATATGTTTAATACTTGTATGTTGTGTGTCTTATTTTTTTGTGCATTAATGTTCATTAACATCTCTTCTTGCATGTTAGTTTGATTGCATCTTGCATATCCAGTTGCCTTGTCATGCTTAGACTTAGGATTGCATTTTTGCATTGGGCGCTCCCAAAAGCGCTCTACAGAAGCGCTATACGAACAGCGCCTATTGAGCGCTGTTCAGACCTGATCGATTTAATTCGGTCGCTGTTGGGTCGATGTACAGGCGCTGTACAAAGCGCTCTACGTACAACGCCATTCTGTTTTCCCGTGAGAACAGAGTTGGGGCGCTGTACAAGCGCTGTACAAGAGGCGCTCTACGTACAGCGCCCAAGGCAATATTGAGGCAAACTTATCAAAACGACCACAATTTGTTTTGGCCTCCTATATATATGCCACTTTGACTTTAGGTCAATCAGAAGAGTTCATATTCAGATTCTATACTTAGGATATTTTTCAAAAAGAAGAAAAATTCCAAAGAACTCATTTTTAGTTTACTCAAACACTTTTTCATGATCATCAATCATCATCCTTGATCATCTAGATGTCTCTTTGCATGGATTCTTCATCATACTTTGCTTGGTAAGCTTTTCACTAATATCTTACATATTTTGTGTTTTTCTTAACAAGCAATCTCAATTTATTACTTGTATGATTTTCATATATCTTTTGATACAAGATTGAGATTAGTGTAATGTATGTTTGAGAAGTTGTATTGTGATAGCTAATTAGGTTTTGTGCTTAATCTTGATTAGCTAAACTATTTGATTGAACATGTCATTTAGTTTTTAATATCTAGGATTGTTCTAATTGCATATTAATCATCTTAGATAAGCATATAGGGTTTCCCTTACTCTATGTTGCGTTTGGATATTCATATATTCACTTAGGGTTGTTATTCTCTTCATAGAGAAAGTAAGTTGAAAAGAATACTCGGTGTGTTCTATATATAAAGCTAGAGGGGGGGGTGAATAGATTTTAACTAATTATTACCCAATTTTCACGTGCATGTCAATTTTATGAAAATACCCCTAGCAAGTTAACAATACATACAAGTGTAATAAGATGCGGAAATAATAAATGACACTTGATGTTTACGTGGAAAACCCAACCACTGGGAAAAACCACGGGCTGTTAAGTGCGCCACACTCGGACCTCGAAATCCACTAATTGAAATGGAGTTTACAACCTATGTAGACCTCGTCTAACACTCCGGTCAATAACCCCCCACTTCTACCACGCGGGCCTTTAAAAGTGGCTCTAGTCCAATTGCTCGATCCTCGTAGTCACTACTTGTAATGATGTTTACAGCCTAATCCTGGTCTGTAACCCACCACTACTACCCGCAGGCCTGTAATAGCAACCCTAGACCAAGACTTCAATCTCTTAAAAGAGATGCACAACCCTATGTGAATATGTATGAATATTCAATTAACAAACAAGGCTAGGGAACCTTAGATGCTTATCTAGGATGATGATATATTCAATTTAAATCAACCCTAGATATCAATTGCTAAATGACATGTCAAATAGCATAGATAATCATAGATTATAAAAACCTAGATATCTATCAAAAACAACACTCAATCAATTCATCACAAATAATCTCTTTTCTTGTATTTAGCATATGATCTAAAACATACAAGTAATTTAAAAGAGATGGCTTGGTATTTAAAATACTACAATAAGATGAAATTAATCAAAATCTTACCAAGCAAGTTGTGATGATGCAAACCCATACATGGATGCACTCTATATAGACATAGGAGATGCAATATGAAATTTGATGCAAAAGGGGTTTGATTTGAGTGGTTAAAGTTGAGTTCTTGATTTGATTTTCTCTCAAAATCTATCTTTGAAGTTTAGGGTTCTTAAGAGTCAAAGAACTTATTCAGATAATGAGAAAGTGTGATATTTATAGACATCAAGAACAGGGCAAGTGAAAAGACAATTTTGCCCCTAAAATCGCACGATCGGCGGTTTCATTCGGCGGCCAAGCCGCCGAATGGCTACCGAGCGGAACAGGGGAACTTCGGCGACTTCGTTCGGCGGTTTCTAAACCGCCGATCATAACCGCCGTTTTGGACCCGAGAGATATATTTCAATCAGGTCTCATTCGGCAGTTTGGAAAGGCGGCCATGCCGCCGAACGTAACCGCCGTTTCACCAAAAATGGTGAAACCAAGGAGAAGCCAAAGGTAACTCCTCCGGCGATCATCGCGTAAAACAAAGCACATCAACGTGCACGCGCGGACGTTTCCGAACATCCTTCGGGAAACGAATTACTCCACACTAAAAGCTAACATACATGAAGTGCAAGTGTGGGTATTGAATGCATCCTAATGCCTATCATGTCATGGCATTTCATATAACAAGATGTAATCAATTTAATGCAAGAAGAGACATTGAATAAACAATAAAGCACAATGCACACAAAATATAAACACAACATTCAAGAATAAGAGTTATGCATGTTGTGTGTGTGTGCAACTATATCTCTTCAAGGCAAAGTAACACAATGCACACAAAATATAAACACAACATTCAAGAATAAAAGTTATGCATGTTGTGTGTGTGTGCAACTATATCTCTTCAAGGCAAAGTAAGCACTACAAATATACATTTGGTGCTTGTCCTCTTGAGGTCTTGGAAAGGGTCTTTGATCTTCAACCTTAATCACCTAAACTACCCTTACAACCAAACCCCAACATGTGGTTTGACCAAGAAATAAGCCAATCAATTAATGGGAATCCTTACATAAGTCTTGTGTGTAGCATCCAGGATTAGGTTGCTTAGATCGCAAGCAAATTGGACTAGGTTCACTCATACCGGGATTAGGTAGGTGTGTGATTACTTTCGAGATTAGGTTGTAATCGTTTTACACATTTAGTGGATTCGAGGTTCGAGTGTGGCTTACTTACTAGCCCGTGGTTTTTCCCGTGAGGGTTTCCACGTAAAAATCAAGTGTTATTTAATTTCCGTATTTTATACTTGACTTATTGCTCTATCTATTTAGGGGTAATTTCGTAATTTTGACTAACACGAAAAATTTGGTAAAAAGCTTAAAATCTATTCACCCGCTCTCTAGATAGTTTTATACACATCGTGCTAAAATTTGTTTCAGACATTATGCTTCGGATTGTCCTAGTGGTGATTCTAAGAAGGACAAGAAGGGAAAGGCTATGGCGGCTACATGGAGTGAAGATGATGACTCTAGTGATGAGGAGAGCTCAAGTGATGAGTCTTCTAGTGAAGAAGAGCTTGTGAGCAACTTTGTTGCATTCATGGCTTCTCACTCTTCTCTAGAGGATGTTAATCAAGATTCATTGGATAAGGAGGTTGATCCAAGTCATCAAGAGTGTTTAAATGACAATCCAACCTATATTGATCTTTTGGCTAAGGTGAAGTTTCTTGAGGAAAAATTGAAGATAGCCTTAAGTGAGGTTGATGAGAAGGATGACTTGATCAAGATTCAAGTGGATGAGTTTGTTGCTACAACTCGTAGGCTCTTGCGTGAAAAGAATGCTCTTGCCAAGAAGCTTTGCGATGTTGAGGGTATTGTACTTGAAAAGGATAGGATCATCTCTAATGTGAACTTAGGAAGCTCAAGTGACGCGGTGGTTGAAGAGAAGCTCATAGAAGTATCACTTCCTACTAGCGAAGCTATCATTGAAGAGAAAGCTCCTAAGAAAAGACGCTCCAAGAAGAAGAACAAATTGAAGAATAAGGTACCCCTTAAAACTCCCATTTGTGCTTCTCCAACTCCGAAAGGTAAAATCACTTCTTTTGTTCCCATATGTCATTTTTGCAATACCTTAGGCCATATCAAGCCCAAGTGCTATAAATTCATTGAATATTGCAACATGGAAAATGCATCTAGGAATAGAGAGATTGGACCTCATTTTATGCATGCTAAGGCTTTTGAATATGGAAAGCATGATAACCTCTCAAAGCATGTTAAGAATGTCCGGAAGGTGAATAATGCATATCCTTCTAAATTTGACAATGCATGTGTTGCTAACAATGTTGAGAAAAAGAGTATTAATGATATTATTGTGAATCAAGTTGTGGAAGAACTTTACTCTAGGTTCAACATTGTGGTCAAAGAGAATCTTGATGATGTTCGTGTTTGTCCACCCAAGACAAAGTTTGCACGTGTGAGTTAGCTTTAAGACTAGTGTTGTTGTTAAGAAGCTTAGCTTGTTTGCTTTGTATCTTTACAACTTGATATGAACTTAGCTATCTCACATTGATTGTTATGATAGTCTAAATTTGTTGATTAACTTTTAAGAAGTTTTTCTTTTGGTATCTATATGGTGACATTAATGTTAAGGCTTTTAGAGAAAGTCATTTTTTTTGTTTTGTTTGAGTTGGATTACATTGTCTTTAGTCTCTTGGAATCGACACACCTATAACTTGTAGTCATGAGGACTTACAAGCCAAGAGGACTCATAAAAAGGGTGAAGACATTGTATTTGGTGAAAATAGCTTGCGAAGGTATCTCTATATCATATTGCTTGCTTACTTGATTTTTCATCTATCAACTCATTGTTTGTATCACATTCATGAAGCATGTCATAATTGAGAACTAGTATAGTGTTTATATGGCCCTCTTTGACATTTGCTAGTTTAAGATCTTTTGGTGATAAATGTTCACATTGATCTTATTTCATGAAGTGTGTTGTTATTTGTATGATTGTTGAGTGGCTAATTTTTTGAATAATGTGAGCTTCATATTCTTTGATAGCTACTCTCTTGAGAAGTAGAGATCTTAAGTAAGTCTCTTTACTTGCTTCTTGATCATGTGCTTTTAAGCCTTAAATTTTGGTTTCAAAAATGCACTTTGCTTCTCTTGTATGTCTTGTTAAGTAAGTTGAGCTTGATTGATGTTAGCTTTGGATACACCTTGAAGTCCTAAGGACTAGTTTTAAAAATGACCAATGGTTGGTATCCATTTGCTTTGGCAACATAGAACTCAACAAGCACCCTTATGGAAAGGGCTACACACCTTGGTTGTGAAGCCGCCCAATGTAGGAAAGGGCTACGCTATTGTGATGAGTGAAAGCCGCCATGAGGAGTATATGTTTTTTTGTTAGAAAAATCAAAGAAGTGTTGAATTGAATCATAAAAAAAAAAAAAATCTTTAATTCTAGCCTAAATAAAAAAAAAGGGGGGGCTTTTGGAGTATAGTTAAATAATCAAATGAGCTCGGGTTGACAAATAGAAATGGGTTGACGAGCCACATGCACACACACGCTCACATGTTGAAATCTATTCTCTTTATAAGCAAAATTTCGGATGATAACCGGTTTGACCTTTTCATGGAAAGGCCTAAGATAAATAGATGTTGAAATTGTTTGCATGCTTGATTATCAAACTACTTCTTTTCATATGCTTGAAGCAAAATCTTCACACACTCACTTTTGCTTAATTAGTATTTTGATACTTTAGCAATTTTCGATGACATATGAGAGTGATTGAAAATCTTGATGTAACTCTCTTAGATATGTGAAGCTTATTTGCAAATCTAATAAAATTGCTTGTGATGTGATTGTGTGGTGATTTTTGTTAACATTTGTCTATCTTGATTTTAGATAAGGCACTTGTCAAGGGGGAGCATAATATGCTAGATTCTTGTTCTCTTTTATGACATGTTCACATGTTTTTCAATGTTGTTGTTTGTTGGCATTATTCTTATTTTTGATAAATCATGAAGATGATATGATAAATTCTTATATGCATAATGATTTGTTGAATATAGTGTTTTGCCTTTGTATATGTTTATTGGTTTCTATGTTTCCTCTCACTTTTTTGTTTTTAGTGTTTTGTGTTACAAGATCATGGGTAAAGCGAAGAAGGTTGGTGGTAACGTTTCTTCTATTCCCATTGACAAGTCTAAACCTTTATTTTCTTCCAAGGTTTCCAAAGTTAACAATGTGAAGGATTTGGGAATATTTGGTTGCAAGAAGATCATTCAAGAAAGAGGTATAGATTTGAGCTCTTGTGATGGTTCTTATGTTTATAAGGTGCTTGTGGATAGAAATTTGGGTTCTTGGATTGACATGTTAGGAGTTTCTAATGATACCATGGTTAGAGAATTTTATCATGCTTATAAAGAAAGTTCTACATTGACTAGTGCCATTTTGAACATGAGGAAAGTTGTTTTTAGAGTTTGTGCTAGGAAGTTGAATGAATTTCTAGACTTGCCCTATAATATTGAGTCGGATTTCCTTGATGTTGATGCCTTGGAAAACCTTGATTTAATGGGTAGAACTCTATGTGATGATATTAATTTTGTGTGGGGGAAACGTGCTTATATTAAACAAGGTGAGTTAACAAAAATTAGTGCATTTTGGCATTTGTTTGTTTGCTCCAATCTTGTTGGCTCTACTAATGCGTCGGAGCTTAATAGAGACAAAATCAAGATTGTATATGCATTGGTGACTAACAAACCTATAAATCTTAGTGAATTGCTTGTGGAACAAATTGAGATTACGGCTCGTACTAGTCGCTTGGATAAGAAATTGGCATTTCCGGGATTTATAACTCAATTATGCTTAGCTAAAGGAGTGAGGAATCTTGATGGTGATATTATGCTTCCTCCCTTAGAGAAGTTGGTGAGAAACGTGTGGCAACCATGTCATACAAGGACAAGGGAAAGTCTAGTGATGTGTTTAGGCTTTTTGGTGAATCTCTTGATTCTAGCCATGTCCCTAGCTCACCCGCTCTTCCTAGTTGGGCTTTAAAATTGAGGAATAAGGTTGAGGAGTCACGTAGGTTGATTGAGGCGTCACAAAGGAAGATTGAAGACCTTAGTGCTAAGCTTGTTGTTCAAGATGAAAGGATCAAAGAGTTGGAAGGCAAATCAACTACAACAAAGCAATATGTGAGATCCTCACACCGCACTTCTTTCCTTGGTGGCACAAGTGGCTAGAGAGCTTCATGATGTATATTTTCTTACTCTTTCCCTTTGGCTTCATATCATGTCAAAAATGGGGAGAAATATGAGAAACACATGGGAGAAATCTAGCTTACTTAGTCTCTTTTTAGTTTTTGTGTTATTTTACTTTTAGTATATTTGGTATCAAGCTTGAACTATATAGCATGTAATATTTTTTTTGTTGTTGAATCTTGGCTTAGAATATTTTGATGGATAGTATGTATTAAGGGGGAGCATACTTGATCCACTTGAACTTATATGTTACTATTTTCTTGCCTAAGATTGGATATTGCCATATTTGTTGTCTCTTGGATATTCTTATGCTTTCAAGTTCATTTTAGGTGATATCAAGAGAAGACCAAGTTGAAGTTCAAGACTTGTTTTGGTTGTTAATTTGTGTCTATATGTGTAACTCATTGTACTCATTGTGACCAAATTTTCTTTGTAATTGTTTTAGTGTTTGTTTAGGGGTTTTGTCATGGAATTTGCCAAAGGGGGAGATTGTTAGGTTTATAGTTTGTGTTGGCATAAATTCCATATTAAAATGTGTTTCTCTTGTAATGTTTAGTGGTTCTTATATTGAAGATTTAAGAAGACGAAGAATGGTTCGACCACAAATCATGCAAGAAGCCGGCTTTAAAGAGATTTGTACATCATTGACCATCAAAGGTAATATAAGACCTCATATCTCTTACAAGGCTAGGCACACACTCACACATGGCATTCTTGTGTGTTCCTTCATGATTAAACATCACTTATGTATCACTTTCACACACTTGACAAAATATGCTCATGCATTCATACTATATTGGTAATATTTTGTTTATTGCATTTTCTAGGACTATGTCTGGAAATTAGCATATGTGTGTGTATTTGTGCTTGTATGTTTTCGTATTTTTGTACTTGGACTTGAACATGTTCTTATTTGATGTCTTATTGAGTTCCGGTCGTTTCGGTTACTCATTCATTTAGTTTCGAGTTCAAACGATGTAGCTACGCTACTTTTCGTTCTCATTCGTTGAGTTGACTTCATCGTCGTTTTCCGAGATGATTTCTCAACCATTTTTCAAAGTTGTGTAGTCTTCGTCGTGCGTAAGAGAGTCACGGTTCGTAATCCGAAAACGGATTTGAAATCGGAGTTCGGATGCCCAAGATACGGCTGAAGAACTGAGGGAGCGCGCGAGAGAGGCAGCAGGCCGTGAGGCCACTTGGCCCAGCCGTGAGGGAGGCCGTGGGCCCCACGGCCAGAGGGGCTCTCTGCCCCCGTGAGGCCCACGCGCCCCCCACAGCCTGGGGTGATGTGGCCTCACCTGATTGGCCCGGAATCCCTTCTCTCTCCTCCTTTTATTTCCCTCCTCTCTCTCCATTTGATTTTTTAAGAAGAAAATTGCAAAGAATCCCGTCAGTTTTTCTCTCTAGATTTTCTCATCTTCCAAACATCATATCTCCCTCATCCGGAGTCAGATTTGAGTGATTCGAATTGGAGAACGTTCATAATTGAGTCTTCTATCATTTCTGAGTGGTTTGGTAGCTGATTGATCGAGTTTTCTAGTGGTTACACACTGAAATCCGAACCAGCTGTTGAATCAAAGGTATTGGACTTATCTTTGGGATTTCTTTCTTTTCAACCTTCAATTTGCTTGGGGTTTCTTCTTCTATATGTTTGTTTATGTTTGGTAAAAGCTATTGAGAAAGGTAGCTTCATAATCATTCCAATTGAAAGTCAATTTATAGACAATGTGGATTACATAGGTTGTAAACTCCATTTCGATTAGTGGATTTCGAGGTTCGAGTGTGGCGCACTAAACAGCCCATGGTTTTTCCCAGTGGTTGGGTTTCCACGTATACATCAAGTGTTATTTAAATTCCGCACTATATTACACTTGTTTGTATTTTTGACTAGTAGGGGCATTTTCATAAAATTGACTTGCATGCGAAAATTGGGTAAAAATAGTTAAAATCTATTCACACCCCCCCTCTAGATATATATATATAGAACACACCGAGCGTTTATTGTATTACTTTCAACTAATTATGTAAGATAATAGTATTCAACATACCATACCATGTGTGTTGAAGAAGACCCATGCATTAGCACATACTAGATGTTCCTAGATGATGCTTAGATGATGATTTATGCACATAGAAATGAGTTGGGAGAGTTAAAGAAGCAATCTTGGTGCTTTCTCCCACTAGAACCTCTCTTTCTCTCTCTAGGGTTTAATTTTGTGGCTCTGCTCTCAAAATGATGAGAAAGATATGTATTTATAGTGCCCAAGTGAAACTATATCATTTTGGAAGAATTAGAAAAATTATGGGCATTTCCGCGGTACACGCGTCAGTGCAGCAACTCAAGATTCGAGCACTTCGAAACTTGATCAAACGACATTGAAACCTTTCGTATGATATATCGTTGGAAAGGTATAGATGACTACTTTCTACTCATTTTCACAAAATGATATTTTGATGTCTGTAGAAAAAGTTATGGTCAATTGAGTGACCAAAGGTCAGAAACGGACAACAATAGAGTTGCCCTATTTTGGTGGTCACTTTGGAGATTTCAAAACCAATCCAAATGGTCATGAAATATTACGAATAATATACCGTTGGAAAGGTATGGGTATCTAGTTTATCCAGAATTTTACAAAACTCAATTTCATATTTTTATAAAAAGTTATTGTCACAAGACCATACAAATGTCAGTTTTGAAAAACATTTAAAACATTGAAATCCAATCTTTTGAAACTAGACACTTTACTACAAACAACCAAACCAAAACTAATACTTATCCAAGAAAAGAATAGGACCTTCTCAAATGATCAACCACCGTGCTAAGACATAGACACCATCGTGCAAGCACGAACATTTCCGATCACTCAAACGGAAACGAATTACTAGACACTATCACACAACAAAATTCAACAAAGAGGTGCAAGTGTGAAGTGTGATAAATGCACACATAAGAACTAAAGCACAAATGCAAGATGAATAAAACATGCATGAAGAAGTGTGTGTGTGCAACTAATCTCTTCAAGAGGCAAGTCAAGTGATTTACCTTTCGCTCTTGCTCTTGAAGTCACCGGGGATGCTTGGAAGCTTGCCAACGAGGACCTAAGCTACCCATTACAAAAATCATCCCCATGTGTGGTTTGTCAATGAAATAAGCCAATCAAAATATGAGGTCCTTACATAAAGGGAAACTTGCACCAACACGAATCCCACACCAAAAGGTACTCCTGCATTAGGGACTACTTACTCCCATACCTTGAGCATAATTCGCTTCAACTCTAAAGCTCACGTGGATTCTCTCTTTTCTTTCCGCTCAGAGTCTTAAGTTTCACACGTGCAAGATATGCAAAGATGAAATTATGCATAGAATTCTAATGCATTGCATATAAATTAAACATTTGAAAAACAGTTTCTTCTAGTGAACTAGCTTAGGAAGGCATCACTATGCCATGGACGTGAATGATCATGTTTCAACAGACATTCCCAATCTAGACTCATCATTGATCAAAAAGGTATTTTCCTTTGGTTATAATAGGGCCATGGGGTTAAATGAGGTGATACAAAGAAATGGGAAGTTTTGGAATTTAAAATTACCAATCACTATAGAATATATCCACACACCCCATACAATGCTCTCTTTTTTTTTTTCACAATCACTCACACGCTAACGTCTAGGCATTCAATTTACACACATTTGTGCTTTCAATATTGTACTCTACATTGTGAATACTTAACATTACACATTTCAAGGATCCTTTGCTTTTCTAAATTTCTTTTCTTTTCTCCTTTTTCTTTCTTTTAAAGTGCACACATTTCTATTTGACACTTAAGGCTCATAAGTACAAATGTTTTGGTACTTTTACATTTTTAGCCGTTTGCTTAGCACATTTACAACGTTTTGCCTTTGTACACGCTATTTGACAAATTAGAGCTTAACTCCTTTCATTACCACATTTTCACATCCTAGCATGATTAGTAACAAAGGTAGACATGTGTTTAGGCTATGGTATATGGTTGTATATGGTACCAAATAAAAAAGTATGTGTTTGGCTTCAAGTTTGGCTTTGGAGCACACAATAAGGATAGGAGTGTGTTTAGGCTATTATAAGTAGTTAAATGCACACACATTGCCTAATATCATTTCCACAATCTATCTACCAAGGGAATGAATGCATCCATCAAGCAATCCACTATATGATATGCATGTCCTATGGCATGTGACACATATGACGAGAGAAATGTTTAAGAATAATCAATGATAACTCTCAAAATGCGCTATTTAAAGGCTTGTGTTTGTGATCTCACGGAAATCTCCACTATTAGAACAAGGCGTGAGAGCATCGAGTCCCCTTAACTTAACACCAAAAGGATGGGACAAGCCCATGAAGGTGCAAACGAAACCCTAAGTGGCAACAAGCTAAATCACAAGTTCAATATGCATACGAAAAAATCGCCAAAAGCACACGCTAAAGGCATCACACCCAACTAATTAAAAGTTGAAAATTTGGACATGCGATAAATTGAAAATTTTGGACACTAAAAAAAAAAAGACTCAAGACTCTTAAAAAGACGACTCAACTAGGCATCTACACCCTCAAACCAAAACTCGACATTGTCCCCAATGTTAGAAACAAAGGAGCCCGGCTTAGTAGCGTGAACCTAGCAAGACCCAAACAAACAAACCTAGGCACTGCACAATCAATGCCCAACAAAAAAATAAAGAGAAAAGACTCAAAACTAGGCTCAACTAATAAAAGGCAATACAATGCAAAATGCCATTAAGCACAAACCAACATCAAGCATTCTTACTCAACAAAATTGACATAATGAGGGCATAACAACCCCCAAACCAAATTTCACTATATGCTCAAACATAAGACCTGTACAAAAATGTGAGCAATCAAAAATCCCAAAACCGAGTTGGGCTTGATTGGCAATTAAACCCCTATACACTCACATGCAATAATTCTCAAGAGCCTTCGGCTCACCATCATCACAAATTATTGAATGAAAGCAAAAATAAAACTAAAAAGGAAAGGTTCAGAATTTTCAAACATTAGTGGGTTGCCTCCCACAAGCGCTCTATTTATTGTCTAGGCAAGACATTGCTACTTGGATCGATTAACCGAATTCCAAGGTTTCGAACATGCGCCTATATGTGATTAGGTCTTGGAAATATTTCTCGTAGGATGGCATGTTCCTAATCATATAGAAGAAGGATAAGTTGGTGCACAGTTTATAAAAAGGTACGATGAAACCAAAAAGTAACTTATCCATGGGGCCCTTACGCAGGCGGCCTAGAGAAAGACTTAGTGGAGTGAAAGGCTCTGGTTCCTTGAATAGGAGTGGCTCATCAATGGGGACATCTTCCACTTCCTTCACTTCTGTGTTCATCTCCTCCCTCTCCAACTCTTCATTTGCAACACCGGACAGGTAGTCAGCAAAATCATGACTATCTTCATCATCAACAATCTCATCACCCCAATAGGTGATTGCTGCATCTTCTGGCTTTGGTTCATTCGGGATCTCTTCATGCATTCGAGTTTTAATAGTTTCAACGATTGTCTCAACATGAGCTTCAATTCTTCTCATTGTAGCTTACCTATCATGCTCTTGTTGTCTCCACATTTGCTTTTACTCTTGTATGTAGGCTTGAGACTTTTGTTAAGAAGCTAAAATCTGCTCATTCTCCCAAAGACTATTCTTTATGAAGTCTCTTATCTCGTCTTCAAATGATTGAGTCATTGGAAGGTATGACAAGGTAGGTTGCTCAAATGCATTGGCCTCATTGTATTTCCATGATGAGTCTTGGTAAGTCCTCCAATCCTAGTTGTAAGAATTATTGTATGGCTTATAGTGCGACTCCAAGTTGTAGAAATCTCCAAATGTGTTCATGGGTTCTGGACTATAGGATTTTAATTTTCGAGCATGTTGTCTGCAAAACACCGAAAATTCATCTCTTAACGGACAACTCTCTATCTCGTGCCCAACTATACCACATAACTCACAAACCACAACCTTCTCTTGTTCTCTCCCCGAAGCATGTGCATGATTTGCATCTCTCTCATAAGCATAAGTGTGTCGCCCATAAAAGTCCATCATTTCTGAAACAAAAGTAAACAAAACTACCAAAGCAATAAAAAGAAACTAGAGAAACAAAAACAACTAAGAAACTAATAATATTAAAACTAATCTAATCACTACTACGCACACTGATCCCTAGCAGCGGCGCCATTTGACGAGTACGTTTTCGTCGTTAAAATGGTCGTACATCAAAAATATTTATAAAACCTATGCAATATGCTCACAAGTATAAAAACGAGTAAATCGGTAAACACGGGTGTCGTCCACAAGGATCGGAGGTAGCGATGACTAGATTAGAATTAATAATACTAAGATGCATAAAAGTAAAGATTCATTGGTTTGGAGAAAAGATTAACACTAAGATGCAAGCTACAATTAATGTTAAAACTAGAATGCAACTAAGTTAGTAATGTAATGAATGTATGATAATGTGAACTAAGGAGTTAATGGACTCGTAAGTGAACATTGGGCAATGCAATAAACTCTCAATTAAGCATATTTAATCTAATGTAACCAACCTAGGAGTGTTGGTTATGTATCCCTTGCAAGAGGCCAACCTAGGATGTATAGTGAAGGCCACCTACTTAGGACTATCCCTTCTAAACAACCAATATAGGATGTATAGTGTTAGTTGCTTATTTAGGACTTTTTGCCATGAAGCTTATCTATCAATTTAAAGGCTTAACCTCTTAATAAAGTAGCCATCCTATGATGTATAGTGATGACTCATAATCTCACACAAGAGGTCAACCTAGGATGTATAATGAAGGCTTCCTACTTGAGATTAGATTAAGATAGAGGTTATTAAACCGGATTCCACTCAAAGGATGTATTCTTATGGAATCCAAAGGTAGCCATTCCTAGGATGTATAGTTATGACTCTTAATCTCTCACAAGAAGTCAACCTAGGATGTATAAAGAAAACCTCATATTCGAGATTAGATTAATATTTGGTTTGTGAAGCCGAATTCCACTTGAAGGATGTATTCTTATGGAATCCTTCCATTCAAAAGAGCTTGAGACAACCAAATAGGATGTATACCTAGTTGTCTCCTCAAGTACTTCCTAAATCAATTTGCTAAGAGGATGTATCCAAGACAAATCAACATTCAAAAGCAATGACAACAATGAATAGAATATAAATGATAGATTGAAAGAATAATAGAGTTAAATTACACATGCCCAATATCCATCAAACTAATCACATCAACTCCTTAGTGGGGGATTTAACTACTCATGTCTATTACAACATATAAACTAAGAGAAGAGGTTGACAGAAAATCCATGTAGAGAATCCTCCTTTCTTAAAGCTCCTTTCCAAATCTCCTAGTTGCCTTTTGTGAGTAGAGAATGGGTATATATGGGTTAGTGTATTCCTAGATATAGATGAAGTAATGAATCAAAAAATATGTAAGTGTGAGGTATATTTCTCGATTTGACATGAGTTTCTATTTATAGGGATTACAAAAATAGGTCTGAAATGCTTGAAATACGAGATCTAATTAGTGTGGAGTGCGGGTCAAGTGTGGATCAGGGACCCGCACTTTATCGATTCTTCATATTTTCAGCTCCCGAGTTCCCCAAACAGTGTAGGTAGAGTGCGGTTGGATGACCTCCACTGTACCCACACTTTATCTTCTCTTCAAATCTCAGCTCCCAGGTTTTGTCAATAGTGCGAGTGGAGTGCGGTTGGATGACCCACATTGTACCCGCACTCTTGGAGCTTTTGATGGCTTTTATCCTTATTTTTGCTTCTTTTGGTTTCTTTTGGCCCGAAAGTCTTGAATTTTGCTTCTAACATCATAAATGTACAAATGCCTGCAATTATGAATAAAGAGCCCATAAGAGAAGCTAAAATGCAAGAAAAATAGACAAAGGATAAGGAAATGAGGGCCGAAATACACAACATTTTTGGCACGATCAGAAGTAGCAGAAGTAGATGATGTTGGAGTTGATGTCTTCACCTGCTTATCCGGGAAGCCGTGGATCTGGAAGCACGTGACAAGTGTATGGCCATGCTTATTGCAATGTTCGCAAAATGGGCGTTGGTGCTTGCCAGAGGGTCGGAATGATGGCTTTGATGCCTGAAGGGCCGCCAAGTCAATGGTAGGAATCGATTTGACATGAATCTCTTGTTGTTTCTCTTCTTGGCACACCAAGTTATAAATGTGTTGGATTGAAGAAAATGGCTTCATCAAGAGGATTTGACTACGAATGGTTGAAAAATGATCTTGGAGCCTTTAAAGGAACTCTGTGGCATGATCTTGATGTTGCTGATCAATGTTGCTCTTGGCATTACCACAAATACATGGAGTGTTTAAGACAATGGAACTGAGTTCGTCCCATAACAATTTGAGTTGTGTAAAATATAGTGAAACGGATAAACCTTCCCGTTTGAGTGCAGAAATGGATTGTTTCAATTGGTAGATTTTCGGAGCATTTGACTGCAAAAAATGATCCTTCAGATCCATCCAAATTTGTGCTGCGGTTTCAGCATACAAGATACTCGAATGAATCTCAGATGAAACTGAGTTCAAGATCCAACTTCCAACTAAGTCATTACATCGTTTCTAGTTAGAGATATCTTCTTTCTCCATTGGGATTGGGAGAAAGCTGTCAACGAAACCTAACTTGCTTTTTGCATGAAGCGCCATTGTTATAACACAACTCTATGGTCCATAGTTATCTCCTAATAGTAATGGAGTAACAAGAATGATGGAGGGAATCTGAGTGATTGGTGGTGTAAGCATTGGTTTTGATTAAAGTTGATGGTGGAGTATTGATGACAGGAGTGTCATTGATGACGGGAGTATCATTGATGATGGGAGTGTCATTGTTGTTAGACATGGTGAGCTTGATAATTTTAATTTGTTTGACTGTTGGTTGTGAATAGAAAGCTGGAGGCTATTTGGTTTGCTCTGATACCAGATAAAATGGTGAACTCAGAAGGAGAAATATTTGTGAGCTTGATCATTTGTTCTCATTCATTTGAGTAGTTATAGATAAAATTTACAAGATATTGTAATCCAAATGTACAGATAAGTAGGAAACAATAATTTAAACTAGTTTAAAATAAAACAACTCTAATACTTTGATAAGTATCATAAGCCTAAAAGATTGGAAGCTACAATTCAAATTAAAAAATATAACAACCGATAAGATAAGTAATGAATTTTTCCAATAAAATATGCTAGACCTTGGTGGAAAATTAATTATCAAGAATCTTGAGAATGTGAAAAAATTGGTGGATGCACGAGAAGCAAAGCTGCATGAGAAAATAAATATTCATTCATTGGAATTATCATGGAGTGTCAATGCCCACATAAGGGGTGATATATCTGATCAAGTTGTAGACATCCTCAGAACACCTCAGAATCTAAAATTTTTGTGTTTGAGAGGATACAGAGGTTTTATGTATCCTTCATGGATGAATTCGGGTCTCCTGAATCTAGTGAAGGTTTGTCTGATCAACTACAATTGTCAAGAACTCCCACCACTGGGGCAACTGCCAAACCTTAAGGATCTTTATGTAAGAAGAATGTCTGCAATGCATATTATAGGCCATGAATTTTATGGGAATAGTATTGTCAGAGGATTTCCTTCTTTGCAACAGCTTGAGCTTCAGGATATGTCTAATCTGTTGGAATGGAAAAGCCTCATGATAGGGGAAATTGATGGATTGACTGGAATTCAAGAACCTTTCCCCTGCCTTGAGAGACTTATTGTAGATGGATGCCATAGTTTGACCTTCTTACCTTTCATTCCAAATCTCAAGAACTTAGCTCCATGTGACAGCAATGAAAGGCTACTTCACTCATTGTCCCATTTAGGGTCGCTTCCCTCCCTTGTTATTAACAACTTTCAAGACCTTAATTATTTTCCTGGTTATTACGGAAGCTTAAACTCTATCGTGACACTGACCTTACATGACTGTGATAATCTGAAGACTGTATTTGAGGTGGCACACATTTCCTTCTATTAGGCATTTGAGTATTCTACACTCTAACAAACTATCTTCACTTGCTATGAGACTGAGAGAATCTAAATTCCTTCGGAAGTTGGATATTGTAGAGTGTCTAAGATTATGTGATATCCTTGATATGCAACGCCTTTATTCGCTGGTAGAGCTCACAATTGAGGGTTGTCCATTCCTGACAATGTCTTCAAAAAGCATCAGGTTCCTTAGATGTCTCCACAGTTTGGTGATCAAAAGATGTCCTAGAGACAACTGAAAAGGGAGGCAGGAATGGACTGGTTCAAGATATTGCATGTACAAAATATAGAGACAGAAATTGGAGAATTCACTACTGATGAGGACATTTTTGGAGATTGAAGAAGAAATTTTGCAACCATGTTGACAACAACATTACCTACAGATCTGTAAACTCAAGTCCCTTGTACACATCTTGACTATTTAATTGTTGTCATCTTTAATCAAATTTATATATGTATTTGTAAATTGATATTTTCTTTTTCATAATTTCTGAACTTCCATGATAGTTTTTATATGGAGCAAAATTATTTAGTAGTAGGGCCAGATAATTTATGTTTTGATATTCTATTTTTGGCCTTAATGAAGATGTTACATTCTAGATGAATTTTTTTTTTTTTTTTCGTTCTTGATTTTTTGCATGTTTTGAGTTAAGAAGAATTAATAATAGATGAATATGGATGTATACATGTTATCCAAATCCACTCGATTGAACAATCTGTAGGTTTATTTAAGTATCTAATCATTTCATCTTGTTCAGTGTTAAGCAATGAGATAGTTTTAGTTTGAATATGATAAAGACCATTATCTAATATACATTTGCATAAGACTTTGTCATTCTTGCGAAAAATAACTTCTTTATTAAAAACAATCGAATAACCAAGTCTAATCAAGCTAGAAACAGAAATCAAATTTCTCCTAAACTTTGATAAATAATAAACGTCTTTTAAAATCGAACTTCTAAAACTATCAAAATAAAGAACGACTTCCCCTTTTGCTTCTGCCAACACTTGTGCTCTAGTGCCCAAGCAAAAACTGATTTCTTCATTACTTTGTTTTCTTGTTTCCCATAACATCTGTAAGGATGGCTCCATAATCTACAATCCAGGATTCCGTAGAATCTGCCAGAAACATGTTTCTAGGTAATATAAATTACCTTTTTCCTTCTTGCTCGCTAAGTACATAAGGCAATTTCTTTTCCAATGCCCCTTGATCCCATAATGAAAACACTTTCCTTTGTCTTTCCCATCCTTCTTGGTCAACTTTTTGGCAGGCCCAAGAATTGCTTCTTGCCTTTTCTTTTGGGATTGGGCATAGCAGAAGACTTATATTCCTACTTGTCAAAAGTGTGGACCTCATTATCCTTGTTTTTAACAAGAATCTTCTCGGCGCTTTTCACATCTTGCATCAATCCTTACAAGGTGTAATCCTTATTATTCGAGGTATAGTCTAACTTGAATTGATCAAAGGATTCCGACAATGAATTCACGACAATGAATTCACGACCATGTCGATCTGTGTTTCACCATCTATCTCAACGCCATGGATCTCTGTTGTGTTGAGATGTGCTATGACATTCATCATATGATCCTTAATAGCCTGTCCAGGTTTCTATCTAAGATTTCATATAAGCCACTACAACTTCTCTCTTAGCATTCCTAGACCTCACAGCAAACATCTCTCCAAGAGATAGCATAATTTCAGCATTAGTACCAGTCTCTTCATGTTGTTGTTGCAACACGTCGTTCATAGTAGCCAAAATATAGCACTTGGCCATTTCATTGTTTCTCTACCACTTACTATATGCTTACTTCTCTACATCAGTAGAGTTTTCATTAAAAGCGGGAAGACATGGAGTGTCTAACACCCAAGTGAGTTCATCCAGCTTGTAGCACAATGCCAATCTTACATTTCCATTACACGGTTATTTCCATTTAAATAGTTATCTTTAAGGATGTTAAATAGGGATGACTTAATCATTTGCTTAAAACAAATAAGCTACATATAAGCAAAAACATTCATAACTTTCTTTAGAATAATAAATTTATCTTAAATAAATACCACAATTTATGATAATTATTATTCAACGGTGATCTAAGTGTATGTTTGGTATGGCTTTTGAAAGGATCAAAAGCGTTTTTTTAATGCTAGAAGCTATTTTGAAGTTTTTTTTAGTTATTTGGCAAAACTCAAAACAGTTTTTTTAATATATGAATTGTCTCAATTACCCTTTTAAAAAGTCATTTTATGTCTACTTGGAGAAGCCCAAAATTTGGACTTTTCCAAAAAACTTTTTTTGAGCTTTTTTAAAACATATGAATTGTCTCAACTACCCTTTATAAATTTTAGATATTCCACCGTTACTCTTTCATTATAAATACATTGTCAACACTTTTTTTGTAATTCACTCAACTAAAAGCTATTTCTAAAAATACATTGTCAACACATTTTTTATAATTTACACAACCAAAAGCCTTTTTTGTTAGAAGCTCTACTCATTAGAAGCTCTACTCATTAGAAGCTCTACTTGAAAAGCCATACCAAACACGCTCTAACTCAATAAACAACATGCATCCTAAGGGAGTACACGTTTTGTTTATTAGTTGAAGATTTCATATATCCTTTTTATAAATGCTCATCGATAACAACATATCCGGTAGTTCCCAGGAAAGAGAGGTGGGACACGACGGCCACTTAAAAATTAACCAAGTCTTCCCTTGGCAGAACTATCCTAGATACGTACGTTTCCAACTTTGCTTTTATTAATTGGATTTGAAATCTTTTATTATTAATATATCTTGAATATTCAATATTCAATATTAATTATCACCGTCAATTTAGCCTTATGGATTTTATTAACAAGAACTCTAGAGAGGATATTAATAAATCCATATTGAGTGTATAACCAAAGGTTTCGACTCTCAATTTTCTATCACGAGAATTATTTCCTATGGGAATATAATCTTGATTAAGTCAATGTCTAGTCTCTCGCTTTACGAGATTGTTAGGTGATCGTGGTATAAAAGTACATATTTTATACCCCTGTTTCTCGGGTAAAACCGGATATTTAATGATCTAAATAAGTGTTTCATGTAAATAAAGGAATTCAGGGGTATTATTGTAATTCTACCGAAATCAGGGGCTAAAGTGCAACATTCGGGGCAGTATTGATTATTCTGTGATTAAAGGAGAGATCAGGGGTACATAATGTAATTTTCCAGCCAAAGCATAGCAGTTGCCACGTCAAGTAGTGAAACGACAGCGTTTTGGCTTTCTGTTTGCATAGGCGTGACGTCAGCGATGACGTCATCATCATCTTCAACCTTTTGATGGGTCGACATGCAACCATAGAGACCCTTCGACCCCGACCCGAACATGGTTCGACCCGACTTCAACCCGATCATTTTTTGGCCATTTTTTGGTGGTTTTTCCGGTGTATCTCCGACCAGATCGACAGCCCACATCCCGGCGGTCACAATGGACCCATTTCCAGACCTTCATGCACACGTTTTTCCTCTAGTCCAAATCCTCCAGGTTTCCATTACCATTCAAGCTTCAAGATCATCCCAGCGGCCATTGTCACACGAACCAGACGTCCAAACTCGCAAAGACTCCGCGGTTTCATGGCGCTAGATCATTCCCGCAGACCAGGGAGGCTGAACTCGCGGCCAACTTCCAGAATTACACCACGAGTTCCGCCGGAGAGAAAGAACCCGCGAGCCTGGTGTTCTGAACCCGTGAGACCACCAACTTTAGAGGATATTAACGTCCAATCCTTGCCCAAATCATTTCCTCTATAAATATACCTCTTTTGTCACCTTAAACACAACCCCTAATATCCAACAAATTACATAAATTAGCTTAGAAACCCTAGAATAGCTTAAAACTCTACCAACAACCCTCCACCTCAACACTACATGGTTTCATGTGGATTTCCTAGCTTAGAAGAAGAAGGCATGGTGCTTGATTGAAGACAAGAAGCTTACCAACTTGTGGTTGCTTCTTACTCTCTTACTTCTCTTCTTTTATTTGTAGTTCATGAAACATGTATGTGTAAAACACCTTCAATGTTGAGGGATGGATTTTATATGACTTATCTTGTAATTAATTGATCTTACCTTTACTATATCCATCTTGAATTATTAAATGTTGATTTGAGTTTGATTGAATGGATACATGTTGTTGATTGATCATTAGTAACATGTAGACTTGTTTTACAACATTGATTAGCTCCACTGGAGAGAATTGGGTTAGTAATTGCATGTCCATGCTTAATGACTAGTTCTCATGATCTAGGTGGTAAATCCCTCTATTATTGTCATTCTATAACCATTAGTTTATGGTAATTTGAGTGGTAGTGATTGAATTGAATATGCCATAGAACAAGTGTGCTTAATTGTGATCAATTTATATTATCCATCATCATTTGCATCTTCAATCTTGCATAACCTTTGCAAGAATTAGTTAGTTAGGTTAGTTACTGATAATTTAGTTAGTTGTAGTTGATTTAGTGTAACTTAATTATATTGCTTTAGTTGTTAATTTACTTGCTTACCTTAGTTGCCAAGCTAGTTAGTTTAAGTTAATTATAGTTGTCTTGTGATCATGCCTCTTTAATTTACCGTTGTAGTTTAGTAATTGCGTACTCTTGATCATAGGATTCGCATAGCTTTTACTTCTCCGCATTAGTGTAACTTAATCTCCATTTACTTTACATGCCATTTTAATGTAATCGTAGTGCATTAGTTTAGTTGTTAGCTTGCTTGCGACCATCCTCATTTACTTTTCATGCACTTGTAATTATTGTAAATAGCTTATTTATAACATAAGACTTAGAACCGACTTACGTGTACCAACTTCCTCGTGGGAACGATACCCTTACTCATAACCACTATACGTGGCAAACGATTCGTATACTTGCGAAAGGGTAAAAACATTCACGCGCCCTATCATTTACGATAGTTTATAGAACTATCGTTTGCGGCGATCATTAGGGTTCTAACCCAAATAGGTATGATTTATAGAAATTTAGAAGAGAAATAGGTAGAAGTAGAGAGATTGATATTGGAAGATAGAAGAAATAGGCAAAAGCATAGATATTTTGATACAGAGAGATAGAGAATTAGGAGGATTTTGAGATTAAACTTCTTGTTCTATTTTATTAAAATAAACCACATATTTATAGTGGTTGTTTACAACTAAAAGATAATTACTAATTCAAAATAATCCTAAACAATTCTAACCCTAAATAACGATTATCTAAATCTAATTAATAATTTAATTAAAACATTTATTCATATCTAACAAGAGTCCTAACATTCGCCCACCCTTCAATGAAGCTTGTCCTCAAGCTTACCCAGGATCAATTAATATTTTGGAATGGCCGGGCTTGAATTGTTCATCACAATTAAAACAAAATCCCTTAGAACACTGGTTTGCTTGTTCTGTGGATGATAAATAAATTGCGCTGGATGAAATTGGTCCAAACAAGAAAGCAGATGTAGTAGCAGAAGATCTTGGTGCCATTTTTGGTGTCGTTTTTGTTGGTTCAAGTATAGTATGATCTGCCACAACTGTTGATTGGTTTGTAATTACAACTGCTGGAAGATCAATACAGTTTGTTCGTCCTTGCACTTGCACTTCAACATGCTAATTTTGTATATTTTCATGACATTGTTGAATATTTTCATGAAATGGCTGCATTAGTTGAGGAGGCTGTGTATTTTCAAGATGTGGCTGAAGTGGTGGAGGCTCTTGAAGGTGCATTGATCTAAGCGTATCAACATACGTTCCAATAGAGCAAGGAGCTGCATGAGTGCTTCAAGTTTTTGAGTTAAGCCGTCTACCTTTTGTTCCAATTCTTTTATAGTCATAATGGTCACTGGGAAAATGCTCTTATACCAGATGTTAGGGTTCTAACCCAAATAGGTATGATTTATAGAAATTTAGAAGAGAAATAGGTAGAAGTAGAGAGATTGATATTGGAAGATAGAAGAAATAGGCAGAAGCAGAGATATTTTGATACAGAGAGAGAATTAGGAGGATTTTGAGATTAAACTTTTTGTTCTATTTTATTAAAATAAACTACATAATTATAGTGGTTGTTTACGACTAAAAGATAATTACTAATTCAAAATAATCCTAAACAATTCTAATCCTAAACAACTCTAATCCTAAATAACTATTATTTAAATCTAATTAATAATTTAATTAAAACATTTATTCATATCTAACAAGAATCCTAATAGAGATCTCCTAAGATTCCATTCATATGATCTCTTAGGGGAGTATTAATGAAACATCTTATTTGATCAACTTTGGAGGCCACATGTATCATATACCTTCTCCTACTCAATTTTTGGCGTTTGTGGATTTACACTCAAATGATTTACCAAGTTTTCTTGATGCCTTTAAAAACCTAAACCATTTGATGCATGTCATGGCATAAAAGAGATACGAGTGGCACTCACTAGTCTACAAGACATGTTATTTTATGCATAGCATTCATATAATCATCCAAATAATAAAATAAATTCTAAATAACCCATTTAGAGCCTTTCAACAAGGCATTATGGGAATTAGGAAATGTATAAAATAAAAATTTCTCAATGGAGATGAGATCTGAGATCTGAGATCATCCCATTCATCAATTTATGCAATCAAAATCATAACTTCACAAAACATAACTATTTTAGTTTACTGTGCATGTTCTAAGAAAATAACAGTTCAAGATTATCTGACAAGTTCTCCATTTATGAGAAACTCGAAACAGTAAATTATGACTGCAGTTTCCCCTGAGAGGACCTGAAAAGTGAAAATCCCCACTGGCTCCAAGCCATTGCAAATTTTGATTAAATAGCTAGGAGATGATTGGATAATGCAACATCAGCCATTCTAATTCATAAACTACAAGGCAAAATTGGCCTTAGAGGAGTACCTTGTATTGCTATTGCAAGCTCTAAATAAGTTCTTTACAGTACATAAACGAAACATGATTTGTGCCTATAATGTTCATCAAAGTCTAAAGACAAAGTACTGCTTCTCTCCTGACTGACCTGTCAGGCTCAGAGTTAAATAAACTTAATAACAATTCACCGGAGTTTAATCCGACCACTTGCTCCAATAAGACTGAGATACTGTATTTGCCACAGGCATGAACTAAGGATGGTTCCTATCAACTTACTGAAAGATTTCATCATTATCAAAGTAATGAACTAGAAAAAAATGTGAAATTTCCACAACTTACTGGCTATCAGGCTCACCTGATCCTTTCCTGCTCCAACTGCCCGTACCAGCTTTGCGCTCCCCTCTCTTTCTCTTGTTCGTAGGAACATGGAAATCTGATGCTAAACATGATTTCAGAGTTGATTGCTCCTGAGGCACCACGGATTTTGCCACAGTATCAGGTTCTGATGAGGGAATTAGAGAGGGGCCAGTGCTTTCTCCTTCTTCTCCTTTCTCTGATTCGTGATGCTTCTCTAGGGACTGATTACTTGTCACTAAAAGGGTGTGCTGCGCTTCACCAGCTCCATCATTTTGTATCAGAATGTTATCCAAAATCTGCAGATATCAATAAATATATATAGAATGAAGTAATTATTGAATTTGGCATTCTTAACAATTATCTTCAGAACTGTAGTGCCCATTTAACTTATAGTCTTATACATCATATATATCTGACAGCTTGAAGAATCATTAGGGATAAAATAAAGGAATTAGAAAGTCACACAGCCAGAGTGAAAACCATTAAGTAAAGGAATTAAAAAGGAATAAAAGTTAACAAATTATGAACACATATGGTGGGTGAAATATCCATTCAAGTCTAAAGTTCTATTTTTTCCCCTAAATTTCCTTATGCTGTTTGAAATATTGACAATGCTACAACTGTATAGAGTATTGCAATATTGGTAATCCTGGAGAAGATGCCAGTTGTCTTCTAAAGAGAATCAGGAAAACAAGTAATGTGCCCATTATTCAGTCACAGAAAACAAAATGAAAATATTCACTTCAAAAATCTAATATGAATAGCCTATCAAAGTAAATTACTAGCACAAATTTAAAACCATATTTAACTGCATACTGAACAGTGCTTCCACAGTCGTATCTGGTTAATGTAACTAAGCAAGAATAATATATAGATCGAATTAATTATTTTAAGTGATCTTACATCTTCACATGAATCTCGAACTTGTGGCCGATGGAAAGTAACGTCAGCAGCAGACAACAGTCCTACCGTACTTTCTATTATATCTGGAACATGGACAGCCTCTACATAAGTTAAAATAGCCCCTTCTGGCATAACAAGATCTCCAAGATCATAATCTGAAATGTTCTGAATTGGATTATACATAGCCCCCACTGATGTTGTGTCTGCATTGCCAGCAGAGAATGTAGGACTAGGTGCAGAGCTGGTCTGTGCATCACAAGTAGCAAGAAGGCTCAAGTTTTCGGAGGAAGAGAACTTTGAAGCATTTTTAGACATGACCATGTCGAGCTGACTCTTCAGCTTGTGAACCCGCGAGTAGACAATCTCGATTTTCCAAAGGACCTGCTCCAATAAATTATCACCATCTCTGACCGCAAAAGATGAAGGATCGTCATTACTGCCAAATTTGTCATTGCAATCAGTTTGTTGGTCCACAAGTGCTGCCCCAACATTAAAACAAACAAAAAGATAGCATTCAATGTCAATATAAAATGCCGAACACTTCAATACATCTGAAATGCCTTCAGAATCTAAACAAGTTTCAGTATTCTTCAATAATATTTTGGTCTGCCCAATAAGAATCAAAGGCATAAACTGATACCTGTATTACCAAAATCGTCATTTGCAGAGTTCCCATCTGGATTGGACCTCTTGCTTTCTGCAAAATCACACATGAACATTGTCTTTGGAAGAAGGGAGATGTAGATAATCGATGAGAAAGAAGAAAGACAAAGCACTCACACCATGATGTACAAATACAAAGAACAAGCATATACCAAGATAAGAAAAAAGGTTATGATGCGACATGTATGGTGTTATATCAATCGTGTCTTCAACTCTTTTCCGTTTTCTCCTCTTCATGGCCTTCTTTCTGTACAATTGACTAGAAAATGGAAAAGACTTTGATCCAAGCCCTTCCAGAGCAGATTGATCGATTCTTGAGCGTTTCCTCTGGTCATGTGCTTCGAGCTCCCTGGCATATTTTGATGCTTGAGACTCAATCTCTTTAATTCTCAATTCTGCCCATTTGCAACGCCACATAAGAGGGTGTATAAAGCTCCTCCAGTGAGTTGTCAACTTCTTCTTCCTGAATTGGCAGCAACACAAGCAGTTTTAGTACATAAATCAACTAGAGAATCTGTGGACATAAACTATATATTCGGAGGAAATTAAATGAATTGTATTGCCACTTCTATATTAGATAAGTATGCCAAAAAATAGCCAACTATACCACGAAAAGAATGTGTTAAAAGGAGTGATGTAGAATCTGTGGCAACCAATTCTATTGTCTCCACCCACAGTGAACAAAGCATTTGCACAACACCAAATCAAATAGTTTAACCATTTGGAGCATGATTGGAGACAATTTATAGGCCGCCAGATATATATAAATTTTGTTAAGCACAAAATTATCATTCGACATATTGGCCTGTATAAGATACCACAGACCAAACATAAGTTTTAGACCAGAACTATTTTGGAAAGAAAAATTAGACTCTCAACTCAGAACTCTATATATCAAATAATGCTGTTCTTAAACCAAAACTATATCCGGAAATAGCATAAGATAATCCTGATTCAAAATAAATGAAGTTCTTGGCCTTTAAAGCAATTTCTTAATATATCATTCAACATATTGGCTTGTATAAGATACCGCAGATCACAAATAAGTTTTAGACAGGAACTATTTTGGAAAGAAAAATTGGACTCCCAACACAGAACTATATATACCAAATAATGTGGTTCCTAAACCGAAACTATGTCTGGAATTAGCAAGAGATAATCCTAGTTCGCAATAAATGAAGTTCTTGGCCTTTAAAGTAATTTTTTAATATATTGCTATTTCATTAATAATTAGGAGGTTTCTAACACAGAATTGCACATACAACAAAGACTTGAGAGAATTTGGTCATTTACGTCAACAAAATTGATTATGTGATCTCAACATATGAAGTTATGAAATTATTTAAATTAAAATGGTAACAAGCATATATTACCGGATAAAAACTATGGCTCGTGTAAATGTTTTTACACTGAAAATATGGCAAACAGAACCTAAATAAATCATAGATAAGGAACCACAACACACCTCACGTTAAACATGCTACTGAATGCATCATATGTGGATGGCAAACCACTGTCACCAAAATATTGTGATTCCACCTCAGTTTCACTCAACCCAGAACACCTTTCATTATCAGATTTACTGTTGCCAAATGAGCTTGAATATTCTGTAGCATTAGGGTCTTCAGCTTCAGCCAATCTGGATTTATCAATATCTGTGAATTTAATTATATCAACCTCCACGTCTTCAGGGACTTCCTGAACTGTGGTTTTACCAGTCAACAGAGCTTCCTTTTCACCACTGATCCCGCCACAGCCATTGATGCAGCTCAAACCATTCTCATCACGCTTGCTTTCTTGATCAGGTTCAACTTTGATGGTATAGCATGGTTCACTGTCCGGATTGATATCCATCAATGATTGTGCAAGGGCCATATCACAATTTCACTGAAACTAGATATTTATTAACTTATAAGGAAATTCCTTAACAGTTTTCCTGAAAAGAAAATGAACCAGCTTATATCAATAAATAAATTTAGTCAGTTCACCAGTTCAAATTGCAACAAATACTTTTCCAAATCCATTCCAAAAAGAAGTAAAACAAATGATCTATAAAGTTAATGGATTCCATTCATCTTCAGTACGGGGCAAAGGAAACTGACATATAGTTTCAAAACTTTGTGATTTGTTTCTGTTCACCTTCCTTTCCAAATTTTACTAAGTTATTAAAGGAAATCATTCCCAATCTTTTATAAACCAGAATTTTATTCAGAAATTAGAAATTGGTCCTTGAAATGATAAAAAGATTGGTCGGGTCCAGCAACCGCAAACTCTAAACAACTGTATATATTAGATAAACTTAAATCCTTGAACAGCCAATAGAGTAGAAGAATGACGACAATCAACAGTTATTAGAAAATGCAAGAGAGGATGAACCTAAGTAAAAAATAATTATACCTGTAAAACCTCTAGAAGGAACAAGAACCACGATACAATAAATTCGATTTTTCAATATTAAAACAATTCAAAACAAAAATAGAGGAATGAGTACCATTGGTACAGATATATAAAATATATTAGTTGATAGGTTCCCTTACGATCCGTGGTGGTTTTTGAAAAGCCAAATCCATCTTAGACATAGAACTATCTGACATAACTAAACATACCACAAAAACGCGCTCGAAGGGGAAATATTTCACAATTTTTAGGGATAATCAGCCGAATAACATTAAAAATGCATTCATATTTATGGAAGATGGAATGTAACAGAGTTCTACAATAATCACAATAATAACAAAAATCTAAGAACTAAACTGAAAATAATAACACGGATATTAAGTTTCTAACGCATATGTTAATGACATGCCATTCTCTGTAGCAAATTGTAATAATCCACTGGAAAATAAAATTTTAACAGTGTGTGTTTCTCTTCATAATCGAATATAATGCAAACATCGTATCTAAATTGAAGCAGAATTGTGATCGAATCAACCAATTCTTGTATATCTAAAATTATATAACATGTTTGAAGATTTCCAAAAGAAAAGAAAAAAAACTGGTCTCTTCTCATAAACAAAACCATAACATTACATGAAGTGGGTTTCCATCATTTCACCAACATGTAACAACACCGATAAACTTAAAAACCATTTTTACTCAACAATTCAAAAATCTCCATGCACATATAACCACAATTATGAAAAACAGACACACATGTTATACAGATAGAGAGTCTAGGAAGTGGATGAAGATAGTTTAAACGGAAATGAAAGGCATTTTGAAGCAATCACAGACGTAAAAATGAAGAGCAAAAACAGAGACTATGAAGCACAACAAGGAAAGAAAAAATAAAAAGGAGGTAAAGCAATGAAACAGAGGGACAGTAGAAGAAAGATGAATTTTGCAGAAACATAAAGTGAAGAGAAAAGCACCTGAGGTTGAGAATGTGTTGAAGAAGAGGAGTGAAGAGAGAACAGAGCGCAGGCACGCAGGCGGCTGTGTGTGTTAGTGAGAGTTGTGAGTTTGAACGTTATAAACCTAAAAGTTGCCAACATTTCCTTTTCTTTTCTTTTTTTCTTTTTTTTTTTTTTGCTGTAAGAACATCTCGTACAACCTTACGTGCCTACCTGATTTACTTTGATTATTTGATTTAATTTTTTATTAAAATTTGTTTTACGTGACTGGTCCAACGGTAAAGCCCAACATATAGGCCCAACCCCCTACCTTAGGTCCAACGTTAATGAATAGCTTTCCGTTTCTTTTTTGTCAAAGAGTGACAATATTTATACCCCTCTAAAACTATGTCTACACTCCAATTTGCAATTTTCTCATAATTCCAACATTGCCCTTAAAGGCATAAAACTATTTAGTTTAATTAAAAATAAAAGGAGCTTTCTGCTGCTTCGATTTGTATGGGAAGAATGGAATCAGTGGAGACAATCAAATGCCATAAATTTGCTTATGTGGAAAACTTCTTCCCTTTGGGAATTGAATCAGAATATTAGAATACCAGAAGGAAAGCTTTGCGGTCAAGGAAAAATAAATAAAAAAATCTCAAAAACAAAAACTGAATACCATATGTTTACAGCCATGGAATTAATTATTTCTCTTATATTCCTATTTTCAGTTTTGATATGTTTTGGAGCAACTTTTTTCCAAATTGATTGTTGAAACTTGAAACTGATTCGTACGCTCAATTTTGTTTGAGTTAATGAAATTTTTCTTCAAAAAAATAAGTTGGAATAAAAATTAAATTAAAAAACAAAGAGGCATGCTGGGCCTGGGAGCCTCCTCGATCCCATGCTTTTTTAATTTTATTTTTTATTTTTTTGTAATTTATTAGATTATGATAATTGATCAAAAATTAAAAGAATTTTTTTCTAAAAAAAAAACACTAAAAGAAAGGATATTTTCGGTAGTATGTGGTATGTACTTACAAAATATAAGATTTTAAAAATTTTAATGGGGGTTTAAATATAAAAAGGGGTGCACATACGATTTTTCAAGGGTGCAAATATTGTAACTCCTGGTCAAATTGTACAAACATATGCCGAGGAAGTACGCCCAGTTTGAGAATGCTTCCTGAACTGTTTTTGGACCAAAAGTGATTCCGAATTAGGCCTAAGGTGTTTGGTAAAATTCCAAGAAAGTGTTTTTAGTCACTTTTAGCTTCCCCAACAGCAGTTTTGAAAAGTTATTTTTTGTAGTTTTTAGAAAATTGCTTCCCAGGAAGCAGTAACGAAAGGGCAATAGATTATTGATATATATGCAATATATATGGCAATATAATAATAATAATGTGTTATAGTCACACAAAAACAAAACAAATTATTTATTTTTAAAACATTTTCGATATTCATTTATATCATTTCTAGTAATTTTGCATAGTCAAGCACTTTTCACTTACCGTTTATCAAACACATTGAAATTGCTTTTGGTCCTCACAGCACTTTTAAAAATCAATTTATCAAATACTCAGTTGATTCTTCTAACAGCAAATCCAAAAGCAATTCCACCCACAGCACAGCAATGCCAAACTAAGCCTAAGGGTCAGTTTGGTATTGCTGTAACTTTTATAATAATCATTGTTAGCAATGCTGAAAGAATAATCAGTTGTGAAGTTAATCAGCAGATGTTTGGTTAATTGTATTTTTAAAACTATTGTACAGCTCAAAAGCATTATACATATGTTTGGTAATTTTACCGCAAAAGTGCTGAGATTAATTACAATGATTAAAATATACATGAGTTTAGGATCCTATTTTTTTTTTTTCATTAATTATATATATTAAATCAATATTTAAGTATAAAATTTAAATTGGAAAAAGAAATTCCATAAGAACACTAACAATATTTTTAAAAGATTTTATAAATGAAATCAATATTTAAATAGAATATTTAATTTTGAGATGAAATAAAGTATGTAAATGATTTTAACTTGATTTTATAAGGATAATAATGATATTTTAAAAGATACATTAAATGCTGAAAAATAGATTATTTCATAATCACTTTTAAAAACTAACCCCACCCCCCCCACTTCTCAAAATCACTGTGACACTGTCAAAACTTGACAGATTATCAATTAATCAATTTTTGAAGTTTTACCAAACATCATTTTATGTCAAAATTATAAAATAATCTGATTTTAACTTTTTAAAAGTAATACCAAACTAGCCCTAAGGCTTGATATTCAACATTTGTCATCAATTACACTAACATAACATGTTCTGCTGTTAATGGTCAAACTGTTTGGCTTAATGGTTGACCAAAGGTTTGAGGACAATTTGGGCATTTTACCTATTAAGAACAATATAAAATGTTAAAATGATCATAAACTTTAAAAATATTAAATCTACCTAAAGCCTAAATGTAAAATAACCATATGTAATAATTATAATTATAATCCCAAACCAATAATAATAATAATAATAAATTCACTCCATCTCCACCAACAGTGGAGAAGATCTATTGACCTCCTCATAAGGAGATCAAACAATCCCTCTCTTGGGAGGTCGAGCTCCTCAGAGAAGGAGATCGGACGCCACCGACGGGCGACAATGGAGTTTTTCTTTTTAAAAAATTCAATTGTTATTATTTTTAATTAATATTTAATGTTTATTTATTAAGGGTAATTTTTTCATTTTAAAATCAATGGTTAGAGTTCATTGTTGATCATTAACAATAGGGTATATTTAAGCCATTAATGGCAAAAGTTTTTTTTTTTTTTTTTTTTTTTCAAACAGTTAGGCAAAGTTGTTGAATATTAAGCATTTTCCTCAATACTTCAAGGTTGTTTGTGCAATCTACCATTTAACGTTTTTATCATCGAGACACATATATCATATCATATATCATATATCATATAAATATATATATAAAAGACTTTCATAGCGCCATATGTCGCCGTGAAAGAGCTTTGGATTTAAATTCTTATTCATATTATCATCATCAATAATGCATGAACTATTGCTCTATTCACACTTAAAATATATTTATGAATATTAATAAATATTTAAAATTCTTTTGATATTCTATCAAAACATTATTTTTATTTTTTAAACAATCATAATGTTAAGTATTACTGTTGGGTTCAATGATTTTTAAGATTCATTAAGGAGAGTGAATTCAATTAGGATTTTAAAAGACTTTTAATGACTTTTATAGAATTAAAAAGTTTAGGTGTATTCAATGTAGATTTTTACCGAGTCTATAAAAGTCATGAGGTATTCAATACAAACTTTTATAAAAGTCTTTAAAAGTCATGTGATATTCAATTAAAACTTTTTAACGGTCTATGAAAGTTATGAGGTATTCAAAATTTCAATGACTTTTAACGATTTTAAAATATCAATGACTTTTAATGATTTTTAGTTATAACAAATCTCACAATTTGTCTTCCATTCCTACCAAAAACTTTGAATGATTTAAAATAATAATAATAATAATAATATAAAGAATTTCACTTTAAAAGAAAAACATAAAACTCTTTAAAAAAAAAAAACCAACCACCAAATATAGGTTCTATTTTCAAATAAAAGAACACTCATTCATAACAAATTTCATAAATAAAATAAAACGAATAACTTTAAAATAAATAAACATTATAAAAAATAAAATAAAAACATGCAAACATTAACAATCTATAACAAAAAAAAAATTAACTAAAAAATAATATAAAACAACTTTTAATCGGTTATGCAATTAAGGACGAGAGATTTCATATTTTTTTTACCTATATTTTCAGAGCAACTAAATAACATCGAAACAAATTAAATGAACCTCATTTATGTAAAATAAAAATAATAAAAGACAAAAATCATTACTTAACCATGTCAATATGCCATAATCAAAGTCGTATATGAGCGTGACTCCATGTAATCATTATCAATATCAAACTACCTACTTTAAGGCATGGATCTTATTCAACAATTAGGTGTGGTTTTTATGTTTTATCTTTAGTAACTTGAATGAACTTTTGGTTGATTTTTTATACTCATTGTCATACTTTCATAGGGACATATAAATGTTAATATTATTGTTGATATGCTACATTTATTCTAAAAGAAAATTTATAATATTTTGACTAATTATAAAAAAACAAATAAAATTTTGAATAATTATTAAAAAAAAAAAAGCATAATGTCTTTATAATGCAAAAATTTAATTAAAATAAAAATAAAAAATTTAAAATCACATATATAGACATGAATGCTTTTGTCAAGTTTAATTAACTATGGTTTTTTTTTTTTTTTTATTCATTTGAAAAAATATTTTTATTGACATGATAAATATATATAATTTTACTAAAACAAATTATACATTATATTTAGAAGTTAATGAAAGTCTATAAATGGCTATAAATTAAAGTCTTTGAAAATAAAAGTCTACGATAGTCTTTTAAAGTAAAAGTCTATGAAAGTATTTTAAATAAAAGTCTATGAATGTTTTTCATAATCTTGTAAAATCTATAAAAATCCATAAAATCTACAAAAGTCATCCACTTAAAAAATGTCATTAAAGTCGTCCACTTAAAAAATGTCATTAAAATCTTTCGAAATCCTAATTGAATAACCCCCCGAAGTATCACATAATAATCTCAAATATTGAGATGTTTCACATTCCACATAATAGCCAAAGGAGTTAAATTGGAATACAAAGAAGAAAAATTCATCAATAATTTATTGTAAACTATTCCACTCTGATAAACTGAAACCATGTGATTTTCCTATATATATATATATATATATATATATATATTCTTATTATCGAATGATAATTACGTACATGTCTTATGTTTTGGAGGTCTTTTTTTTTTTGTTTTTACATTTTTTTTTTATGTCATATATAATACTACAGTATTTGATATCAGGTTTCAATTTAGGTTATAATTCAATGTCTTGAGAGCTAGGACTCAATAATCAAAGCCTAGAAGAACAGTTGAGAAAAATGTTTTTTTTAGATAGAATGAAATAAAACCATCACCGAAACGGAAGTACGAAACCACTTTGAAATGGCGATGGTCGCAAAATCTTCTACAAAAGTGTAGAAGCCAAATTTTATGCTACAAACCGATATCTTTTCGAAATCAAAAGTTGTAGAAGAGACGCTTTACCAGAAGATCGTTAAGGAGAAGATCGTTAAGGAGACGATCGACTCTCAAAAATTTGACTCACAGCCTTCGTTCGCTTTCACCAAACCATATAAAAATTATGAACCTCTCCCACTTCTGCAATTTTATTACATTGTTTGGTGAGCACATTTGAGAGGTTTTAATTATATATTTCATATTGAGAAATTATATGAAGGATTGGTAAATTTAATTATTTTTAGATTAGTTCATGTTTACGTAATTGTTTTTTTTTATTGGTAGTTTTTGAGGTGTTAGAATGTTGTATGATAGAAAAGTTAGTTAAATGAATGTTGTATGATAGAAAAGTTAGTTAAATAACTGTCATTTATAGCTGCCAAATGAAGCATTTATCACTGTCGACATTGATTGCCATGGAATTGAACTTTTCATTTTATGTATAACGTGAATTCATCTTATGGTATCAGATAATCTTTGTAAATTATTGAGCTGGAAGGAAGAGTCTCTCAGGAAATTCATGTAGGAGTTGTTGGGATCCAAATTAAACTAAAGTCCAACTGCAAGAGTCTCCACTTTTCCCAGGTACATCATCCAGTCTCCAAGACGTCAAAACTAAGGAGCAGTGCCTACAGTTCGGGGGATATTGTTGATGGATTAATATCCAAATTTTTTAATATTTGGCTGTAAATGTTAATTTCTTTAAAATGATAATAGTTTAAAGTAAATGTTATCGATACAATGGCAATTGCATATTGTCCCTACTGTTTTTTTTTTTTTTTTTTTTTATGAGCTTTGGCCTTAAATTCCATAGCAGCTTTGGTCCATTAATTCTCTGTTATATAATATGAAGTGTCATATTTAATGTTGTTAATTAGTCATCTAATATGAAAATTCCCTATTAATTATAATATATAATTTAATGCTTATAAAAATGATATCATATATATATATATATTACATCAAATTTATATTATATTATATTATATAATGGATCTTTATTTAATATCGTTAATTAGCTATATAATATGATAATATGAAGTATCCTTATAATTATATAGATATAATCCTTATTTAAAACTTTATTAATTAGACAAAATGAGGTCGGCAAGTGGTTTACCCCTCACACCTACACCATAAGATTGTGGGTTCGAGTTGTCTCCCTCTCTCAATATCTAATTATTGTAATATTCTAAAAAAAAAAATACTCTATTATATATAATATATAAAATGAAGTTTCCCGAACTCTTTACAAAAATCTGAATTTTTTGAGAATTTTAAACATTTTTAAAGAAGCCTAAGGGACAACACTTTGAGAGAAGAATGAACATCAAACCAGTAAGTTAACTAATGATCATTTAAATTATTATTAGATTATATTAAATATTTAATTTTCATATATAATAATAATATAACAATCATATATTAAGAGCCGCCACATGTCAATCATAAATGGCTTTATTTATTTATTTTGGTAAGCTCAAAATAAATAAATAAATTGTAAAGAATAAATCAACATTAAATATTATATATAGTACATGCACTCAATTCACACTTAAATATTTTTAAGAATATTAATATTTGGTAAGCTCAAAAGACATTGATTAATTAATATTCATAATAAAATTTTACATGCACTATATTCACACTTATATATATATATAGTCTTTCTATTGTCCGTTCGTCCTAACAATAAATATATAAGGATGAAGAATGTAGACCACAGATTATGGAGAAGTTTTGACAAGTGCATATACTTTAAGTCAAAGTATGTAAATCTAGTGGTCCACATTCTTCGTCTTGATATATTTATTGTCAGGACGAACTGATAATAGAAAATATGTATATATATATATATATATAAATAGAGGGCTGCTACATACAACCGGGGTCGCGGCACCGCCGCGGCCCCGTAGTGCAAAAAAATGAAAAAACATTTGGGACTCGCGTAATAAATACATGGGACCCATGTGTTTTTTTTTTTTTTTTTTTACACTACTGGGCCGCGGCGATGACGCAACCCCGGTTGTACAAAGTGTTTCTCATATAAATATAATACACTTTCACAACGCCATATGTCACCGTAAGAGAGTTTTGGATTTAAATGCTACACAAATAATTTATATTAAAAAATCAAATATTTATTATCTTAAAATAATTAAGGTGTTTCTGAGTCCTTAATTAATTATCTTAAAATAATTAATTAATAATTTGATATTACACTATTACAAAGATAGATAGTATCAATCAGAAATTAAGAAATACATAAAAGGAATAAACACATTTTAATTGACCAGTGTCAATTGTAGGAATGCCAAAAGAACATTTCTAGATCGTAACAATTGATAAGATGATATAAATACCATAACAACTAATAAAGTAATATTTTAGTTATATTACCTCTTGGTATCACAGCAGCATAATAAAAGTTGTTATACTTAAGTTTTAATCGATATTTAATTTCCCCATTATCCTTAAGTAAATCTTTTTACATTCCTCCTTTTCAACTTATATATATATATACAAAAATTCTATTATCAGTTCGAGCTGACAAAAGTTATATCAGTTCCTTGTATGTGGACCACTGGATTTAAATATTTTGACTTGGCTGCATGCACTTGTCAGTCAAAGTATTTAAATCAAGTGGCCCACATATAAAGAACTGATATAACTTTTATCAGTTCGAGCTGATAATAAAAAGACTATATATATATATATATATATATATATATATATATATATATATATATATATATAGAGAAAGATGATGATATTCTATTCAATTGTTTGCTGTTAATGAAAATGTACGTAGGTTTTGTTACTTTTTCCAAGTTTTAAACATGTTCATGTTTATAATATTGTTGTTTAATTTTTGGAATAGGTACTTTTAAAAAAATATCTCCTACTACATCACCTGCAGATTGAAAGGTACCATTATATCTATATAATTGTTTTTTTTTTTTAAGTATGTACTAATATTGTATGGTGCTTTGCATAGAAATGTTTTTCTACTTCAAATAAGAATAAGAAGATAAAAAACCAATGGAAATTAAAAAGTTAGAGATCATATAAATTATTTTGCTTTTAAATTAGATAGATTATTTTGCTTTTGCCTTTTGGCAATAATAAGAGAAAGCACAAACAACTTATAACCTATTAAGGTTAACATGACTTAGGTAACTAAAGGAAAAACTATATGTTTATCATGTTTAAAGATGTCTGCATCAAAAACTTCGATATAAACAACAAAATATTTAACAAACAATTTATAATACAGAGCCCGTGCAATGCTCGGATTGGAAAACTAGTTAATAAATTAATAAGAATCAATCAATTAATTATTCATAATTAAATTCTTATTAATTATTTTTTATAATTATGACTAAAGATTAGTTGAACATTTCTTTCAATCCAATAGATATTAATATAAAATTTGAATAAACTAAAGAAACTCTAAGGCACGTGTCCAATGTCACTAATAACAAGACTCTCTATTTCCTCCATTAATACCCATAGTTTCAATTGATCTTCTTAATTAGACAAATCAACTTCTATATATATATATATAGCCACAAAACAATTTCGAGAGATATATACAGTAAAAAAGAAAAATAAATTATGTTGTAGGTTTACAAGCATGCAACTTTTGGATGACCATAATATATATAAAGCTAGATTTATTTAGGATCCTTGAAATCCAGAAAAATAATTTTAGTTTAGCATCATCCGTTTTCGGTTTTTTCTTCTATTTACGTACTTGAATCATAAAAATATTTTTATACAAATATATATATATATATATATATATATATATATATGCAAATAAATACAAATGGATGCATCGGTTTACCAATTAAATTGTTGATTTGCAATTCATGAACGTTACTTCTTATATTTTTAGTCCTTTTGTAGATAAATGATTCAGCACCAGATTTTATGTTGTTTATGAATCATGTGGTTTATGAGATTTATAAGATTCAATTTTTATGATTTATGTTGACATTTGATCATTGGAAGTGAATTGCATCAAAAAAAAAAAAAGGAGAGGTTTGCAGATCATGGGGGAGTGAACTAGAAAGAGAAAGACCAATTATTATGACAGATTTTTTTATGATATAACTGTTTTATGTAGGATTTGTAAAATATTACGTGTGACGAAATTTTATTTGTTAGGCGTACCATATCAGGTATTGAAGTATTTATCATTTTTGCAAGGCACAAAAGATATTATGATTTTCAAATTAATTATTAGAATTTTTTCAATCACAATAGAGTTTCGAGTCACTCTCAATAATTGTAATTGTATTATGAATTTGCATGATGACAAAAGTTTTAGATATTACCAAAGAAAATATTTCGTATCGTGTAATGTGATTCATAATCTAATAAGTAAAAAAAAAATTATATTTTTACAGCATATACTCTCTCATGACAATAATTTATGAGGTATGAGACTATAAGATAGCTAATTTCGTAATTAGAAAACTTTTGTTTGATTTAATATTATTTTTAAATTTCACTTTTCTATTAGATGATTGACTAAGAATTTATATTTCTAAAAGTTTGTTGGGAACAAAACTTTATTATATTTTTAAATTACCAAATATTTATGTTTGAAATGATTTATTATATAATTTGGAATATCACTTTTGGTTGGTACCAAATATAGATAGCACAAATTTAGCTTTTAAAATATGAGGATAAAAATTAAAAAATTAAAAAATTAAGAAAAAATTAATATCATGATTATAGACCGGTAAATATAGGACCCGATAGTCGTTATGATTAGCCAAACCTTATTACCAACTTTACCCTCTGCATTCTCCAAAACTTCAACCCACCTGCAAAAGCTCAACCGCAATTAAATTAAAAACATAAGGATAATTTCGTCATACAGGATTAGTTTCTTCTTCTTTTTTTTTTTTCTTTTTTTTTTAAATCTTTCGAATAATCATTACTTTCTTCTTTTCACCTGCATATTCGAGCGTTAAATGTCACCTTCCAACGGTCCAAGTCTCTTTCTCTGACTTTTGTTTTTATTTATTTTCTCTGTAGAAACAAAACCCCGAAAACCCTTTAAAAATTAAATTAAATTAAATTAAAATATTAAATTGATCGAAGAGGGAGGAGGATGGTTGAAACGGTGACGGATGTTCTGCTGCCGTCGTGGTGGGAGATACAGGTGACGGTGGCGGCGTCGCTGTTTGTGATCTTCGCCTACTGGTTTTTTTCTTATAGAGGCGGAGATACCGACGTCGAGAATCTGCCCGCGGATGCGATCGATGACAAAGACAAGGTCAATTCATGTAGTTTTTTTTTTTTTTTTTTTTTTTCATAATTTGTGATGATGGATGTTTTTTTTGTCACGTTGAAACAAGACTGGAGTATTCTTTTGATTTTGTGCTTGCAGAAGATTCTTATAATTGGTTTCTTTTAGTGTTGATAAAAATATGGAAATGAAAAAGAGAACAAGTAAAATTTGAAACTTGGAAGTGCTTAGTTCTTGGAAGTGTTGTTATTATTATTATTATTGTTTTTTTTTTTTTTTTTTATTAAATCAAGCAGACTTGGTTCGATTTGAATTAGGGAGCTTTATCTGATGGGCTAGTTTTTTTTACTGTTCCGGGGATTAATTCATTGCCAAACTTTAGGAAATAGATTTTTTTTTCATCCTTCTTGTTATCTGTTAATCGAATGTTTCTTACTCTATAATTCGTATTTTCCGGATGTGACTAGAATGTGTACTCAATTTGACCGAATATCGCTATTTGGCTCAGTTGGTATGGATTTGAAAAGAAAAACCTTAAATTACTGTACTTCAGATTTCATAGAAAGAGAATGGAAGACTTATTGTCAAGGTATTATAGTTATTGATCGAAACAATACTTTGCTCTTGCTTAAATTAGTATAATTGTAGGATGAAGTGTTTGGCACTTGTCTCTAGTGTGATGAATGTTATTATTCTTTGTTATGGAGTCATGACTATTTCCTAGAGCGGTTAAGTTATATGCTGTCTTTATGCATGACGATTCAAATTCAGTATGTGCTGTAATACTCTATATTCTGTGTGTTGCTTGTTTCATGGAGTAAATTTTCACTTCTTTGACATGCAGTTCTGCACTTATTTTGTAGATGGCCCAACATAAAGAAGAGGCCCAAACAAATTCTGCATATATAATTAAGGTATTGTTCGGATCTCATACATATGTTTTATTCTGGTATTAATGTTATCCTCTGCATGAATACTGTAACATAGAGAGTTAGCATTGTTTTAAATTTATCTGTTGATGCTATGGATTTTCCTTTTGGTCGACAATGACATTTCTGTGCTCTGTTTTTCAGCTGGAATTGTTGGCGGCTAAAAATCTTGTTGGTGCAAACTTAAATGGCACATCAGATCCTTATGCTATGATTACTTGTGGTTCAGAAAAGCGATTCAGGTTAATTGATGTGTTTTCCACTTACTAATTTTTTAGAATGGTTGATAGCTTGAACTGTTTTCTTGTATTTACTCTTCAGAATGGAATCATAATGGATATGGTATTTCAGCTGTCATTGTTAGATTGTGAGGCAAGCAAATAGACACATTTTCATTTAATCATCTACATCTCAGTTTATCATTGCTGACAGCCTGACACAACCACTATCAATGATTATATCTAACTAAGGCACCATTGTCCGTAGTTTTGACTTTTGAATCATGGGACTAAGTAACAGTACATCTAGGTTTTCGGGGAGTCCAGTCTAGGTTTTTGGGAGATACTTAATTGTTTAGAATTGGTAAGATGAGTAATTGGGTAGCTCTTTATGTAAAGTGTTTCTTAACACATATGGCTAGGTTTTTTATTTTATTTTTTTATGATTTTGTGGTTATAATTTGTAAATTTCTTGATTTTGAGTGCGTAGAATTATATATCTAATCTTTTTGGGCTGTATGGTTAGACTCATAGATTTAAGCAAAGTTTTGGAAATCATTTTGGTGTCACTTGACATCATACTGTGCTATGTACCTTTGATTACATGTTTGATTAGGTTTTCATGGAGATAATAATTGGAGTTTCAAAAAGGAGAGATGAATATTGAACAGATAATAGAGCATTTACTGGGTTGTTGATCGAGGAACTAGTGATTTTGTAATTACAGTAACGTCAGACTGGGGATTGATGTATTTTCTATCAACAAATTCTTTGAAGTTCTAAACTAATTGAATTCCTAATTTCTAAATAGCTAAAAGAATTTATCTAATGCTTTAGTAAAGATCTTGTACTCATAGCGATGTCTTCGTGGGATTTATATAGCATTGTTGTAACTCCCTGCTGGCAGTTACATTTTTTTTTTCCTTTTGTTGCTCTTGCAGTTCAATGATCCCTGGTTCAAGAAATCCCATGTGGGGAGAGGAGTTCAATTTTTCTGTTGATGAGCTTCCTGTCCAGGTTATTGTATCATTTATCATTGTTATGATTTTCTCTTAAGTATTATTGACTGATTAGTGTTTTCTGTTGCTGAGTGACGGAGACCAGTGTCAAAGTCTATTTCTGATCTAAGCTGTTAGATGAACAAGATTACTAAGTTAACTTCCCCACTAATAATCATTTTTAAGTTGCTTGAGTTAGAGGTAACTCAAAACAGTCTCTTGTTTACAACTAGCATGTATTTGGTTTACAACCTTGTAAAACCCAAAGGGTTGGCCTAGTGGTTGAAGGGTGGGGATTTCAACCAAGTGGTAAAAGGTTAAATCCCCCTTGGGGCCACCTACCTAGGATTTTTAAATCTTATGAGTTTCATGGTTACTAAGGTTGTAGGATGCGACAGTAGTTTCTAGCTGAGGAACGAGGAAAAGCTCAAGAAACTTAAGGGTATCAAATAAAGAAAAATGCTTTGTCACCTTGTAATTGTGCCCTTAATTCTCATATATTTAGTGGATAGTTGTCACTTATACATTTTGCCTCAATGGAAACATAGTTGCTCTATTTGATAAATTTCTCCGATTCCATAATAAGTGTTAATTATTTATCTTGTTTCTGGTTTGGACAATGCTATTTTCCTCTCAATATGTCTATGAGATGTTAAATTGTGTAGTTAATTGTATTTTAATTTCCTAAATGAATTTGTTCAGTTTGCCTGATGTATAATTAAGTTTTTAGGTAATAGTTAATTTTACCATATAGAATATTCATATATGCTACAAGGTCAAGAATTAATGTATCTGTTGATGTCTGACTGTCTGTAATGTGACCTTAGACATTATTATCAAATTTAACTTTTTTGCTATTTCTTGAAAAGCTAATATTATAGTTATGATAATACTAGTTAGGGGTGGGCACGGATTTGCAATCCGTGGTTAACTGAACCAAACCGAAAATACGTGTTCGAGTCGAGTCACCCTGTCAATCCGATTCAAAAAAAATGAAAACCGAGTTTCAGTGAGTCATGGATGGTTTTGCCTTGCCAAAAACCGAACCAATCCGACTAAACCGAGTAAATATTAAATATATAAGTATATATATTATAAAACTAAATATAAATAAATATAAGGTTTATTTTAAGTAATTATATTTTATTGTATTTATATTGATTTAAGTTGATAAATACTGTTTTATTAGTATTACATATATATCAAGTATTAACTAAAATATAAATAGAATAATACATTCAGTCGTGATTTGGACTATGCTATTAACATTCAGTCGTGGTTGTTATTATTATTATAGACTATATTTTGAATTATGATGGAATGCATTATGGATTATTTGGATTTCTGTTTATACTATGGAGTTGTTGAACTATGGTTCAAAAGGCCGATACGGTTAAACACGTAGGTAAAATTTTCATTAGGCCCAAAAGGACCACATCAAGCCCATCCGGCCTAAAACCATATTAAACCGAACCGACTCGAACCGGAAAAAGCAGGTTCGAGTCAAGTCAAGTCACCATGTAGATACGAGTCAATCCGATTAAAAAAAAATGAAAACCGAGTATAAGTGAGTCATGGACAGTTTCGACCGAAAACCAAACCGAACCAACTTGCGCCCACCCCTAATACTAGTGTTGATAATATGATTAGTAGCTAGAAATCCAATGAATTTTTCTCATTTGTAGTGAGTTAATGAAGTGATATTTGTTGTGTGTTTGTTTATTGCACTGATATATCTTTTTCAACTGACGTAGCAGATTAATGTGACAATATATGACTGGGATATAATTTGGAAAAGTACTGTTCTTGGTTCAGTGATTGTGACAGTTGAAAGAGAAGGTCAAACTGGTGCAGTATGGTATGCGTTAGATAGCACTTCTGGGCAGGTAGCTTTTCTTCCAAATGTTTATTATATCTTATAGTAGTATTTTTTGTTATATGTAGACTTTTTCTAATTCCATCCAGAGACTAATAAAAACCTTCTAGTGCTTGTCAGGTTTGTCTCCATATTAATACAATGAAACTCGCTGTAAATTCTCCCAGGTATTCTTTTGGTATACTTTATTTTAGCATTTTCTTTCTACTTGTGCTCTTTTTTTCCATCGTTCTATTCTATTCATTGCATTTCCCTTTAATTATGTTGGGTTACTTTAGTTTATTACACTTGGTGTTTGTACTGTGTGGAATTCTTAAATTGTAATATACATTAATTTGTTAAATGTAGGGTTGGTGATTAAGGTTGTAATGCTTTTTGAAGAATTTAGAAATTTGTCTTACGATATTGGTTTTCTAGAAGGTGTATTTACTACAGAATGTGGTTGCATTTTTGTTGTTGTCATTGTTATTGTTGTTCAATTAATTTGACAAATCTTTAACTGGCAGGGACATGAATGGATATGCTGGAACTAATGTTCGAAAGAGGGTTTCTTCAGATAAACAAGGGCCTACAGTGGTCCATCAAAAACCGGGTCCCCTACAAACAATATTTAATCTCCTTCCCGATGAGGTGAGTCGCATAAAACTTATTTCTTGTTGGAATTGTTTGTCTTTCAAACTTATATTTAGTTAACTTCAAACTGTAGATATGAATGAGTCCCTTAGTAATTCAGTTACAGGCTGACAAATGGAAAATTTGTTTCAGGTAGTTGACCATAGTTACTCATGTGCACTAGAGAGATCATTCTTGTATCATGGCCGTATGTATGTCTCTGCATGGCACATATGCTTCCATTCTAATGTGTTTTCGAAGCAAATGAAGGTTAGCCGTTCCTTTTCTTTTCCCATTCACCAATTTTTAGCCTACTTTATCATGATATGATTTCTTCTAATGAATAAGCTGGAAATACATTTGTAGTGTACTGTTATAAGGTTTTTAGTGGATTGGACTGGGCTAGAAGGTAAATGTTTATGTTTCTGCAGAGTTTTTAACCATTTAGGAACAGTAACTGAATTTGCATTTGTCAAACAGACTGCATATATGTTCTCCTTCCAAGAAGACTTGTCAGCGAGGCCACCGGCGGTGCTGGAGGATGCCGCTGGTGACCTCCAATCAAATGAAATAATAATCTCAAAATCAACCACATTCAAACACATCAGCACAACGATTAAAATCATTTTTTACCCAAATCAAAGCATCACCAACCCACTACCAAAATCAACTCATACCCAAACCAGTATTTCTTACCCAAATCAAAGTTCGGGATGTGAGAGACTTTATAGAGAGAGTGAGGGAGGGAGAAGATGAGAGGGAAGAGGTTTAGTTTATTTTTTATTTCTTACATTTTATTTTTAATTTACTTTTTGTTTATTTGTTATAAATTATTTATTTATTTGAAAAATGACTGACCCTTCAAATGTTAAGCCTTGAAGGATATTGTGTTTTAAGACAAATATACATGCGGAATTGTTAGGTTTAACTATTGGAAGACTAACAGAGGGGCCAAATTGATGTAATTTTTACCAATTTTTGGACCAAATGAGTTAATACGACAAAGATAGTTAAAAAAGTGATAAATTACAATAATAGGCACCAAAATGAAATTTTCCCTCTTTTATCCGGTCCAGTCTAGTAACACCCTTTCCCAACATACTTGTTAATCCAGTTTGAACCAAATAAGAGAAGGTTTTCAGAAAATGAAGTCCAATACGGAATTCTTGCCATACTCGTATTGGACTAAATTTGTCCAGTATGGTTTCATAGTCCTATCCAGTTTGGTGTGCCTAATTACACCTTGCATGATTTCTTTGCAGCATGTTTAATGCCTAAGAAATTACCCTTTGATTTTTATGTGTAGATTTAGCTCCTTTTTTGAAGTCACATTTTAACAATGTTTATGTACACTTGGCAGGTGGTTATACCGTTGGCAGATATTGATGAGGTAGACCATGTTACATACCACTAAACCTAAAAGTTTAGTTTTGTAGATGCAGTTCCAACAATATTCATTTAAGCTCTAATGCACTCCCTTGTACAAGAAAGACAGGCTTGTCATGAGGATCAACCACAAACAAAAAAAAAATGCAAAAATAAAATAAAATGATAATAATAATAAAATAAAAACAAATGCAAACACATGAAGAAGGATGCAAACACAGATCATTTTGGTCAAATTGGTTTTGATACCATGTTAAACTACTGTTGAACCCAAACGCTTAACGTAGCATCAAAATTACTTTGATCAAGAGGTCTTGTATTTGAATCTCTTCACATCATTACATTTGCATTTGTATTTCTATTTGTTCTACGTTTATATTTGGACATGCGATAGAGCTTAACTACTATTGTTGGGACCTTACCCACAAGCTTAAACTTTTTGTTTTAGTGGTATCTCAACAGACTATTCCATTATTTCTTACTATGAAGATAATCTACCTGAAAATATTTTATATATTTGGTGCTTATGTTGATGAATGATGTGAAATGCTTATGTGCAAAAAATATTTTGGTTTATGCAGATACGTAAGAGTCAGCATGCATTCATAAATCCTTCTATAACAATTATTCTACGGATGGGTGCTGGTGGGCATGGTGTACCTCCTTTAGGAAGTCCTGATGGTTAGTGGGATTCATTGTATATATTCATTGTTTTATTTAATTGTTTGTGAAAAATTAAATCTCAGTTATAGTTTTGTCCTTTCTGTTAACTTTTACTTAGGAGCAAAAAAGTTGTAGTTTTTGTATCAATCATAAAGTACGTACTTCTGTTATTAAAAAAAGGAGCATATGCTTTTGCATTTGTGAATATGTGCTTCCATAATACACAATTTTATATGTTACGATCTAATATCTTATATAATAGCTTTCTTAGATAGGGTCTATTATCATTAACATGTTCTGTTTAAGAATTAAATTAAATTTTTACTCAAGTTAGCACCATAGGGGAGCATATTATGCATGACTGACAGACCCAGAAACTTTGTTTCAGCTTGAACTTTTTTTTTTCTTTTGAAAAAAGCTTGAACTTATGTTGTGGTGTGTTTATATTCTTTTATCTTTGTTTGTCATTTTCAGGTAGGGTCAGATATAAATTTGCATCATTTTGGAACAGGAATCATGCTGCAAGAACATTGCAACGTGCTGTAAAGAATCACCATGCAATGTTAGAAGCTGAGAAGAAGGTCCATTTCTTGGGCTTCTTTAATTACTGTTTCTGTAACTTCTGTTATTTTTTTCCTATTCCATTTTAAACACAGAAATATATCATTCTTTCTTTGTTCTTGGACTTGGAGGAATTACTGTCAAACCTTACAACTTTGGTAGTTAGGAAAATTGTGGGATAGTATCCCAAATAGGTGGCCTCTTAGGCGAGTTGAATATCTGACCTCTTGATTCAATTGGCAACTAAGGTATACGAGATTGGATAATTTTCAGAATATAGATGGGCAGCCACGTTTGGCTTGACAAAGAAATAGGATAATTTTTATTCATGCAGCAACTTTTAACTTGTCAGTCATGGAATTTAAATAATATCAATCTATTTTATTTATAAAATAATCAATAAATTGTTGATACCTGAAAAAAGCCAATGATCGAGATTGGATGTGTTTAGGAAACTATCTTCTATTCAAGTGTCGAGCTTGCTGGAGAAGTTAGGGCTAAAAAACTTGAGTGAAGGCTTGAGCTATATTTGAAGGTAAAAAAATATCTGCAAAAGAGAAGGAAAGGTCAGGGATGCCAGCGTTGTCGCCAGCGATAACCATCTCACGCTCAAGTTAGGCTTTTACATTACACCAATAATGGACTAAAAGGTCTAGCCTTAAGAGAATATTGTAATCATTTTTAGCCTACCTCTTTACCTGGTATACAGTTACCTTTTATATACATGGGATCCGTTGGACCATGGGGACACATGTCACAATCAACACTACCCTCGTTGATGCATTTGTCCCGAAGTGGCATAGCTCTAAAACCGTCACGTATTGGTTTCTCGTCGACATTATGCGTCTGATACGCCGTTATGTCGGGGAGGACACTTTTGGCCAATACAAGGTCGACCTCTTAATGTCCGAGGTGAGCCAACTTAATTGAGGTAACTAGGCGGCCATCTTGGATCAAGGTGACCATCACCACCTTGGATTGAGGTGGATCGATGTGATCATCACCACCTTTGATTGAGGTGACCACCACCTTGGATCGAGGTGACCACCGCCACCTTGGAAACGGACTATGCAACGATACAAAGTCATGTTATAATGTTACAGAGTGATTATGAAATAATTTGAATAGTAAACAAAGACCCCTAGGAAAGTTGCTGACTAGTCTCTAAACTTGATATTAATGAGACGAGCGTGGTAGAAAACCTGTTTTCAATGAATAAGCTTATAAATTTAATGCATTCACTCGAGATGGTTATTTTTTACTATAATCATTTCCTGTAGGAGCAATAAAGAGTATGTCCTTTTGGGTATAAAAAGGTGACCAGCTTGGATCCTTGTTGATTCAGTTAAAAGAGTCTTGAGTAATTCACTTAAATTTTTCTATATATTTCTGAACTTTTGACTTTATAAATTTATTTGTGTGTTTAGTAATTTCAAAAATTGTCACAGATGAATCTTCACAATACTTGTACTCATAAGAAATTATTCTTTATTTCTTATGATCCTGCATGTCTTGCCTGTGCTGTTCTCCATAGTTACCGTTGCTATTTCTGTTTGACTTTCTCACTATATTCCATTGGATGAGAAAAGAAAAAGGGATAAAATCAAAAAAAAAAAATTTTGCTTATTTGTAGGAGAGGGCTGAGTCAGCATTGCGTGCACGTAGTAGTTCTGTCAAAGTTAGTGAAAGGCAGGCGAAGATTCCTGAAGATAATGTTTCCAAAATGGAAAAGTTCCAAGCATTTATCAAAGAAGAGGTCCTAGTTGGTATATACAATGTATGGGTCATCCTTTTTTCCCCATTCTTTTATGGATCTTATTTATTATTCCATTTCCATATAATTGATCAATCTCTCTGGCAGGATTTTGTTTCATGCACAGCAGAACAATTCTTTAGCTTATTGTTAAATGACAATTCTAGTTTCATAAATGAATACCGTTCGGAACGAAAGGATACTAATCTAAATGTAAGTGTTAATCTTTGATTATTCTTATTATTCTTGATATTCTTTATGTTTGGCCAACCTAGATTACTTTGCCATGGCAGCCAAAAAGTAAATAAATAAGCGTAGTGTTAACCTTTTAGGGCACAGGATAACAACTACTTTATTTCCATAAATGGAAATAAAAGCACAAGTCAACTAGTGCATTTATTGTTTTGTTACAATAAATGCAATGCTTTTATTTCTATTTATATGGAAATAAAGTAGTTGTTATCCTGTGCCCTTAGGGCATAGGTTAACACTACCCAATAAATAAATAAGACTTTCTTTTATGGTTATGCATTCATAAATGCAGTACTCTTTAACATTTAATCTTGGTGTACGACTTGGAAGAGATATAAGAAATTATGAAAATGTTGTCTAAATTCAGTATGTAGCACTTGGAACCTTGTCTAGTTGGTACCCATTCATAGTTTTAGACTTTCTCAAGTTAGTATGGTGTTGAATCTGCTTTGCTTTAAGGGTTGTTTCGCTTAACTGTCTTTCTTTGTATATGTTTTGGAGTTTAGGTATGGACCACTACTTGTTGCATTGGTTAAAATCTTGGTCCCATTAGTCTAAGCGATTGGGTTGAAATCTTGAGAGCACCTCTATACTTGGGAAAAAAAAACTCCCACTTGGATAAGTAGCACACTTTTTCTTGGTTCCGCTCAAAGAAAACTCTTGAAGTGTTTCTTGTCTGAGTGTCATACTTGGTTTCCACTTTACTAATTACTCGTGGTTGTTCTTAATTTATTTATTTATTTATTTATTGAAATGGAAAAAAAGAATTAAGAACAACCACGAGTAATTAGTAAAGTGGTTGTTCTTAATTTTCATGTACTGTATGCATTTAGTGAAGCTCAGACTGCTTGTTCAGTGCAGCTTTTTGCTGAATGAGTAACAAGCCTTTAATGGTGCACTTGCCCTGCATTCTGAATGATCACCCAGATTGGTGTTCAATCTAGCTTTTATGTATCCTATGAGTGCTGTGTACCTCCCTCTATCGCAACGAGAATATTTTAAGTTTTGAATTATAGATTGTTTGATGTAAAACATCTGAAAATTTGTGGTTACTATTTTATGTCTTGTCAGGTGGGACAATGGCATCCTGCAGATCAATATGATGGTCAAGTAAGAGAGATAACATTTAGATCTGTCTGTAACAACCCCATGTGTCCTCCAGACACAGCCATGACAGAGTGGCAGCATGTAGTTTTATCACCAGATAAGGAAAAGCTTGTACGGCTCTTTGTCTCATGATCCCTTATAAATTTTTATTATTGTTGATAATCTACTTGTTCTTGTTTTGCCTTAATAATTATCACACAATTTTCCAAATCGGCACTATCTTTCTTTCCATCTTATGAACCTCAAAGACTCTTTGCTTTTCACAAAATTGACTGCCTCTATTTCTTTATTTAAAAAAAAAAAAAAAAAAAATTAGATTCAATTTGTATTCTTAATTAAACATGTCCTTTTTTAGGTTTTTGAGACAGTGCAACAGGCGCATGATGTTCCATTTGGGTCTTACTTTGAGGTACGGAATATGTTTGAGTTTTGAGGTTATACTTTTTAGTTTAAATTCTTATTGAACATCTGTTTTAATTCAACTTAAAATGATGGAGATATTTCTATGGTTACATGGCCTTGACCTTCTAGTTCCCACAGACCAATCCTGGTTTCTCAATCAAGTGCTTGAATTCACTACTATTTTTGCCCGAGTCTGAGATTTGTCTTATATTGGTTATACATTTCATATGCCAGATAAATTAGCTTATTTGCCTTTTTAATATTCTGGACATAAAAAATGCTCCATTAATTTTGCTACTATGCGTCCCTGACAAATTGCGAATCAATTAATGTGCCAAACACCTCAGGGATCTTTACCGGGCACTCCTATATGTTAGCAATGGAGAGAGATGCTATGCTCTTAAGAACCTGTCATTTGGATTTATGGTTGACAGACTATTCCACATGTACTAATGTGTGCATAAAAACACAACTAAGGGTCAATTCAAAGGGCACATTGCTGCCTAAGGGTCTACAGAACAACAGCTGGTATTTATTTAGTACCTGGACCATTGGGTTTAGAATAATCCCTTCTTTAACTGCATTTTGGACATACAAATAAGACAAAATGAAAATTAATCTAAGTATCAGATTGATAGTTAAAATTTGTCTGGTCATAATTATTTGGCGTTATCTTCTATGCCAAGATAGTTAAATGCTCATCACACAACATTTCAGAATATATTATTTTCTGATTATATTTGTTTGTGTTAGGAACCAAAGTCTCATAAGCTTAAGCTATTAGGAAATGACCCTGTAATAATATTTAAGCACTCTAATACACACCCCTCACATGCAAGACCAACGGGCTTGCCATGTGGCTCAAGCCCAAATACAAACACACAACAAATTCAAATAAAATATAACAAATTCAAACATAATCACATGGGGGACTCAACCTAGAACTCATGGCATAACAAGGTTCCGATACCATGTTAGTTACCGCTAGACCCAAAAACGTAAGCTATTAGGAAATGACCCAACAATAACATTTAAACACTCTTAACAGTTTGGTCTAAGAACATTCTAATTTACAGAGATATTATCCTCTGTAATCTGTCTCATTACTGACATCAGTTATCTGTATCAGGTTCACTGTCGGTGGTGTTTGGAGACCAATGCCGAAAACTCATCTACTATAGATATTAAAGTTGGTAAGCTTGGGGTTGGCTTCCCTCCATTTTACTTTCTTAATTTGTTGTCCAGTAGATTTACGATCCCTTGGAACATGCATTGGTTACTTTCTTAAGTTGGTAACCAATGCAAGTGTGCAGAAGCACAGACATAAGAGTTTTTCATCATTTAAAGTGCTAGTATATACTACGGTTGCATGGAGTTCCGCCCTTTGAATCAGATAGCTCTAACGTCTTTTGTATTTCATTCTAGATTCCTCCAATGGTGGCTTTGGCCATCAGAAAATATGTCTGCTCCTCGGTTTGCTTGAAATTCTGTATTCTCGATAACTTCTAGAAGGCAGCTTGAAAGCCATTACTTATGTTATATTAGAATAATCATACTCCTAGAAAGAGCTTTTGTTGCAGTTAGCATGAAGTTTTTTTTTTTTTTTGAAAGGTCACTTTGCGTGAATTTAATTGGTGTAGGGGCTGGGATCAATAGAGGGAATATCAATCGGTCTAGGATCAGGGGCGGAGGTACTTGAAAGCTAGCCTGGGCTGAAGCCCAAGCCAGCTTTTTCTATAAAAAAAAAAAAAAAAAAAAGTTTAAATTAAAGAGTTTGGTTAAAAAAAAAAACAAGTAAAAAAACAGAAAAAATATTACAAATTCAACATTCTTGATAATTCATAAAAATGGTATATAGTTTATAATTTAATTTAATTTAGATAATTTCAATAGATTCGTTAGAGTGATATATTCAATATTTTACTGACACTCAAACACATTAAAGTTTTCATTTCCTATCGGTTCATTCCATAAATAAAAGAAACAGATTTTGAATTCCATACTTCATTTGTTAAAGTCCGAACAAATATACATTTAGTTTATATGCTTGCTATTTTTTTTTCCTCTGTTTTGTAGTTAATCATTTTAAATGTTTTTAGGGACAAGGATCATTATATCTTTCTTATCTATGTACCTACTTTTTAATTGAGAAAATATTATTGTAAGGTTTGTTTAAAAAAAAATTGTAACAAAACTTTGTACCACCGCCCAGTGTGGCTTGAATAGAAAATCTAATAATGTCCCAGGTTCAAGTTGTTGCACCGCAGGTGGTATACCAAAAAAAAAATTATACTTGATTTAGCCCACCCAGACAATAAGCCCCGGCTTTGCCCCTGTCTAGGATCATACTTTGTTACATTGTTTAGTGATCGAGGAGTCATGATCTTAAGGTTTTATTTTCCATTACCCTTTTCTTTCTTCTTGGAATTTGGAGGTGCTTCGTACATTCAAAGACTAATTTAAGGGTAGACGGGTAGGACTTGGGAGGTGTTTCCATTGTGTTTGATGTGGTTATTTGTTTTAAGATACCCAAAATACTGACCCAGTGATGTGGTCCAATTGAACTGTAACACATGTCCTTTTTTCTTTCACCCATTTCAAGACTTCTTGTACTCCAAAATTTTTAATGCATGAGAACATAAAATCCCAACAAAACTGAACTTCATACAACTACAAAGTCTTGAAATGGGTGAAAGAAAAAAAAGGTACGGTTCAATTTGGGCCACATAACTGGGTCAGTATTTTGGGTGCTGACCGGTGCTGTATTATCCTTTAAGATATGCATATGAGGGAGTTGAGTAAGTGTTCTTGAGGTCTTGTTTGGTCTTTTTACTCTACAGTGAGAACAATATATAAAAGGAATGCCTACCTTTTTAAATAGTATGTTTCATATAGTTTAGGTTTCAAGGCATTCCGACCTTTGCTTTGTTGAGTGCAAGTCTCAAACAACCCTGCATCATTTGCACGTCGTATTTTATTAAACCTCTTCTTTACTTGTTTTTGTCAGTGGTTTTTATAAGAACAAACCATTTACAGATATTCGTTGTCTCATTTTGCCCCGTTGAAAATATAATATTTTTTCTACGTGAAAATTGGGAAATTTTCTAATCTTATAATATCTACAGGTGCACATTTTAAGAAATGGTGTATTATGCAATCCAAGATTAAAGCAGGGGCGATTAACGAGGTTGGTACTTTGATGGAACCTCTTTTTTTTTTTATGAATCTTTCTTTTAGGATAATAATCAACTCAATTCTTTCAAAATGTGAATCATAATGGTAAAAGGTTAAAGATTCATCTTAACTTTTATGGTGAATTGTGTAGTACAAGAAAGAGGTAGATTTGATGCTAGAAGTGGCACGTTCGCACATCAAGTTGCATACTTCCAAACCCGATGGTGAGATTAAAAAGCCGTCATCTTCTCCCTCTGTAACTGAAGATTGTAACTGATATTGACAGCATCTTAATTTGAGTGATATATAGAGTTCCAATGTTGTAGAATTTGCCGCTTGTATGTAACTTGAGCATAGTGAATCGGTGATATAATGCAAATTTTTTTCTTCTTTGCTTTCTCAAATTTGTGTTATGGGAAACTCGGCTTCTGAGACTGATAAGTTTGTGTTAACAAGAACTATTGACGCTATATTTGATGGGAAAAACAAATTTGGGATATGTACTCTCACTTTTTTATCATTTTTTTTTTCCTTTTTTTTTTTTTTTTTTTTTTATTGATGGAAATTGATATGTACAGTCACCTACAAATAGTATTACATCAAATGAAGTTGGTATTTTTGTGTATTGTAAAACTGAATGTACATAAACATAATTTTACGTTCTGCTTTGGGTAACATATATTTTATGTCTTGTTACTGATGCATTTGCCGATTGCTGTTGTATCCGCTTAATTGCAATGAATGACAAATATTTTAGCACTTGGGAGACCAATAATCTTAGTCATTTATAAGGTTGGCTTATGATTGTCGACACTTAAATAAGAAAATCTTTGGTGTACCGGTGTATTGTATCATAACAAATGGTACCATGTCACGTGGTATGGACAACTAATTAAATGAGTTTAAAGTCGAGTTTCATGATTTTAGTGGTCTTGTGGTTGAGTTTGACTAAACTAATACAACCTGTTTATTTATTTATTTATTGTTCAATTTGAACCTACGATTATAAAATTGTGTCAATTCTCTCATCTTGAACATACAGTTATTAAACAATTAACACGAGATAACTTTTTTTTTTAAAGAATGTAACGTGACATAACTTGTAGTTTCATATTGTGTGACACATTTAACTTGATTAACTCGAATTTTACATATTTACCCATTTAATTTGTCTCGTTTAACCAAATAAAAAGTAAAAAATCTATATATTAATTCAAAACATACAATCATACCATCAATTAATTTAAAATAACAAATTTATCCCTAGTAATCATGCTAACTCACTATCTTAAAAAAAAAAAAAATAGTCGCTAACTACTAAGATAAATTTGAACGCAACTTATTTATTAAATGGGTCAAACTAGATGTACCGTTATGAATCCGACAATATTAAATCAATTCAAACCCACTACTTTAGTTCGTGTTCGTGTCAAATTATCACGTTGTAACTCAACATGTCAGTCCAATATAATTGTTAGAAGAAATGCTCCGTAGAGGTGGCATGGATAACACATGTGATTAGTTATGTATACATGGTATGATATTATTAGGGCGGAACCCAAAGTAAAAAGAAAGGGAGGCAGTTTGGGAAGATGTTGATTCTAGACTTATAGTTGTATTTTTCTTTCTTCAAATATTTTAGTTTAATGTAATGCCCCTCCAACAAAACGGCTCCGTTTAGCTAGAAAGAAAACGACGCCGTAGACTTGCAATCTTTGTTGACTGACTCCATAGTCCATCCCTGCCGATCTTGCTCTGATCGTAAACCAGAAAGAGAAAGAGAGAATTTTGAAGAGACCCAGAAAACAAAAATGGGGGCGTTGAATGAGTATATACTTACGAAGAGAGTGGTAATTCTTTGGGTGATATTGATGACAGCAACAGCAACAGGAGTGGCAGCTAAAGAGCAACTCACCACTAGACAATGCGAGACTCTGGGCTTCACTGGCCTCGCTCTTTGCTCCGACTGCAATACTTTCGCTGAATATGTCAAAAACCCAGGTCTCTCTTTTCTTTTTCAACTGGGTTTTTTCTTTTATGCTCTGATTTTTGGATTCTTAGTACCCTGATGGGGTTTTCATATTATTAGATTTGTGCTTTATGTGTTTACCATACGCATACCAGTATATCAATTTACTCATTGATGCTCTATTTGTTTTGACACTAAACTTTCTCCATCAAAATTCCTGACCCTGACTGAAAATACTAAACAAATTTAATACACAATTCAATTGTTGATCATTATGTAATTTCAATAAGGAGCTTGAGAGAATGTTATATGTTGACATCGTCTCTAGTTTGAACCAAACTCATATTTGTAAAATGCATGAGCATGACTTGCTAAACTCCAAGTTTTGGTTGCAGAGCTGTTATCTGACTGCTTGAAATGTTGCACGGAGGATTCTAATGATTCCATGAGCAAGGTATGGATCTTTTGGACCGAATAATCAAATTATTGCTGCTCAATATTTCTTTGTGCTCTTTACAGTTACCTTTATTTCAATGATCCTTCGTTTTGTCAGCAAAGCTTTTGATTTATTCCATTAACATAGGGAAGCATAAAATGTAGATTCCATGGTTGTTGAATGCAATTTGATTACATCTTATCTGTTTTGCTTTTTCTTATTAAAGAACAAATACATGCAAGGAAATAATGAAATATGTAAGTCCAGATGGTGGAAACAAAACCTAGTGTTTAACGAAAGTACGAAACAGACATGGTTAACTTCCTTAGATAACAACATTTTGTTTTGCATTTACCACAGTAGAGAAACTTTCTGCTCCTCACCCTTTGAGCCTAACCAGACCTGTTCACTTGTATGCAAATGTTCATGGACTCTTTAAACAAATTGACATTCCTGCAGCCGCTGTACATTATATAGATGATGGGTAATCTTCTAGATGCTTGTCGAGCATTTAAAAAGAATGTTTTCTATAAACCATGATGATAATAACTATGAAAGTTCCCATGAGATGACATGACTTTGATTTATAAGAAGTATATATAAGGGCTTGGTCTTTTTAAAGTTTATTCTTTGAGATCCATCTTGCATATTTAAAATTTTCATGTAGCATGAATTTCTTTAACTTGGTTGCATTCGGGTAACCATGGTAATTTCGACCCTTTTGAATTCTTTCAACATTAGAATTTTGATTTCCCCGTACTACATCATTTCTCTGTAATTGCAATACTCCTCTTTATGAATTCTAAAATTCTTTTTTATTTGTTATCCTTTTCTCTTTTCTTTCCTTGGGGAAAAAAAGGGGTGAGCTTGGGAAAAGAATTTCAAACTATTATACTGCATCTGGTGTAATCAATAGAAGCTTTTTTCTTCTTCTTTTTTATCTTCTCATTTTCGTTGTAGGTTACTTATAACCGAGTGATAAAATATTTGAAAAAACTGTCAAAAAATTTCATTTCCTCTTAGATTAGGTGATTGTGTTTACTGAAATGACAGAAAAATGACGTATAATACTCTGGTGAAACTGCAGATTACCTATTCTGGTGCAATACTGGAAGTTTGCATGAGGAAATTGGTTTTCTATCCTGAAATTGTTGGTTTCATTGAAGAAGAGAAGGATAAGTTTCCTACTGTTAAAGTTCAATATGTTTTCAATTCTCCACCAAAGTTGATCATGCTGGATGATGAGGACCAACAAAAGGAAACCATAAGGTGAGCTAGTTTTTGTTTATATTAATCACCGGTCTTGCACTGTGTTGAAATAATGTGGGCACTGGATATATAGGAAATGGAGTCGAGAGAGATGCTTGATCTCTCTCGTGATTGTTTAAGTGATGATACTGAATATTTTAAGCTAGCAGTCGAGCACAGCATCATTGGTCAATGGGCCAGCTTTTCTTGACCACCAGAACCCTTCACCTTTCCCATGCCTTAGCGCAGAAACATAAGAAATAGAAGAATAAAAAGTATAATTCCCACCTGAAGCATACTTAAGATTTCTTACCTAGCCACAAAGCCTCAACTGAACCTTAGGCAGTTTTCTCATCTTGATCTTGCATATGTAGTTGCCTAAATGTCATAACCTTTGTAGTAACGGTGGCTATCAATTTCCTATCAGAGTGAGATTTTGCTGCCTAAGTGCATTGGAGGTTAAGGGACAGAATTCAATGTTGGCATTTAAAATGCATAGACCACTTTCTTTTTCAATTAAATATATAGGTCATGTTTAGGTTTTCCTTTGCAATTAGTGCCTCTCATACCAGATTTAATTGCAATTTTATGATACCTTTCTAAAGAATATTGAAGTTTAAAACACAATCAGATTTATTAACCAATTATCATTTGCAGAATTGACAATTGGAAACGCGAACATATGCTGCAGTTCCTACAAGAGAAGGTTAAGCCTACTTCGGCAAAAGATTAGAATCTCCATTTTAGTTTGGCATGTTTAACTCTTGTTTACCTTTTTTTCAGAAAAAAAATATCAGTTTACACATACTGTAAGAAAACATATAACTCATTATCTTTTGTCTTTTATTTGTTGAGGGACATGAATTGTGCAACTCTACTGTGATTTAAATTGAAAACCTTAAAGGGAATTCAATTGGTTTTAGGATGAATTGTGCATCTGTATTATCATTTAAATTCAATGGAAGATCATCTTATTGTAAGTGGTTTTGAGAGAGCAGAAGATTTGAATGTAAAAGTATATGTTGACCCTCCGGTCTCGAGAAGAAATTAACCATGAAATTGGCAGCCATATATCTATCATTGAATATTAGGATATCATTATACATCTCAAGTTCATACATATACATTTTTGCCTTGATCAGAATAGAAAACAACAACATACTAGAAACTAGAAAACCATAATTCCTCCCCCAATGACTTAACTATTTCACATACCACATATCCCATTTCCAGCTTGTGTTACAACTGTCTAACAGAAATTTGTTATGTAATGCAATATGCTAATATGTGGTAAGTTGGTTAGTTGATGCGGCAACGGCTTGTATCAGTGGAATTGTGTGATAGCTTTCTCAAATTTTGGAGAAGTTGTCTTGATGGGAGCCCAAATATCTGCACCGTTGCTTCGAGCAACTCCAGCAGTACAGGAGATTGGAACAAGACATAAACCTCTGTTTCTCAGGCTATGATGCTCTACTTCCTGCATATGCAAAATTAAATGCCTCTTTTTAAGGTTTAATTATCTTTAAAAAAAAAGGAATCACACTTCCTTTAAATATCTCATGCTTACCTGAACTGTTGCTGTACTTTGGAGGTATGGAGCACTCAACACCTGAAACCATCCCAACAAAACAAAATTATTCACATCAAACTCTAAATAATTAGAGAGGGTATTCATATTTAAGTCACTAAGCAGAAAAAGTCCGAACCTTAACTTGTTCATGCAGGAATTGTATGTATTCCATTGCCTCACAAAGGACAGATGCAGTATCCGTCTGCACCAAAACAATTATAAAATTCAATCTATAAGTTATTAAATTACACAACACTAAACAACTTCAAGATTGAAAGCAACAACGAAGGAGGCATAGAAAGAATAACATAAGCATACTGGAAGACAAACAAGCAATTTGACACGGAAATATTGAAATTAACAATGCCATTAACTTATTTACCTTTCCATAGGGTGAAACAAGCTGTTGCAGAGCCACAATTCGTTCACCGAGCTTCTCTTTCCTCTCCTATAGCCAGTAGCAAATCCAAGAATTAGTACGAGTGTAGGACAGATATACTCAACAAAGCAGTTACGTGATTTCAGATGGATAAACTAGAATGGAGGGACAATGCTCTAGATATGATCCAAGTTAATCATATTATGGCAACTGATATCAAGCTTAGTTGTGAATTCAAAACGGCATTTATAGTCCCTTACTTAGCCTTACAATGTCAAACGAAAAAAAGTTAAAAAGGGAAGGAGAGAAGGAGAAGAAACCTTAGCGGAAATGGATAGATCAGCTTTGTGTCGTTTGGATGCAAGAGTAGTGATACTGCCTTGGTCGACAGAGCAAGGACTTCGTTTATTTTCCATCATCTTTGCCACTTTTATCCCTTCTTCTCCCTGATTAAAATTTCAAAATGAATTAACATACACAACAGAAAATAAAGTATCCGCTGAATCATATTCATCCAACCATCATATCTCTTAAGAAATGAGTAGGAAAAAGTTCCAAGTCAAACATCCAGCCAGACCATATAGTAGCAGACATTAAACAATGGTGATTTACTTCAAATAAACATATTACTAACTGAAATATATAGGATCTTTCACACTCACTACAAGCTCAATTACACACGGCAACCTAGTCTCAACAATGATGTCTTCTTGTTATTGACTCGATTTTGAAAGAATAGATGCTCTCTCACCTAGCCAAGAAACATAACAGGTGTTACAACCAAAAAATAATCTACATCTTATTTAAACTAAATTAATTGACATCTTTTATTTGTTTATTATCAGCCATGGTAAGAAAGCTAGGCCAATCAATGTTCAACAACATAAAAAAAACAAAAAAAAACAAGGTTAATCGATTAAATTGCTTCATCCAGGGAGTCTAAGTAAAACAATTACAGAGATACAATATGTTAAGTTTCTGATCATCATTTTTCAAGAGGGAAAAACAATAACAAAAAGTCCACGAAAGATTTGCATTCCTGGAGATAGTTGGTTCATCCCTTACCTCCAATGAGGTAGGTCACCACTCGAGATTTTGAATCCCACAGAACACGGGTGAAGCGTCCACCTAGAGATAACTGGCAGAACGCACTTTTGTAGCAATGAGGTTAATTTTATTAAAGAAATATGTATGTAAAACACGATATTGTTTTCGTTCTAATTACAGTTAAAAACTATCAGTAAGAACCATAATGTGTAGATAAACAAAACAAACATGCACTGTTCCAGTCAAAAGTTAAATCCTCCATCAGACACAAGACAAAACACTAATACTCATTTACATTAAAAATAATTGAACTTGCATGATCAAGATAAGAATTCACCATTGTTAAATAACAAATAGACAAGATTTCCATGAATCAATGAAAACCACAGTTACCTACTTCTTATTAAAATAAAACGACGTATTTGATTGATAATCTCAACACAATCTAGAGCCTCCAACAAATTTTAAAATGGTTAAGGATTCATTACTATTAATCACCCAAAGCACATAAATTATTTAGGATTATAATTATATTTTGTTGTAGGTTTGATGGGGAACAAACCCAGATAAATAAATAATCTATGTGGTCCCATATTCAAAATTAAAACTTAGCATGCATGAATCAACCAGGTATGTATCTGATTACCGTATATGATCTTCTCATCCACCATTATTTAATATCATCAGAGAATACAATCTTAACCTAATAGTACCAACCAAAGAATATATTTTATATAAATAAAAAATAAAAATAAAAACATCATTAAATAAATAATTACCAAGAAGTATCCAAAACTACCATGTAATCGACTTGGCAAAAACTTACTCAGAAGAAAAGAATGATCGCTTTCTTCAAGTTGATGGATAATTAAACAAAGTGTCAGTAAACTGGCTCAAAATAAGCAGAAAAAAAAAAAGAGGAAGAGACTCAGGGAAGTAGAGTTCTTTTAACAGTTGAAGAACAGTTACAAATTAAGGAAAAAATAAGCAATTTTGGCAACTCACCAAGAGCAGAGAGTCAGCATTGCCAATGGAGCTAACAACAAAACTTCAACTTTATAAGCCAAAAGCCTTCAAACCCACTTCAAAAAAACACTCAAATTCCAGAGACTCTCAAGTGAAAGCCGAAAGAAATGGCTTTATTTGCAGTTTTCTCAACAGAGTAATACCCCCCAGAATACAGTTTTTGACAGCAAAACTGTTGCCCAGATGTCTCTCTCTTTCTCTCCAAGATAGAAACTTTATAATAAATTTTGTCAGTTTTTGCGTCTAAAAGTTGAAACTTTACTCAACAATTAAACAACATTAATCCAAAATTCAAAAAAAAAAGTCCACTTAAATGACTAAAACTGAGTTGAATTAGATTGCCAGAAATGGGTCTGAGAAGTTGCTGAAACTATATGGGCACTCTGAAAGAGAAAGAAGAAGAAGAAGTGGTGTGTGAAAAGTATGGTAGGGGAAGAAGAAAAGGGATTCTGAAAGTGTTTTATAAGGTTTTGAAAACAATAAATTATTTAAAGTGACAACAAAGTTTGTCAACAAAAAAAAAATTGTTTTATGTTTTATGATTTATGTTTATTTGTATTTGACAGCTAATATCCAACCATGCAAAATGAAAGAGCCAAGAAAGGAGAGGTCAGAGGAGAGGAGAGGAGTTGTTAGTTTAACACTTCAACTATTATTACATGATTATGATGTCATTTTTCATCACTATTTCCCAATTTTTCTTCTCACATTTTTATGTTTGATAATCAAATTAATAATTTTTATTTTTATTTTTATCCAAGGACCTAGGCTTATATTCACACATCATTATTATTAAATTTGTGATTTCATTGCTCTTATATTTACAAATGAAGGTTTAAAAAAAAAAAAAAAAAAATTTAACAAAGGAAGGAAATTTAGTTGTAGTCTTGTAGACTTGTAGTGAGGGGCAGGGAGATAGGGGGCCCTACAAAAATTGTTCGGTTGTTCCTTGTTTTTACAAAATTTCTAAGTTGGATTATTTTAAAGGTAAAATAAAATATATTATATCAAATGAATCCCATATTATTTCTTAATTAAAAACATAATTATTACAATATATAAATAAAAAGTCTAATATCAATAATTATTTCTATTTTTTTCTTATTTACAGATATTAATTAAGACTATCAACGATGCATATGTCAATATCAATGTCAAATTTGATATAAAAAATAGTAAAATATTATATTTAACACGTCATTTTAACATTATACTTCAATACAAAATTCTATTTGATATATTATTTTTTATTTTTTAATTATTTAAAATTATAAAAATCAACAAATATAACTAATACATCTAATGAATGTAATGAATTTTTTTTAGAATTGTTTCAACCTCAATTTTCCCTACCAATTTTGTTAAATTTTTATTATTTAAAATTTAAAAAGTCAATAAATACGGTTACATTTATTACTGTGCCAAATTTGGCATATGTTATACACTGTGCCAAATTTAACACAGTTTATAACATATGCCAAATTTGGCACAACTTTTGACACTGTATTGGAGCATGCTTTTTTTACTTTGTGCTAAATTATAGCATTGGCAGTTGGCACAATGATTTAGTATTGCATTTGAGATGCTCTAATCGGAAATGAAACGAAAAGGAATTAAGTTCTATGGGAAATGAAATTAAGAAAGGGAACTTGATTCCTTAATAGAATGGGGAATCAAGTTCCATTTCCGATGGGAACTTAATTCCATATTTATATGTGAGATCCACATAATCTAATTTTCAACTGATTTTGGTAAAAGCAATAATCACAAATAAGGAATTAAGTTTCTTTTTCATAATTAGAATTAGAATTCCTAATTAGCAAACTCGCACTTAATGTAGGAGCTAACATCTATTCTTTTTAGGATTTGGTTTCCTATACATCATGAACTCTCTATATATTATTAAAACAAAATAAAAATGTGTTACATATTTCTTTGATTTTTATATGAGAAAGTCATCGGCAATTGATGGATTTTATAAAAGAATTAAAATCTCGGTTCGTCTTCGTCAACATCTAAACGATATTACATTTGATTTTTTAATAACTTAGTTTTTAAATATTAGTATATTTATCTTGCATTAAGTCGTTAACTTGACTCCCAAAGCCAAAATCCATGAAAATATATAATATGTGTCTAAACTAACCTAGAGAGGGGATGAATAAGTTTGAATTGATTAATTACCAACTTTTCGACTTAATCAATTTCAACAACTTTGCTTCATACTAGCAATCAAACAATCAACAATAAATGTGTGGAAAATAATAAAAACACAAGGATTGATTTACGTGAGAAACCCTCCAACTGGGCAAAACTCACAGGCTATCTATCTAGTCACACACGATCCTCAAATCCATTATATGTAATGATGTTTACAACCTATGTTGACCTCAAGTCACACCATTCTCGGTCACTAACCCACCATTACTACCCACAAGCCTTTTATAGTGATTCTAGGCCAATTGCTTGTGCACTAATCCACTTAGTCACAAGGTTTAACACTCAATGAAGAGATAAACAACTTAAGTGAATATATAACAATATCTAAAATGCAATTAATGCTAAGCTACACTAAATGTTTATCTAGAGATTCATGATGGCAATTAAAGGCAATTCAAAATATCAATATCTAAATGCAGAAGATTTAGCTAAAGGACAATATAGTACTAATTGCAAGCTATCAACAAACAACACATCTTAACCAACAAACAAAGACTCAAACATGTTAGAAACAATATTAAGCAAATAGTCATGCATTTAATCACAAAATAAATGCTAATCCTAGGCAAACATGAACATAAGATGAAATAAGAAGTTCTAGGGCATGTTCAAATTACCTAACCAAAGAAACAAAAAAGACCTATGTTTGGATGATGCTTGAATGATGCTAGATGCTCATGGACTAAGGGATTTGAGAGTCAAAGATGCAATCTTGGTTGTTTCTCTCTCAAGGAACTCTAATCTCTCTATAAGGAGTCAAGAATGCAAGAGTTCATAAAGAACAAGAAAGCAAATGGGCTATATATAGGGTACATAAAACTACATCGTTTTGAGCAAAACAGACTGCCGTGGTCATGACCGTCGCGGTCTACCAAAACGGCAGTTAGCCGCGGCAAAGGCAAACGAACCATCGTCAACGTGCCGCAGTCCCCTATTTCGCGGCTTCCCAAGACAGCACATGTACCGTGAAAAAGACTGTCGATGGTTTGCCACTGTCTACCACAATGGCACTTGGACCGTGGAAATGGCTATCGCTAGCTTGCCATGGTCTACCTCAACGACACAACGACCGCGACAGTGAAAGGCAATGCCTTCTTATACGGTTTAAAACACTAACATGTATGCAATGAGTACAAATGTGTGTGTGTGTGTGTGTGTGTGTGTGTGTGTGTGTATGTGTGTATGTGTGTATGTGTGTACAACTAATTCTCTTCAAAGAGTTAAGCACAAGTGATATACCTTTAAGGTGCTCTTGAGCTTGATGTCTTAAGAGTGCCTTTGAAACTTGATCATGCACAATGAAGTCCTAGTTTACCCTTACAATTTAAATCCAAAATGTAGTTTGTCAACGAAATAAGTCAATCAAAATATGAGAAACTTACAATCTCAGTTTCGCCACTGATTATAGTGGTGAGATTTTAGGGTTCAAAATTTTTTTGTCACTATTTGGGCCTAATTTTGTAAGAATATCACCACTTTACTAATTCAAGTTTAAAAGGCACATATTTAGGTGACCAGACAAAAATACCCTTATTTTGTCAGTTTATGTATTTTGAAACATAGAGAGAAAAAAGTTGAGAGTGAGAGAGAGAGAGAGAGAGAACAGTGGAGAGAGAAAGCATTAGGTGCAAGAAATCCAGTTGAAAATCTCACAGCGAACCCACTGGCGGTGACGCTACAGTCCTGAAGTCGACCAGAATCTGCAAAAAGATGAAGATCTGGGTTTCCAAGCCTTTTAACACTTTTTCCGAGCCTTTTCAAACAGTCTTTGAGCTTTTTAAATAGTAATTCGAGTTTTTTTAAGGAATATGAATAGGTTTGTCAATTTTGAATCTCCGAGACTTTTAACATTGTAACCGAGCCTTGTCACACACTTTTCGAGCCTTTTCAACAGTAATTCAAGCATTTTCAATTTTGAATCTCCGAGACTTTTAACACTGTATCCGAGCCTTTTCAACAGTAATTCGAGTCTTTTCAATTTTGAATATCCGAGACTTTTAACATTGTATCCGAGTCTTTTCATACACTTTTCGAGCATTTTCAACAGTAATTCGAGTCTTTTCAATTTTGAATCTCCAAGACTTTTAACACTGTATCTGAGCCTTTTCATACACTTTCCGAGCCTTTTCAACAGTAATTCGAGCATTTTCAATTAGTCTTCGAGCCTTTTTAACCATCAGCTTTTTTTGATAAATTTGTATCTCCGAGACTTTGTAAATAGTCTCTGTGCCTTTTAACACTGTCTCCGAGACTTTGTAAATAGTCTCTGAATCTTTTCAGTTTGTCTCCAAGACTTTGTAAATGGTCTCCGAGCCTTTTCAGTCAGTCTCCGAGACTTTGTAAATAGTCTTCGAGCCTTTTCAGTTTGTCTTCGAGACTTTTAAATTAGATTCAAAATTTACACAACTAGCTTAAGGTTTACAAAATACTCGAAGAACAAATGAAAAGGACCCCTGAATGCGTATGCGTAGCGTCACAAAACTAATTATCCAATGAAGTTGTATTGATAATGTTATGATATTCAACCTCCATTGAAAGTTTGTTATAGAGGAAGATAAAAGAATAAAATATCAGAAAACTTCAAAGTAAGAAAGAGAATGTGTAAAGTAAGGGCATTTTTGGAAATCACTTACTTTAGTGCCTTTTAAACTTAAGTTATTAAAGTGATGACTTTCTTACAAAACCTGGTCAAAAAGGTGACATTTCCCACTATTTCCACGAGATTTTATGCTAGATAATGTTAAAAACTCTTGTTTGAAGATGTTTGTAGCTTACACAATTATATTATTTTTATGGAGTAGACCATGGCAATTCAAAAATTCGATTTAAATTTATAATTTCAATATTTAACTATCATTTTACTATTGATCCAATGATAGAAAGTGTAAATAAATTAAAAGCATGAAAAACTTTGGATTAAAAAAAATAAGATTTATATATGTTTCCAAAAAAAAAAATACATATATATATATATATATGAATTATAAAATCATAAAGCAGAATTTCACATATGTTCCACTTTTTTGGCGATTTATCATCTTTATAAATGTCTTTCCATATTAATCACTTTAGTCTCTATTTTTTCCAAAACTCATCACTTTAGTCAATTTAACCAAATATTTGAAAGTTAACTATTTTAAAACCTATGGAAAGTACACTTTTGCCCTTATTTCTATCTAATTTAGCAAAAATGATTATCTTATCTTTAAATTAAAATGAAAAACAATAAAATTCATAATAACAAAATCTTAAATAAATAGATTAAATAAATCTTAAATAAATAATAAAAAATCCATTAATTTTTTATTATTTTGTATTTTTTTTTTCATAATGGATTTTTATTTAGCTAAAATGATTATCTTAGCTTTAAATTAAAATGAAAAACAATAAAATTCTCAATAATAAAATATTAAATAAATACATTACAAAATAAATTATGAAAAATAATAATTTAAAGCTAAGATAATCAATTTAGATAAATAAATATCCATTATGAAAAAAAAATACAAAATAAGAAAAAATTAATGGATTTTATTATTATTATTTATTTAAGATTTTTTTTTTTGTAATCTATTTATTTAAGATTTTATTATTGACAATTTTATTGTTTTTCATTTTAATTTAAAACTAAGATAATCGGTTTAGCTAAATGAAATAGTAATAAGGGTAAAATTGTACTTTCATAGGTTTTAAAATAGTTAACTTTCAAATATTTAGTCAAATTGACTAAAATGATGAGTTTTAGAAAAAATAGAGACTAAAGTGATGAATATAGAAAGACATTTATAAAGGTAACAAATGTCCAAAAAATGGGACCTATGTGAGATTCTACCAATCATAAATGTAACTTAAAATGTTAAAATTTTAAGAGCAAATTGCAGCCAACCTCCTTGAGGTTTGGCCTTTGACAACCAAAAACAATTTTGTCATTAATTAACAATAACCTCTCCTACCGTTAGTCAAAGCTAGTCAAGTTTAACGGTTGACCAGATTTGGCCGCTACAAATACCTAAATGCCCATGAATAAAAAAAATAATATGATTTTAAAAATATATAAATATATGAAAACAAATTTGGATCTCTACTATAAAAAAAAAATGATAATTACAAAATAAAAATTTAAAAAATTAAAAAACGTGGAGACATAGGCTGTATCTCTATATTTTTTTTCAAGTTCAAAATTCTAAAAAATTAATAATCTGGATCATCAAAATCCAATCCAACAACATTTTCTTCAGATAATTTTTTCTTCTTCCATATGAATTCTCGAATTTTTCTTCATATTCAAGTTTTTTAGATTTTTCAAAACTAAAAAGAAAATCTGGCTCATCTAAATCTAATCTAACAACATTTTCTTCTTCCATTGATGTATTTCAAGATTTTTCTTTAGATTCAAGTTTTTTAGATTTTTCAAAAATAAAAAATAAAAAATATGGGCAAGATGAATGATGAAGATTTAAAGCTTTTAAATCTATTTTTTTAATAAATAAAAATGCTTGAAATGATGAAAATACCTTATGTCTGTTAAGTTTGACTAACTTTGATTAATGGTAGTGGGGTCATTGTTAATTAAATATAAATCTATTTTTTATTGTCAAAGACGAAACCTCAAGGAGGTTAGCTGCAATTTGTTCAAATTTTAAATTAATATAGTTTGACCCCTTTTTTATTTTTTTAGAATGTATGAGGATTGGTTCAAGCTTCCGAGAGTTCAGACATTATGTCCCTTTTATTCTTTATTATTATTGACTAATTTTCATTATTTACACAAGAAAATATGTACCGAGAGCACATATTAGCATAATTCAGTTTGAATTGACCTTATTTAATGATGGCAGTGGAAAGTTTATGTGGAAAAGATGGGAAAAAAAAAAAAGGAGAAATAAAATTGTCATATCAAATATCAAAATCTGATTTAGATTGATTAATCGGTTAACGGCGTATTTAAAAATATTTTTATAGATGCTTTTTTAATAAAAAAAAAAATTGTAAAAAGAAAATGCCAGTTATTGTAAATTTGTGCGACCCAAACAAATTTAAGTTTCTGTTTAGAAGAACATCTTTAACTGCTAAAAAAGCTGTTTCAATTTAAAAAGTTCTTTTAAAAATATATATATATATATATATATATATATATATTGGTTGTCACTCAATAAAGTTTTTAGATAATTAAAAAAGTTGTTTTACGTCTACTTGGAGAAACTCAAATTTTAGGTTTTTCCAAGAAGATCTTTTTGAGCTTAAAATACTAAAATGTCTAATATAATCCTATAATTTAAAATAGTTTTGAATATTTTGGTAATCCTACCATTTGAAAAGCTTTTTCTAATTGAGAATCAAATGACCAACAACTTCCCATTAAAAGCTTTACTTGTAGAATGTCTACTTTAAAAGATCTATTTGAAGAAACTCTTCTAAACGGAGCCTAAATTTTCTCTAGAACAAATAATTCATAGAAAACCAACATGCACAAAAAGAAGAGTGAAAATAAACTAAAGTCAAAAAGACTAAATTGAGATATTAAAAAAGAAAAAAAGAAAAAAGAGAGAGAGAGATAAATGACTTTAAAATTGTTGATGAATCAAGTTAAGGAGATTTAATCAAGATTAATTGCTTATTTGTTGGTATAAAGAGGGGTGGGTGCCTTATGTCTAGCCGGACAAGGAATACTTGGATCAACGAAGCATCATTTGAATATAAGGACTTTCGAACAATCTTTTCATTCCAAGCCCCAGATTGGGTTTTTAAAGACTAAATCATAGCTAGCTCGCTTAAGGTTGGAGGAGAGATAATCCAAAAGGTTGATGGTCGATGTAGCCACCGATCCTTATAAATTTGAATTGAAGAGCCACCTCCAATTCTCCAGCCAGACCCGGCCTCTAACAAATCACACCTCCATAAGAAGCTTCTCCTTATAAACGAGTTAGAACCCTTGTTGGTGGCCTGCAAAATAGATGAATCAGGGAAGTAACAATGCTTCAACACCTTGGCTACTAAGGTACAGGGATGGTGGATTAATCTCTAGCATTGTTTGGCAAGAAGGGCTTTATTAAAAATGGAGAGGTCTCGAAATCCCAGACCACTTTTATCCTTACTAGCACACAATTTCTACCAAGAACCTCAATGCATTCTCTACCTTTTCCTCCTCTGATCCCCACCAAAACCGGGCACTAAACTGGTGAAGATCATCAATAAGGGTCCGAGGTAACCTAAATAAGGACATGGAGTAGGTTGGGAAACTTTGAATGACCGCTTTGAGCAGCACTTCTTTTCCCCCATCAGAGAACAACTTGTTTTGCCAACCTTTAATCGATTCCATACCTTATCTTTGATGTTAGAAAAGATCTGTTTCTTGATTCTGCCTACAAAACTAGGTAAACTGAGGTATCTCTCATGGCATTCCACAAGCTTCACCCTTATCATCCTCGCCAGATTTTCCACCCGATGCCTAGAGACCCTCTTACTAACACACATAGCCGATTTGTGAAAATTCACCATCTGGCTTGACGCTTTAGCATACACCCCCAACACTCGTCTAATAGCCTGACAATCCTGCTCCAAAGCTCTAGTAAAAAGCATGTTGTCATCCGCAAAAAAAAACGTGTGAAATTTTCGATCCATGTCTAATACATCGAAACCCAGTAGTATCTCTACTCCTCTCCGCATGGAAAAGCAACCAAGAAAGACCTTCTGTGCAAATAAGGAACAGGTACGAGGATAGCAAGTCACCCTCTGGAAGGCTTCAGGTTACCATGGATCTCCTCATTCACAACGAAAGAAAAGGATACCGACTTAACGCATCTCATAATATGGTCTATCCAATAATCTAAAAACCCTAGCTTTCTCATCATACCTTCCAAGAAACCCCACTCTACCCGGTTGTAAGTTTTCGGCATGTCTAGTCGTCTAGGTAAGGAGTGTAAATTGTTAGAGCAGTAACTTGATCACAAAGAGCTCATCATCTCAATCAAACATGGTTGTAATACTCTTTTGTAATTCTTCTTGTCATAGCTAATTTAATAAAATTAGTACATTCATCTTATATTGTGGTCATGTGACCTTGTAATTATTATTAATTTTTAGGGAAAATTGTACTAAACTACCTTGACCTTTACTAATATTACAACTAAACCGTACTTTTGTCAAAATAACATATCAGTACCCTTGACCAGATGGTTAACCGTTAAAATTAACGGTTGACCTATCAAATATTTCAAAATGACCAAATTGCCCCTAAGCATCATATTTTAACAATTATTATAATAATTTATTTAAAATATATATTAAAAGAAACCACTCAAAAAAGATTAAAATAACTTTATTGGAGAAGGCTTTAGAGATCAGAACAACCTCAATGAAAGAGCTCTATGAGAGATATGAGATCTCTCTTAATTAAGGAAGAAATAGGATCTCCCTTGATGGATACACGAGATCCTAGATTGATCTCCCTCTCCCTCGCATTTTTTTTTTCAAGCTTCCTTTTGTTTTCTTTGATTGATTATGATGATTTTGAAAATAAATGGCGATGATGATAGAAGAAGAAAATGGAAACCGAACCCAGATCTCCCAAAAAAAAAGGAAAAAAAAAAGGAGATTTGGGATGAAGATCTAGGTTTCTAGATCTCAAAGGAAAAAAAAAATGTTAATGATAATGGAAAAACAAAAGTTTATGAATTTTTTTTTTCTGTAATTTTGTCTACTAAGAAAGAAGAAGATGTGCTTTTAAAAATAAAAAACCAAACCAAAACAAAACAAAACAAAGAAGAAAAAGATGGAGATTCGGAGAAAAGTTTATTATTTATTTATTTTTATTTAATGTTTTCTCTTTTTTATTATTTTTGAAGGGAAAATTGTGAACCATATATATATATATATTTTTTAATATTTTCTTTAATTTTTTGTATTGCTTCAATTTATTTAAGGATAATAAGACCTTAATACCCTTCTTAAATAAAAGGTCAAGTTAATTATAACGGTCAACTGTTTGGTAAAGGGTACTGATATGTCTTTTAAAAAAAACTGTAGTCTAGTGCCGTTTTCCCAAATTTTTAATGACCTAATAGTAATCATTACATTGTAATAAATGTTTTGTCAAAAAAAAATTTATAAAAAAATTTAATTTATTTACCACTTTTTAAAAGAAAAATATATTAAAAAAAGTTAATAATATTTAAAGAATTGCTTAATATTTAAAGAATTGCTTAAAAAGATACATAAATGTTTTTGGTAACAATTAAAAATACATTAATTTATAAAATACTTTTGGGGGGTGTATTCAATTAGGATTCTTGAGGACATTTAAAGATATTATAAATCCTGGTGTATTCAATTTGGACATTTAAAGACTTTAAAAGAGTCCATATGAATCCAGTGGTATTCAATTAGGATTTATATGGACTTTTAAAGAATCCTTTCAAATCCAGGTGTATTGAATTAGGACTTTAAAAATGTCTACAAGAATCAATGTGTATTCAATTAGGACTGGATTTTAAAGAATTTTCTTAAGTCATGGATTTTGATAGATTTTGGTGGATTTGATGGTAAGAGATATAAATATCAAATGTCATAACATGTCCGGCCTTCTCCCCAAATATTTTGGTGGATTTTGCTTTACCTCTCTCTCTCACAAAACAGAAACGAAAAGCACTAATATGTAAAAATTAAAAAAACCGATGCATGTGAGAATAATAAGCTTCTATCCCCAGCATGTTCTGTGAATTAAAAAGGAAAAAAAAAAACTGCACATAATTATATATGTGAGAATATGTTGCAGTCACATAATTATATATAACAAGTACAAAACTCACTACGTGCCAAAACTGCACAAAACAATACCAAATTAATCTGTAGAGCCTTCAATCAAACACCAAAATGCTCACTCTTTATTAGCTTTTTTTTTTTTTGAAAAACTGTTTATTAGCATTTTATTTTAAATAAAAATAATTCATCTGCACTTCATGCAAGCAGTGCCTTTACGCAAATAAGCTCTAGCCAATTTTGGGTTCAATTCAATCACTTTGTTTGCATCAGTAACAACCTCAGACTATATATATATATATATATATATATATATATATATATATATATGCAAATATAGATTGACTGGTGTATCAAATTTTGCTAATTCCAACTTCAAAGGTTTTTTTGATAATTAGCTATAATTAGCTATAATTAGCTTACTATTGATAAGTTAGAGATAACAAATCCATGAAAATCCTTGGATGTCTAAACAAATCCACAAAAGTCTGAGATAGATATCTAAACAAATCCATAAAAATCTGAAATGGATGTCTAAACAAATCAATGAAAGTCCATGTGGATTTATAAAAGTCCGTATAAATCCATAAAAATCTGTAACTTAAAAAATGTCTTTAAATGTCTTCAAGAATCCTAATTAATCTTAATTGAATACACCCCCTAACTTTTATATTTACATAAATGTTTTTGGTTACAATTAAAAGTACATTAATTTATATTAATTCATTAAATTAATTTATATATATTTTTAAAAATTAAAAATACTTTTATATTTACTTTATTTTCTTAAATTTATAATTACTGTCCGTATAGGGATGTACATAATAACAGGACGATTACAAATAGGGTAGTGATTTTGATGGTTTTTGGATTGTGTTTAATAAAAATGGCGGGAAATCGCTGTCAGAGCAGTTTTGTGAATTCAGGTAGGTGTTAGGTCCCACTCAACCTGTCTTGTACCAATTTCCCTTTACATTAACATACTCTCTTCAAAACAAAAGTCATAATAGACGGCCATCCCCACGTGAAAGATGAGACACGTGTTCGAAGAATAGTCGGCGCGTGTTACACGGTCTACAATTGGAGGGTGGATTTATAAGATTTGAAAAATGTTAGAGAAAGGGTAGTGGGTCCCATAGAGCACTGCGAGTCTGCGACCGTGCACACAAAAGTCCACCGTCTTCAGGATTTTAGTCGTAAGCCTGGTGGGACCCACGCGCTTTTCCTCTTGTTTTCTTCCTCTCGTCTTCTCTCTCTTCTTTTCACATCATCATACACTTCTACTTTTAAAACAATAATTTTTATTTATTTACCTAATTTTTTATATCTTAAAGAAAAATTGAAACAGAATAAATAGCATTTGCATATTTAGAAATATATGAAATAAATGGTAAACCATCCGATGTGGACATGTGGTTTGATGGTAGGGTATCTCCAACCCATGCGCCAACCTTTAATTTGCTGCAAAGTGACCTCTCCAACCAGGTGCCATACAGTGCATACACTACGCTACTTTGAAGGAGATGAAGTTGCTGCGCTTGATTGCAGGCTTGCAGCTTCAATATACTGCGCTACTTCCTTTTTTATTTATTTATTATTATATCCTTATTTAAAAGTTTTATTTAATCACAGTTTTACCCATAATTAATTAAATTTATTCCAATTGTATCCTTTTAATTATTTAATGCTTTTATTTAATTTATATTTATTTTATTTTAATTATTATTTACATTAATATTTATAATAAAGTAAAATTAAGTTTATACTAAAGTATTTAATTATTATTTATATTAATATATGACGATATGTACTCTTTTTTTTTTGTGTTTTTTATTTTCTTTTATGAAATGTAATATCGAAGTTCAATTAATAATAAATGTTATATTTTAGTTAATTAAATTTAATTTCATAATTTACTAATTTGTTAATTTCTTAACTTATCGTAATATTATGTTAATTAAGGATTGAAATGTTAATTGTTGAGAAATAATAAAAAAGAAGAATATTTAGAGAATATTCTTTTTTAAGTAACATTTGGTGCAATGGGTTGGAGATAATCTAATATGAGCGCTCATTCAGTTTGACATTGTGTCAGGTTCGAGTCGCCACCACACATATGGTATTTTAAAAAAGAAAAAAATGGCAAAAAAGGTAGTGAATAATGAATGAGAAATGAGATTATTAAAAATTGAATCAATTCAGCTGCAATTCCTTGATTTTATTAGTGTTGGTGATTTGATTACGTTGGTTTAGATCCATACCTACTTAATTTGATATATATTTTTATAATATAACCGTAAGCTATGCCCTCTCGGCTTATCACACTTACCTCCATCCATGAGGTTGTGGGTTCAAAGCATGCCTTCCACCATCATCTTGAAATATTGTAATAGTTAAAAAAAAAAAATTAAAAAATTAAAAAAAAAACTCATTTTCATCTATAAATATAAAGTGCCATTAATTGCATTTTTTTATAATATCCAATTTAAAATTTGTTTAATAGTAATGTAATGCATTAAATAATCACTTGTCTCTAATTAGCTTGATTATTGAAGTATAAAGCAAAAATGATTTATAGACCTTTAGTAGAGAGGTCAATGTAGCTAGCTTAGGTCACTTTAATTCCAATGCTTGTTTCTTAGTTTTAAAGCATTAATTCTTGGGAAGAATTATCTACTGTCGTACTACAAAACCGATTATCAAATGCGATGATCTAAAATCTCATTCGAAATCTAACACTAGTAACCCACACTATACATGTATATAATATACCTTAAATAGTAAATACCTACTTAGCTACCCTATAAAGTAGAGCAAGGGATTGTTGTAGTTCAACAACTATACTTTAGGTCCTCTATCTTCCAAACCTATTGCTCTAAATGAAATTATGTTAAAAGTATTTCATGATTCAAATGCATAATGCAATCCCATGAAAATTAAGTTATATACTTTATATTGGATAATGGATAATTTAATTAATATAGTGTTTAGTAATTTGTATAAATAAATAATTTTTTTTATACACATATAATACATGTATAGTTGGTAATTTGTTGAAAAGAGAAGCATTTTAATTACATATATTTGCTTTAGAAAATGAAACCGCCGGAAATTGAGGCTGAAAATAGGGATATTTTAATATGTAGAAAAAGTCCAATGAAAAAGACACCAAATCTTGAATTTAGCATGGGATTAAGATTCTTTGATAATGAAACTTTTGATTAAATTAACTAATCAATCAGTAATCACATACTTATCCTTAATTAATTCTTTTTTTTTTTAATGACCACCATAAAGATTTCTAAATCTTTGATTCAGTTTTGATTTCAAATGTTTTTTCAAATTGTATCACGGTTTCTCATCACTCATTTCACCAAATATAAAGTGTAATTAATGGCAATGTAATATCAACTTAAAAGTTTGATTTAAATTATGTGATTTCAATATCCATCTATTCATTTACTTTTAATTCAATGGTAGAGAATAAAAGTAGATGACTACTTTTAGATTTAAATCAAATAAATACATGAATGTTGTAGTCAAATAATTTAATTTAAAGTTTTAGAAATTTAAAACTAGACATAGTTATAGTACATATCAACATTGATGGTCAATAATGTAAGAGGGCTTCACGAATCACGGGCAACAAAATTATCGTTTTATTTTGCAGTCATATTCATTTGATTTTGAAAATTTTTTTTGTCCGTAGTCTGTCCAGACCTAAAGAAATCAACCACGGGACTCTACTCACATTTTGTGATTTTATAGGCAAATGTGAGACTAGAATCTCATGTGCACATGAGAAATACACAAGCACTCAAATTATGAGTGGATGTTCTTCGATTGAAAATGTACAATTATGTCTTTAACAAAAACATTCAACTATATTTTCCGAAAGACAAAATAAAATTCTCCCCATCAAATTTATTGTAGGAGTTACAATTTTACCAACCACAGCATCAATCTCTATGTTCTCTTAATTCTTATTAAAAAGCTTCATTTAAAAATTTTGTTTATTTTAAAAAAAAAAAATCTCTATAAACAAAAATCAAACACTATTAACTAGCGTAGGTTTGCGCGACTAATTGTTCAGATCAAGTGATTGGACCAAAATCGATGTGAATAGGTCGATCCAGACATGATAAAAAAAATATTTAAGTGTCATAATTTATGTATTTAGGCAGATGTGGTTGAATAAGATCAAAGGTAGATGGATGGGTCAACATCTATCTCTTTTTTTTTTTTTTTTTTTTTTGAAGAGATCAAGAAATAAAAGGTTGTGAAGAAGGAAGGTGCTAAATCCTTGTCAAGGCACAAGCTTTTTTGTTATGAAAACAACCCACATCTTTTGTTCTTTTTCTATTTTCTTAATGATAGCATTAGATACCTTCCTTCACTCACTTAAACCAATTTCATTTTCTACATTTATATCAAAAGGAAAACAAATAGGTACCTATACTAAAATGGGGTAGGAATCATTATTATAAAACATTTAATAAATTTGCTACTTCTCTTGTCACTCTCCCTCCCTCTCTCTCATGAAGATTCTTTCATGATTTTTGCTAATTATTCTTTGCTTTATCAAATTATTCAATATTGTTAATTCATGTTTAAGAGAAAGACAAATAAATAAATAAATAAATAAAAGGTCTTGCATCCTTCAACCTTTTCAATCCACCGAATTCTAAAATGGAAACTATCGCCTAATCTTGGTAACTAAGAAACTCAGCGGAATATAACATAATAAGCCGAATAGTGTTCTTCGCTATTGAGGTTGTAACTTGTGAGTTTAAATCGTATTCCCTTCCCCAAACTTAAATAATGCTAAATATCCCACCTACAATCCCATCATTTTCATCCCAACAAATGTGGCAGCTGAAGTGTCACTTGATGAATGGATATACATTAATTGTAATTTATCTTACTCATGTATCCACTTATTAAATGACAACTCAGATACCACATGTGTTGGGATGAAAAAAGGTGAGATTGTAGGTGGAATGTGTAGAATTACTAAAGATGAGAAAAGAATAAGGCCAAATAGACGGCAGTGGCAGCAAAAAGATCTGAACCCGTAAAACTTTCTGGTTGGAGTCAAAAGGGGTTTTTAACTATTCAATTCACTATTAAGATTTTATAGATACAATGTCTGGTATGATCATGGGTGATGACCTTAATATCTACGCACTTTGACCATTCATATACAGAAACACTGGTGAAACTCACATAAATATCAAATTCATATGGGCACCCAGCCCCTGAACCTAAGCTAAAGTAGTTTACCACAAAGATTCAACTACTACCCTTCCTACAACGGCACAATCCTGCAAACATATAATATAAGCAAAGAAATTGCATTGCAAGTTGCAATTACTAAGTCTTATGATTACATAACAAAGCTGAAAAGATTGATGCCAACAGGGGCATAGCTCAGCTGGTAGAAGGACGAGCTTGGGACTTAGGCAAATGACTCTCAGGTCAACAGCTCAAATCCTACCAATGGCGAAAGCTTTCAAAAAAATACCTGGTTCCAAATTAATAGATATTGTCAAAGATAAAATGATTGATGAGACTCAAATAAACTTGACAGACGGTCTATAAAAAGGTATCAATGGTTTAAAGGTATATCATAAGAGCATAACTAATAGAAATGACAATACAGAAAAGCCAAACCTTCCATAACACAAAAACAAAGACTGATAAAGATATAATGACCATACATAATAGCCAACTGTGAGGAATCAATTCATACTATTCATTTCACATATTGGTAATTGGAATGCACATAGTAATAGCAAAATCATTGGCACTAAATGAATCAATCCAAGAAGTAAACACACATAATAGGTAAGGATATATCTAAAATCCATGCAAAATAGCACAAAACCAAGCAAAATAGCACAAAATTCAAGTTCAGTAGGACCCCTACGAGAAGATATTTGGGGCAAGTTGGCTTAAAATTGAAGTTATCAACATTTTTATTATTTATTATAAGTACTTTAGGAGTATACCATCATTTACGGTTTAGAATTTTTTTAAAAACTCGAGTCTATACAGTAAGCATTTTTCTTTTTAGTTCAGTTCAAAGTAACTTAAATAAGTCAAAACAAAGAGATAAATTGTAACATCAACACACAAGGCAGATTTATTTGCTATGCAAAGGGTACTCCTCAACAAAAATTGACAAGGAAAAGATGATATTACAATTATGCAGAATATAGGAGAAACATAGGGAAAAAAAAGTAGAGAAATGCCATGCCAAAACTCCCTAGCATTTATACAATCCCTAAATCCCATAATTCCCAGGTTGGAAGTAGGAAACAGGTTCAAATCTGTCAAACATCAGTTGTAAAAACTCCTAATGGAATATGATCATGAGTTCAGAACATATATGCCATCACCACCTAACAAAAGAAGTCTCATATCATAAATGAAATCTATTAATCTAATATTGCACAGGATTGGAAAAATGAAAAATAAATATAAACTAAAAGCCCCGAATGAACTCAATATTCACATTTACAATTGTTCTGAGCTCTTAGTTAGCTAATGTAAAACTACGAAGGATTTTCCCCCTTTTTGGTAGATGAGAAAGCTTGAAGGATTTCCTCAGCAATATATTTCAGCCTATTTTGGCATCTTTTGATATTACTAGAAATAACATAGACAAAAGAGCTCGCCTGTCGGAAGCAAGGAAAGGGTCACCATTTCGTGTGAAAAAAAGAAAGAAAGAAAGATCAAAGATCTACATCAATGTTGCCCAAAGAAACCCTGAACAGAAGAAAAGATATAGAAAATGTCATAAAACATTCCTTTTACATGTAAACAGAAAATAAATTTATAATAAGCAGCCATGTTATCTCAACAAATAAATGATTCAAACCACTAATAATTTGAGCTCAATCTTTCAGCAAAGTAAGTCAAAGAAGTGCACAAAAATCTCGCTTCAAGAGAATCTTAAATTTGGGTATGCAGAGCTCTTGAGATTCATAGTTTAGAACCATTTTATCATGCTCACACTTGGCTGTCAATTGTTCTACATTTTTCCAATCCCGTGAGCAAGTTTATATCATTTATTTCGAAGTTCAAATTTTGAAATTTGACTTCTAAGCTACCATGGACAAATATGCATGATGCAGTAGATTATGAATTCATGTGATTCAAAGTAAGCATGTGTAGAATGTCATTGACTACAAGTCTACAACTACAATCTTTCAATCCTTTCTAATTGAACAATATTGAGTTTGGTTTCCACATCGAGAGATGCTACATACACTCTCCCTTCCCATTTTGACAATCCACTTTTTACTTTTTGGACATGAAACTTGGAACCATCATAAATGGGTTGTTTTTTCATGTTATTTACAACTCAAACCAGCCACCATCTTCCCAAATTGTCCTTTCTTTCGTTTTACCAAATTGTCATTACCAAACATAATTTGTAATCTATTTCGTTCGATTCTTTCCTAAAATCCTTTTGATGCTTTTTACTCCCAAACATCAGTTATACTCCTTTAAGCCAATTCCTACATTGGTAACCAAAGCTCTCAAATATGAGCTCAACAAACAACCATCTTTGGAAACCGACAAAAATTCAAATATTCTTTATATCTGCAGTACTTTGGAACCCCAATATCATCATTTATCATCCTTATAAATGATCATCTATAAACCCATAAAAATTCAAATATTCGATCATAATACTGCAGATTTATTGCTTATATAGATGTATCTGCAGTACTATGATCGAATATTGTAAATACAACTCGAATTTTGTGGTTTAACTTATGAAAAATATCAATGGACAAGATTATTTAGAGAATAAGTTATTAATTAAAGTTGCTAACTCTATATATATATCCTCAATGTATTTGTATTCTATTTTTTCTAGAAAAAGTTGTATATGTGTCGTATCGTATCCAATCATATCCAAACTATGTATTCAAATCGGTGCTTCCTAAGGGTCGACTAAGAGACTTGATCTTTGAAATCGATGATGTTTGGTAATGGCAAGTAATGGTAAATTGGTAAAAAGAAAGGGCAATTTGGGAACTGTACACACAAGGTCAGGAAAAAAAAAGAAGTTAAAAGGTCAACTAAGAGACCTGATGTTTGAAAATGGTGATGTTTGGTAATAGCAATTTGATAAAATGAAAGAAACGGCAATTTGGGAAGAGTGTAGTTGGTTTAAGTGGTAAATAACATGAAAAAACAACTCATTCATGATGGCTCCAAGTTTCATGTCCAAAAAGTAAAGAGTGGATGAGACAAAATGGGAAGGGAAAGTGTATTGGGACAGAGTGTATGTAGCATCCCTCTTCCACATCATGTTGAGAATAAGAAACAAATTTAAAAGGGGGATATTCCAAAAATCTTTTTCGTTGTTTGCAAATTAACCAAAATGATCCCTAACATTTTATGAAATAACAAAGACATCCATCAAATGGACGACTGTTAGCCTCCCTCAATTTATTGAGGGGAAATTTTATACTTTTAAGATAAAAGCAAAATGGGAAAATTCCAAAATAGTTCCCATGGTTTCATAAAATAGCAAAACAATCCCTTATGTTTAAAAATAAAACATTTTAGTCCTCCATTCAATTTTTTGTCGGCCAAATTAAACATTCAAAGGGTATAAGGATTTTACATTCAAATAAAAGTCTAAAATTTAATAACAAAAATGTAAAGAAAAAAAATACAGGATAAGCTAAAAAAAAATTAAAAGTTATTAATAATAATCCAAAATATCAAAACAAAAATTAAATAATCAAGCAGCGGAGTAGGTGTAGGTGGGATCTACCGATCTCCATCGAAGAAACTAGAAGATGGGTTTCATTTGGTTCGTGAAAATTGGAAGAAAAACAAAAAGGTGGAGCTCACATCCAATGGCGTTCCACCATACACCAAAAACCGAAAAGATATATATATATATAAAAGTAAAAAATATGAAATCATTAAACAATCTCCTTCCTTGATTTGAAATAAAAAATAAATATTTTGATTACTTCTCATATTCATGAACCGACTGAAATCCATCTTTTATTTTCTTTGATGGAGACAAATGAATGTCTATTCAACTTCATCCCTAATTTGATTTTCTTTTAAAATGCTTCATACACAATCAGATATATGTGTATGTGTTAAAGCAAGAAAGAACATGTCATGTAGCTTCAACTGGGTTGCATTCCATGATGGGATTTTTTTATTTTTTACTTTTTTTATATTAAATTTTAGATTTTTATTTGAATGTAAAAAGCAATTATGCCATTTGACTATTTAATTTGATGGACAAAAAATTGAATGAAGGATAAAAATGGTATATTTTCAAGCACAAGGGATTTTTCAATATTTATGAAACTATGGGGACTGTTTTTGGAATTATAACCTCGGTAAATAGAAGGATGCTAACTTTCGTCCACTTGAGGGATGTTTTTGGTATTTCATAAAAGGTTAGGAACACTTTGGTCAATTTGCAAACAACAAAAATGGTATTTCGCGAAGCCATGGGGATGTTTCTGGAATTTCCTCTATTTAAAAGTAATTTGGCACTATACTTGAAATGAATATCCAACCAAGTATAACAAAATGACCTAATAAGTAATAACCCACCTGTCTCCTCCTACGGCTGTGCATGATGTACCATGAGCGTGCCATCACATAGCAAGGCAGAAGAAAACCAGCAAACTGAAGAAGTGAAACCTGAAACTGATATCCAGAATTTCAATTTTAGTGTTCAAGGTCCACATAATAATAACAATAGCATGTAGAGTTTATAAGTTTTATAACATATTCATCAACAAGTTTTCTCACAAAAGGACCTTTAAGGAAGTTGTAACTCAAATTGCGTTCATACGTGCATCTAGGTGCATAGGTAGGTGTGTGAGTTATGAACATGTGTCCATGCAAAAATCATCAGTGTGCAATAAATATTTTTGTGCCACTGTAACTCACATTGAAGAATGTTGATGATTCCTGCACCATCCCTGAATCTCTCGTGGCCATTAAGACTTGACGTGTTAACCAAACTATCAGCAACTGTACATATTAAAAACCAAATTAGCTGCCAAAAGACCATATGAATGTTAAAACTTAAGCAAACAAGAACAATTAGAAAGTTTTGCTTACAATTAAGGCAATAGATCGAAGACAGGCAATGCTGCTTGTATTAGCAACAGCATAATCCTCATACTCTGATTGCAGAAGCTGATGCTCAGCTGCGGCCAGTGCTAGAAGATGAGAATCACGAAGATCAATGTGTGGTCCCCAAGCTTGCCTGATATGCCAAGGGGTTATTATGAAACTTGATAAATTTATTTCAGATATACAAAGAATTCTTGGGATGAACTGGAAAAATTGCTAAAATACAGAACAAGAACCATATATAAGGCATTTCAAGCAGCTTTTGTATACAGATATAAACAATGAAAGATCATATCCCATTTTTCTGACTACATGTAGGGTTGCGGTCTGATCATCATTGCTTTTGTATAAACAACGATCATAGCCCATTCCGATGACTAAAAGTTGAGCCATATTGATGATGAAATCAAAATATGGGCAAGAAGCAAGCCTCCAACAGTTACCTAATATCAATTGCAGTGACATCGGGATGGCTTCTGGCTGGTGGGAGAGAATAATTTGGTGAAAAGACCTGCGATTGCTTGTCTAATCACATTAGTTACCATTTTCTGTAGAAAAAAAACTATCATAAGAATTGAAAACAGTCACGGTATCTTTTACCTGATTACAGATTTCACAAGTGATATTACCCTTTTTGTTACACCATCTCTGAATGCATTTCCTATGAGCAAACTACAAACAAAAATCAAACATATCAGCAGATTATTGTTCAAGTGCCAACTGATGATTATATCCTGATCGTCAAGTAATCATTGAAAAAAAAAAAGTCCATTCCAGGACCCTTGTTACAATCCATTTCACCATTAATCTAAACAGGTTAAGTACTGAAAAGCAACAACAACAGAACTAACAGACCACATAACTTGACAATGCAGAGTAATTGCCGAGAGCAGTAACCCCTTTTACAGCATTAGATATTTAATGCGAGGGAATGAGGAAAAGAAAATGACATTTCAACCTCCAGCTATTCAAATTAGTCCAGAAAATGACTCTTAAACATGTAAATATCAAATAAAATGCCAGAAAATAAATTCACTTGAAAAGATTTCATATTGTTAGCTGTTTAAATGAACCCAGATAACAAATTCAGGTTTATAATATAATCAAACAGATATCAACTGGTCGTTTTAATAAGTTAATTTAAAGATTCTGAATGTCAACACGCACAATGTCAATGATAACACTGTAAGAAAAAAAAAATGAAGCTTAACATAAAACCCAGAAAGAGAAAGAGCCAAGAGTACACAGTACAAGACTTAAAAATCAATAAATGCAAACAACGACCAATACCCTCAAGAGTAATTTTGAAATTCAACCTTCAACCTTCAAAAAAATCAAAAAAATCAAAAAAAAAAAAAACCTTTCCAAAATTTGAGAGAGAATCAAATCAAGGATGTGCCAAAAATTTTTTTGAAAAAAATAAAAATCTACTCATGACTAAGAAAAGTTGACAAACTGAAATAGCAACAAAAGGGGAAAAAGAAGCGTTGAAACAGAAGAAAAGATGAGCAGACCTTGAGAGTGCCATTACAAGCACAAGGAGCCTCCATTGCTTTGACATCATCTTCCTCCTGACATATCCTACACTCCACCGCCATTTCTCCTTCTCCATTGTGATCATTCACACTCACAACGCTCTCTCTCTTCTTCTCAATCTCTTGTTCCAAACCTACAACAACATTCGGGCTCTCTGTTTGTGGGCTCTCAAGACAAGCCGACGCTATGATCCTGTCCACACACACCATGAAATCGTCCACCATTTTCAGTCTTTTCACTCCCACTGCAACTCTTCTTCTCTCTATATGGGTTTTTTTAATATATATATATATATAAATATCTGTGTTTGTGATTTTTTGGTGTGTATATATAAATAATATATATATACAGTTTCTCTCTCACTATTTGTATTGAAGAAGAAAAATACAGAGGAGTGAGAGAGAAAGAGAGAGAGAGAGAGTGCGCGTGTGCGTGTGCGTGTGCGTTTTAAAAAAGCGTAAACATTGGTGGAGGCGGAATTTACGAAATGGACCTGTTTTATTTGCATGGACTTTAATGTCCCTCCATTTTACTTTTATCACGGTTTTGTTTCTTAAAATATCTTTCTAAAAGTTGCCTACTTTCTTTATTTTTAAGTGGGCTAATTGCACAAACACCCTCAGGTTTAACAACATTACACGAATATGGAACTTTTGGATATATATACACAAACTTTCCTTGGCTTTTTAAAAATGTTACACAAACATCTCTATCGGTAGATCTCTTCCTTAGTTCCGTTAACTCCTAGCGGACAGGGTAAAAACTATCGAATGTCCAAAATACACCTAAAAGTGACTTGAAAATTGAAATAATGTGAGTGATTTGACAAGTGACATGGGTTCTGTATGCAACGATTAGATAACATTTTAAGACGCATTTCAAATATAACATTTTAAGACATTTTTTCCCTTTATATTTATAATAAATTACAAAAAAAAAAAAAAATTCAAAGCCTATTTACATAATATCCTTGTATTATTACAAAACATTTATCTATAATATTTAAATATTTAAATAATATAATAATTCTTTTAATATTCAAATATCATTTTCGAATTTCCTATATTATAAATCCAATCATATTATTTATTAATATTTTATGTTAAATGATATAATATATTTATAACATTAGATTACTTAATTAATTCTAACTCTTACAATATTCTAATATCATTTTCAATTTTCCTTTTTTTTTTTTTTTTTTTTTTTTTTTTTTTGAAGTATTACAAGAATATTATAATAGGACTGTCGAAACCTACCGAAATCAAATAAGGCATGTGCGGCCCAAATATCTACTCGTATAACAGGAGATAACTACTCCCACAACCCGGAAAGAAAACTCCCCATACATGCTTGTAAAATGCACATGATGGGATTTGAACCCCTCACCACTTATGTGGAAGAGAAGTGCACTACCAGCTAGAGGCAGTGTGCCTTTTTCAATTTTCCTATTAATAATTAAATTATATTGCTTATAATTTTCCTACTTAATATAATTACTTTTCCAAACATTTTCCAATTTAGTAATGTATTACAATAATTGCATTTATGTATGCAGTATATTTACATTTTTATATATGTTCAATGTAATTATATTAAGCGTATTATTAGACATCTCATCTTCATATCACAACTTACGTGTTAATCTTGTATGTGATAATTGGTAAATGAATACACATAAATAGTGATATTTTTCACTTCACACATGTTATGTTTTTCCAATTGATACATCACGGGTTGGAATACAAGTGATATACAAAAGTAGAATATCTTGTAGTACTCTTATATTAAATATTATTATCATTACATACTTTATTAATATTATTCTAAGAAGATTTTCATTTTTTCTATAATTTAAATGTAACTTTATTGTGTATTAATATTTAATAGAATGTATCATCGTACTATAGGTTCCTAAGCATTTAGGCCAACTCTAACCATGCGCTAAACACAGCACTAAACTTCAAGATGGAGTCTAATTTGGCAAGAGAGCATTGCAATCATGCGCCAAATTACAGTTCCAAAAAAAAAAAAAAAAATTGTGTTATTATATAGTAATGCACCAGATTTGACTCTCACCGTTCACAGCACCAACTCTTTTATTTTATTTTTTTTAATTCTTTAATTGTCAAATCAATGTTTTAATTTTTTTTTTAAATCTAATTTAACCCTCCTATACTTAATTCCAACGATATGTATTTTAAAAAAACTATACCGTTGTAAAAATCTCGTTGAGATCTTTAAAATGGTACCAATATTGATATACATATTTAATTTATTTAATTTACTTATTAATTATATATTAAAATAATGTTAAACTTTTATAATAATTTAATATTTATTAAGAGAATATTCTTTAAAGATGTTTTTTTAGTACGAAATTTGGTGTTAGTGGAAAAAAATTTGATGTTAATATATTCCTAAAAGATTCCCTTTCAACACTATTGAAGTAGAATTTGGTACAATACATTGGAGTTGTTCAGAGTAGTACATTTATCCATTGTATATTTATACGGTAGTTCTAATAAAATATAATATAATTTACTTTTAAGATGAAAAAAAAATTAATATATGTTGGAGATATATTATTATGTCTTTTTTATAGTACGAATATCAAATGGACTCTCTAACTTAAAAAAAAAAAAAAATTAAAAAAAATGATACCAAATAGGTGAACAGTATATGTCAAGATCAAACACTACATTAGTGGCCGGAATATGTACTCCATGATCGGAAAATATCCATTACCACAATATCGGGAAGAAAACACCAATACCTAAAATAAGCTTGTAGTAGTTAAAAGGGTAGAATCTAATAAGACACCAATACCTAAAATAAGCATGAATTTAAGTGGAAAAAAAAAATACAATAACAAAAAAACAATGAACATCCACTTTATGTTTGGTTCTAACATCTACCAGAGTTAGACAACAGAACATGCCATTTCAAAGATTTATATTTTTAATTTTTTTAATTTTTCATTGAAAGATGAAACTGAACAAGTGTTTCACATGGAGTTTTAATGGCATATGATAATTCAATTGCCAAACCAAAACTGCAATGATTTCTTGTTCGATTTAATAAACATATACCGACTGTCCAATGTGATTTGATAGTAAAAAAACGTTATTGTTATTATTATTATTATTATTATTATTATTATTATTATTTAACAATATTCTAGATTTAAGTACCTATAACACATGTGTTAATATCGAAAAGGAAAAAAAAAAAAAAAAAAAAAAAAACAAGCAAACAAACAAGCATACGCCAAATTCTTGATTAAAAAAGAAAAAGTCTTTCCTGCTTTTATGGAAGGCATACATATGTCAAGAGAAAACCAAAATGAGCCATTCAAAATATTAGTTTCGTTTCTAACTACATATAAAATTTTAATTGTTAATAACCACATTTTTAAGAAATTACTTGAATGTCCTCATATAAAAACCATCACCAAACACACACTCTCTCTTTCTCTCTCTCTCCCCTCTCCTCTCTCTCTCTTCTCCTTTTTATCCCGTCAAAATCTTCACCTGGTTCATGATCGAACTCCGATCATTGTTCCTGCAAATCGAACACCAATGATCGAATTCCGATGGTTCTTCTTGCTTCTTTGTTCGTTCTTCCTCTTGCTTCTCTATTCGTTCTTCATGATCGAATTCCAATCGTTGTTCCGATTTGCTCTAAATCGGTTTAAGTTGTGTAAATATCATTCATTTGTTCATTAATTGAGTTACAAACAGTTACTTTAACATGGTTTTAGCGTTATTGGATCATTTTTGTGTGTTTTTGTGAAGAATCGATTTCAAAAAAGTTTACAGATTTTTTCAGAAGATTTCAAGTTTCACGGGTTCGAAAACTTGAAATATTATGTTAAAACTCTAAATGTTGACAAAACTTGAAATCTTCTATAAAAACTCAAAATGTTGACAAAACTTAAAATCTTCTATAAAAACTTGAAATGTTGACGAAAAACTTGAAATTTTGAAACTTGAAATGTCGATCACGAACCAGGAGAGTTTCAACATTTCAAGTTTCAAAATTTCAAGTTTTTTTGTCAAGATTTCAAGTTTTTATAGAAGATTTCAAGTTTTATCAACAAGTTTTAACAGAAGATTTCAAGTTTTCGAACCCGTGAAACTTGAAATCTTCTGGAAAAATCTGTAAACTTTTTTGAAAACGATTCTTCACATAAACACACATAATTGATGCATTAAAGCTAAAACCATGTTAAAGTGACTGTTTGCAACTCAATTAATAAACAAATTAATGATATTTATTGATTTAGAGCAAATCGGAAAAGTTTTTCTCATTCACTTCGTGAAATCTACAACAAGATTATGAAGAATAGAGAAGAACGAAATCTTCAACAATGGTGTGGCCATTGGTGTTCGATTTGCAAGAAGGTGATGAAGAACAAATACGGTAATGAAGAGCAAAGAAGCAAGAAGAAGACAGTGAGAAAAATAAACAAAAGAAAATAGAAATATTAATTTGGGGGCATCTTAGTAATTTATGGACACCCACTGAATTTTTTTTTCAAAACATGGTTATTAACAACTAAAGTTTCGTATGTGGTTAAAAACGAATTTCCCATATTTAGAGTGGTTATTTTTAGCAATTTCCACTACATATGTCCTCTTTGGTTACTTGTTTTACATATTTTAGGGCATAAAGCTAAAAATACAAAAGTGCTAACCTGTTTATTATATATATATATATTATTATTTTTTAATATTTTGTTTTTTCATTACAATGAATATACAACAAATCAATCCACTTCGATACGAGCCACACTTAAATTTTACACCTTGCATACGAGGATAAGAGATTTGACAAGTTAAAGCTATTTTTTATATATTAAATATTAGTTTATCCATGAATATGTTTATATAATTAATATGCTTATGTATATGTTATAGGCTTATAGCGTTTGATTAATTAAACAAAAAACATTTTTTGAAAAAAAAAAAAAAAAAAAACTTTTAAGATGTTTCTTAAAAATATTTGATGTTTTTTTTTATAAATTTTTTTTAAAAAAAATGTACTTTAAAATGGTTTGTTACAAAATCATTTGCAGTCACATCACACCAAATGTAGAGTACTGGTCAACTTAAAAAAAAAAATCATAATTAAAAAGATATTGATAATTAAGTTAAAATATGTGTATACTGGTGTAATTGCAAATGTATCCTCTGGGATCCTGGTTCCAAGGGTTAATTTGGTCAATCAATAAAATGTAGTAAAAAGAGTGGGTGTTCTAGTAAATATATGAAAGGCCGAGCCTGTTTTAGAAATAACAAGGATTAACTGAGGGTAAAAGAGGAAGATGGAGTAAACTTCTGACAACTGTACTAATTAAAGTTTTTTTTTTTTGGAAATTGTCAACGTTTAAACTTTAAACTTTAAAGTTGAAGAGTGGAGAGAGAGAGAGAACAAAGATAAAAATAAAATACATAAATAAAATAAAAAATTATTAATGGATTAGGTATTTAGGTATAATTCTACAAAAGTCCTCCTCATTTAATGAAACTTCATTCTTGGGGTTTTTACAATTTGCTCCTTATCTAATTGGGAAACATCAGTTTTTTTACTTGTTATTACTTGTTATTTGATATTTCTTCAAACCAGTCTTTATATAATTAAAAAGGGCAATTTGCAATGCAGTACCTTGACATTTGTTCAAATTGCAGCTATATTATATTTTTGCCTAAATTACAAAGAAGTACCCTTGACCTAACGTTGACCGTTATAGTTAACTGGATTTTTGATGTCAAAAGGGTAATAAGGTCATTTTATCCTTAAAATTAAGGAATAAAATCTTTAAATAATTTTAAAAAAATGTGTGAGAAGTTAAAAAAAAAAATGGAGATTGGGTTCCCAAATATTTAAATGGAACCATATCTCTAATAATCTCTCTCCATCATCTTCTCCAATTTGTTTTCAGCGATAATCACAAAATTCTTCTCCATTTTCTCTCTCTCTCTCTCTCTCTCTCTCTCTCTCTCTCTTCCATGGCTACCCCATAAGAGAAACCGATAAGCCTCACAAATCGTCGCTACTGTGAGAAGAAGACAACGATTTTGAAGACTCAAAGAGGGGTTAAGACCCAATGGTTGTTGGGTTTTCAGGGGATTTGTTTTCATCGAAAGAAGCAGGGAGGAAACACACATATACTAGATGGATTAGCTCAATTCTTTTTCTTCCCTTTTTTTTATCAACGAAGTGTTTGATGATGTTGAATTAGTAGGGGTGTTGAATTGTTTTTATCAGTAGGACCTATTAGTAGTGATGTCTCTAAATTTGAGTCAAGAATGTGGGTTTGTAGAGAGACTTTGTGTTTTGAGATATTTTGTGTGGGTACCTATAAGGTGTTTGATGTTTTGTGTGAGTGAAGTGAAAGAGAGGGAAGAAGAATTGGGTGCCTATAATAGATGTGCAACATATAAAAAAAATTGAGAATGATGAAGAAGAACATGCCGTTCACTTTGCAGGTGATTGTTTGATGATGAAGAAGTTCTGTGTCATTTTTTCTAAATGTTTTATTATTTTCTTGATTTTTTATTTCTTTTTGTTTTTTTTATTTTACTTTTTGATTTTTTGATTACTTTATGATTTTATTAGGGGTAATTGGGACATTTTGTAAATTTGACCATTCAACTGTTAATGTTAACAGTCAACCGTTTGGTCAAGGGTACTAATCTGTCATTTTCAATAAAAGTGCAATCTAGATGTCATATTAGCAAATGTCAAGGTATTTTAGTGCAATTTACCCAATTAAAAATAGCTCATTTTAGTCATCTGACCAAATTTTTAACTGTCAACCGTCACAAAATTAGTAAAAAGTCAAGTTTTCCCTTGGAATTTGGTTGACAAATAAAAAAGAAATAAAAAATTGTTAAAATTAAAAAATTAAAAAAGTACTAATAAAGGAGATTAAAAAAAAAAAAATTACAAATAAGATAAAACTGAAAAAATAAAGATAAAAAAAATTGAAAAATAGTTCAAACAAAAAAACTAAGAAAATAAAAATTAAAAAATTATTGGATGGATCTCCATTGTCCATCTCAAAGATGGACGATGGAGATCCAATATGGAGATTGGATCTCCACCTTCATTGAATGGAGATCCATTAGTTTTTCTTTTTCTTTTTCTTTTTCCGAAAAAAAATGTTTTTTTTTAATTTGATCTCCATCATCCATCATTGAAATGGACGGTGGAGATCATCTAAATATATATATATTTTTTCAACATTTTTTTAAATTTTGATCTCCAATATCCATCTTATAGATAGACGGTGGAGGCCCATCTAATTTTTTTTTTTTAAATAATTTTTTTTTAATAATGACATGTGGTAAGACCAAAATACCCCCTTCGTCGTTAGTTTTGACTAATAATAGGATTGAAATGAGCTATTTTTAATTATATAGGAACCGGTTTGACGAAAAATCAAATAACAAGTAAAAAATTAACGTTTCCCAATTAAATAGGACCAAATTGTACAAATCCCTTCATTATTTTATCATATTTTGATTTACATAGTGATACAATGATATATACATATAGGGCATGTACATTTTTCCAAATTTGAAAGGGGGAATTATAGTTTGGTCCATATCTTTTAAGGAAACCTCACTTTCATACCCTACTTAGATGTATTAGGGTCTTTGGTCCTCATATTTTTTGAAATACATCAAATTGGTCCTTCAGTTAGTCAATCGTTAGTTAAAGTTAACTGGTCCAGGGTAAAACGGTACTTTTGTCATGTTTTAATGTTTGGTGACATGTGACAATTTTTTTTTTTATATAATAGTAATTTTGTAAATACAATTTTTGTTTATATAATATTAATTTGTAAATATTTTTTTTAATGGATCTCCATCACCCACCTTTGAGATGAATGGTGGAGATCAAATAAAAAAACAATTGTTTTTTTAAAAAATTGAAAACTAAAAAAATAAAATTATATCCAATTGTTCATCATTGTGATGGATGGTTGGTGATTAATTAATAATAATTTTTAAAATTTTTTTTTTATGGAGTTGAATCTCCATCCTCCTAGCCGCAAAGAGGGGAGGCACAGCGAGGGAGGTCTCCATCATCCCCCGTCGCTAATTGATGAGGCTCCAGCCTCCCTCGGTTTTGAGCCGGAGACGCCTATATTGTGAGTCAACTCGGCACCCTCTACCTCTACTCATCCGACAGCGCGTTTGCAGCCTGAAGGTTGTTTCGTCAAGTACGATAACATTTCGTTTATGGGTGTGGAAGACAAGACGGTGGTTGTCAAGAAACGTGGGTCGTTGACAGCGTACGACTCAGACAGGTTGACCCCGCGTGACGATGGGTTGTACTGGATAGGTGGGTCTAGTAACGTAAACGGCATCGCACAATGCGTGGGTGATTTGAGCTTCAATGAGTGCCAGGACTGCTTGGATACATGGAGATCCAATCTGCACCAGTTATTTTTATTTTTATTTTTTTAAAATTATTATTAATTAACCACCACCGTCCATCAGAATGATGGATGGTTGGAGATAAAAAAAAATATTTATTTTTTAGTTTTCAATTTATTTTTTTGGATTTTAGTTTTTAATTTTTTTAATTTTTGGATTTCAATTTGCAATTTTTTTAAATTTTATTTGATCTCCATCTTCCATCTCAACGATGAATGGTAGAGATCCATTAAAAAGATTTTTTTTCTTTCAATCTTTCAAATTAATTTTGAAGGGTGTAGGGGATCGCTCTACAATTATTTCGATGCGGACACATGCAACATGTGTATAGAGCTAGACAGAGGAAGAGTCGTTAACCGTTCGAGAAGCCTGTAAAACAAATAAACGAAAAAAGGAACAAGTGGGGGTGGTCCCTTTGGAGACTCTCCGATGCTCAAGTCAGTGATATATTCATAGAATATGAATATTATTAAATGAAATAACAAACTAATTGAATATTTGAATAGCAAATCACTGTAGTACGCTCATTAGTCCTGTTGAGCGCTCGTTGAAGCAGTTAAAGCTTTGATAGAGTGACAAGAGAATATAGATAGGTTAGGATGGTGAAACTTGGATGCAAGAAAGTAACAGTTGATGAATTAGATGATTAGAGTGTTATGGATGAATAATTCTGGTGGTTTGAGGAGGAACTTTGGCAGAGTTTCAGTACGCAAGTAAGCTTGTGTTGCTGGAGACAATTTAGAACCCCTTCTTAATGAGAGAGGGGCGATATTTATAACTCTCAAGCTTGGGTTGTTTCATGATTAATCATGGGCGTTATCCCCAAGATCCTCCCTTGATTTCATGGGATTCAATCTTCTGATTGAGTCAAACTTGAGTTTGGCAGTTATCTCTTATTTGATAACTACCTGACTTGGTCAATACTCAACGAAAACTAATAGATATAGCTATTTAGAGCATCTCCAACGGTCTATTTTAGAGACTCTCTTAAATAAAGGTGGATGTTGATGTAAGGAGCCATTTAGGGAGTATGTGCTCCAACAATACTCCCTTAAATGGTCCATTTTGATAATTTATTATTATTATTTAAATGTTTGATGTTGTGTAATAAATATTATATGGAGTTTTTAAGAAATAAAATAATCTTAAATAGGTAGAACCCACTTTAAGGGGGTCTAAAAACACCATTTAATTAAGGGAGTGAACTCCACTTGAACACAATTAATGGGGTCATTTAGGGAGTTGTTGGAGTTGTAAAAATACACATACTCCCTTAATTAAGCTAAGGGATGTCATTAAGGGAGTCTGTTAGAGATGCTCTTAGGCCTTAGGCTGAACCTTCGTGCTTGGGCTTGACCTAGTTTTACAAAAAATAGATGTGGGCCTAACTGTTGGGCCCAAGGCCAATTTTTGGCTACCACAAAGAGTAAAACTGTATTTTTCACATTTCTCTTAAATTGACTGTCACTTTCTTTGGTCAAAGGCATCAATTTGATATATTACCAAAAAGATGAGGACTATAGAACCCTAATACACGTAAGTACGGTAATAAAGTGAGGTTTCCTTAAAATATAAGGACCAAACTGTAATTCTCCCAATTTGAAAATATAAAATCACCCCATGAAATTTAAAGATTTCATCAAACTAAAAAGACTTTTTTGCACTTCTTCTCGTAACATAGGTGTAGTGCACCTCCCTTCCACATTGGTGATGAGGGGTTCAAGTCACACCATGCGCATTTTATAAGTATGTATGAGGAGTTTTCTCCTGGTTTTTGGAAGTAGATATCTGGACCTACACATGTATTATCTAATCTTAGCAGGTGTCGACAATCCTATTATAAAGAATTAAAAAAAAAAAAAGACTTATATATATATATATATATATTATCATTGTGAGTTATGTTAATATGAATGGACAGTCCTTCTCTACTTGAGTCTTTAATAAAAGGGAGTATTTATTTATCTACTCAGACCTCCCATACTTTTCAAAATTAACTTTGATTAACAATAAAAAGACCAAATTACTCATAATTTTATTTAAAAATAGTATATATATATATATATATATGAAGATAATTTTAAAAAATTTTAAAATAGTTTTTTATTTTTCCATTTTAAAATTCTATGTTAATTTATATTCGATTGAAAAATTCGAAAATTCTCCTTCATCAACTTATCCATAATTAAGAGTAGACAAGATCTAAAATTTTAAATTATTGGTACTATTCTTTACTGTTTTATTTATTTATTTTTTATTTTATTTTTATTTTTATAACTATTATCTTCATTTTAAAGTTTAATATATTGGGCAATTTGGTCTTCTTATTAGTCAATTTTAAGAGTATGGGGGTTGTAATAGATAAGCGTATACTTGCTCCTTAGTTGCATTTATACCAAACTTAAGAGGTCTCAATGTATTTACCCCTTAATAAAATCATGATATATATAGAAATTTTCAAATGAGGACGTCCACATATAACCTCATGAGGATATTGAATGTGAACCACTGGTTTTACATTCTTTGACTCAAGTTTGTATACACTTGTACGTCAAAACTAGTGGCTCACATTAAATATCCTCATGAAGTTATATGCGAACGTCCACAAGAGAACGGGACTATATATATATATATATGTATTTACAAATTGGATTTATTTATTTATTTATATATTTATTTTTGTGTAGAACAATGAAAAAACAAAGTTAATCTCATCCATTATATATATCTAATGTTGAGTTAGAAAGGACATCTAATCCGAGAAATTTTATGTATGGTTAAACATTTTAATTATATAACAATTGTTATTTAATTGTTTTATGAAATAGAAATTTGGGTATTTATGTTTTGAAAAAACCTACTATTATTAATTAATAGGATATCGAGTAGACAAGATGCGGTTTGTTTAGAGGTAAGCCCATCATACCCATATCCATGAAGTGCTGAGTTCAAGGCATGCCCCTCACCCAAATTCCAAAATATTATAAAAGTAAAACAAAAAAGATATCAAGTAAATAAATAAACAAATTGGAGTAAAAAAATTACTCACTTTGAAATGCAATGAAGTTTGGTTTTTCATTTAAAAGGAATTAGGTTTGAGTTATCTAAAACATGTTAAAGAATGGATTTGGTGGCATGTGGGCACGACCGGACAAGAAACTTATTTTGTATTAACAAACAACAATACACATGTTTGGTCTTGCTCGTGATATTGTATTGGCTTATCCATAATAATTGCTCTATTGCATCATTGTTCCATAGTTACAGTATATTAGTACTAAAATATGCACCAAACAGTGTATTATATTATTTTATTACATTTTAATTATCTAGTACAATACAATACATGGTAACAAATATGCTCTTGTGCAAACATTGTTTTGTACTATTTTAATACATTTTAATTGTCTAATATAATATACAATACATGGTAACAAACATGGCTTATAATTGTTATAGGGTTGGTAAACGTCCTTTTTAACTTACACCATTAACAACTAAGGGTTTGTTTGACACACTATTGGATTGTATTAGATTATATTGTATTGTATTGGACTGTATTATCATTAATACAAACATGTGTTTGATGATGCACTATATCGTATTACATTATTCCTATATGACTTTATTATATTTTATTATATCATAAAAATATAATATTTTAAAAAAAATAGTTAATAATTAATTTTAAATATCCTTACCATGAATAAATCAATAAATATTTATTTTAATTGAAACAAAAAATTAAATAAATAATATTTTTATAAATAAAATAAATATTTCCTATATAATTTTGAAATTGTAAAAAAATATTAACAACATAACATATATTTCATCAATATTCCATATTTGTTGAAAAAAAAAAGAAAAAAAAATGTTTTTTCTAATACAATATAACCTAATACCACCAAATATAATGTATTAACTAATACAGTGTTTGTTGTATTAGGCAATTAAATGTATTAAAACAATACAATATAGTGTTTACACCAAGCACTGTATTTGTAAACACTGTATTATATTGTTTTAATACATTTTAATTGTCTAATACAATACAATACATCAAAACAAACAAGGCCTAACTAGTTCATTTGTGAATGTATAAGCAAGAGAATTTTTGAACAGATGAGGTAGGATCAGTGCCATGGTAAGCCCGGGCTATAGACCCCCCCCCCCCCCCCCAAAAAAAAAATAAAATACAAATCTCAATATTTAGGGCCAGTTTGGTATTGCCTTTGAAAGTTAAAATCAACTTATTTTTATAATTTTGACATAAAATGACATTTTGTAAAACTTCAAAAAGTGATTAATTGATAATTTGGCAAGTTTTGACAGTGATTTTTAGAAGTAGGTAGGGGTTATTTTTTGTAAGTGATTATGAAATAATATATTTCAGCATTTAATGAATCTTTTAAAATATCATTATTATCCTTACGAAGTCAAGTTCATCTCAAAATTAAATATTATAGTTAAATATTGATTTGATTTATAAAATCTTTTTAAAATCTTTTTATTGTTCTTTGGATTTTTTTTTTCTAATTTAAATATTCTACTTAAATATTGATTTAATATATATAATTAATAAAAAAATAAGTTGGGTTCTAAAATTATACATATTTTAGTCATTGTAACTAATTTCAGCACTTTTGTAATAAAATTACCAAATATATATATATATACACTATTTTTGAGTTATGCAGTAGTTTTAAAAATACAATTAATCAAATATCTGCTGATTGCACAATTAACAATGATTATTATAAAAGTTACAGCAATACCAAACTGACCCATAATATATAATTTTGTAAAATTTTACTTTGACCTCCAAAATATTATAGTTTATTATATTGGTCCCCCAAATAAGATTTTCTGGCTCTGCCCCTAGGTTCGAGTCATACTCCTTTCCACAATCCCGAAATATTGTAATAGCTAAAAAAAAAAAAAGTATTGAGAGTTTTTGAAAAATAATAAATGTTATGGTGTTTAAATTTTACAAGAATATTTGTTTGATTTTTTTAACTAATAATAAGTCTAATATGTTTATTCCATGAAAATTGAATAATTATTTTATTATCCAAGTTAAATATATCTAAGTTATTAAATTTACTTTACAAGTCAACATAACATTAAACAATACAATCACATGCTAAACACTACGTAAAATCTAATGCAGCGTATCATCAAATATAAGGGGGGTGTATTCAATTAGGATTAATTAGGATTCTTGAAGACATTTAAAGACATTTTTTAAGTGACAGATTTTTATGGATTTCTACAGATTTTTATAAATCCACATGGACTTTCATTGATTTGTTTAGACATCCATCTCAGACTTTTATGGATTTGTTTAGACATCTATCTCAGACTTTTATGGATTTGTTTAGACATCCAAGGATTTTCATGGATTTGTTATCTCTAACTTATATATCAATAGTAAGCTAATTATAGCTAATTATATAAAAAAAAACCTTTGAAGTTGGAATGAGCAAAATTTGATACACCAGTCAATCTATATTTGCTTATATATATATTTTGAGGTTGTTGCTGATGAAAACAAAGCGATTGAATTGAATCCAAAATTGGCTAAGGCTTTCATGAATTTGTTATCTCTGACTTATCAATAGTAAGCTAATTATAGCTAATTATCAAAAAAACCTTTGAAGTTAGAATGAGCAAAATTTGATACACCAGTCAATCTATATTTGTGTATATATATATAGTCTGAGGTTGTTGCTGATGCAAACAAAGCGATTGAATTGAATTGAATCCAAAATTGGCTAAGGTTTATCTGCGTAAAGGCACTGCTTGCATGAAGTGTAGATAAATTATTTTTCTTTAAAATAAAATGCTAATAAAGAGTTTTTCAAAACAAAAAAAAAAAAAAAAAAAAAAAAAAAAAAAAAAAAACTAATAGAGAGTGAGCATTTTGGTGTTTGATTGAAGGCTCTACAGATTAATTTGGTGTTGTTTTGTGCAATTCTGGCACGTAGTGAGTTTTGTACTTGTTATACTGTATATAATTATGTGACTGCAACATATTCTCACATGTATAATTATGTGCAGTTTTTTTTTTTCCTTTTTAATTCACAGAACATACTGGGGATGGAAGTTTATTATTCTCATGTGCATCGGTTTTTTTAATTTTTACATATTAGTGCTTTTCGTTTTTGATTTGAGAGAGAGAGGGAAAGCAAAATCCACCAAAATCTTTAGGGAGAAGGCTGGACATGTTATGACATTTGATATTTATATCTTTCACCATCAAGTCCACCAAAATCCATCAAAATCCATGACTTAAGAAAATCCTTTAAAATCCAGTCCTAATTGAATACACCTTGATTCTTGTAGACATTTTTAAAGTCCCAATTCAATACACCTGGATTTGGAAGGATTCTTTAAAAGTCCATATAAATCCTAATTGAATACCACTGGATTCATGTGGACTCTTTTAAAGTCTTTAAATGTCCAAATTGAATACACCAGGATTTATAATGTCTTTAAATATCCTCAAGAATCCTAATTGAATACACCCCCCTAAGATGTATTAAAATTGTATTAATACAAGGGGTAAATACACTGTCCTCCCCTGAAGTTTGGCATAAATGCAACTAAAGAGTAAATATGCATTTATCTATTTAGACTTCCAGTACTCTTAATATTAAACTAATAAAAAGATCAAATTACCATTAGTTATTAAAATTTTAAAATGAGGATAATATTTTATAAAAACCAATTAAATTAAATTAATTGAATATAATCCTTTCAATGGTATATAAATTAAAAATAATAATTTTATATTGAAAAAAAAAACAATTTTAAAAATTTTAAATTATCTTTATATTTTTTTTACTATTTAAATTATCTTCATCATTAAATTAAAATTGCATTATTGTTTTTTAAACATAAATTTTTAATAATTTTTTTTCTAAATTTTAAATTATTTGTACTAGCTTTTACTTTCCTTTTTATATAAAAAGATTATCTTCATTTTCAATTTTAATAACTATCGGTTTATTAGTTCAATTTTAAAAGCATAAATAGATAAATACATATTTACTTTTTTAATGTATTTATGACAAACTTTAGGGAATGTCTGTGTATTTACCCCTTAATTTAATCCTCTCCAGTTTAATCAGGTGTTATATAATATTATACAATAAAATAAAATAGATTGCAGTACCTCACAATGCACAACTAGGGACCAACACATGGTCTCTTGCCATAGTGGTGGGCCTTCCTTTGGGAACCCCCCACCACCAAGGTTCAAGACCTAGTGTGTGCATAGAATTATACAAATTTTCCTAGACCCATTTAAAAACATGGGTGTTGTCCCACTTTGTGTGGGTGGTTGTCCCTCCTTCGTGTGGGTTCTCTCTCCCCGTCCGTGGGAGCTTCAGTCTGGGCTATGCTTGGAAGTCGATTCTCGATGGGTCCCAGTTATTGTTGTAATCATGTAATCATGTCATGGATCTATATTCCTGTTGTTGTATTCCAATAAAATAAAATAAAATAAAATAAATAAATAAAAAACAAAAAAAAAAAACTAGGGACCAGATAACCCAATATAGGTGGAGCCGTGGAGGTGGGTCTTAATCATGCATTGTTTGGGGGAGGTTTTTATAATTTAAAAAAAGAAAAAGAAATAATGATGAATTGGTGTGGTGCGGTGTGGTGGGGATGCATTTTCAATTGTTGTTATGTTATACAGTGGGAGTTGAAGGGACAAGTTGGATAAGGAAGAAAAACATGTCCCAAGACATGATCATTATTTAACTTGCTGTTTTGGTCTACTTCTCACATGTCTATGTGTATATTTGAATACGTAGACATACGTACAACAAATACAAGTTAAAATTGATTGTTTTTAATATTGTTGACAATATTTTAAATTGATTCTTTATTAACCATGCATTATCTAATTGTAATTAAATTATTATTAGGTGTAATATTTTTCAATTATGTCAATCAATTTATAATAATGTTTGGATTTAAATTAATATATATATTTAATAATTTCATTATTATTAAGTATTTGTTGGAGTTAGGTGCTTAAATTAATAATATTGTTGTTACTATTTTAAGAAAATTGAAATAAAGTTAGTAAGTTGGGTCATCTCCAATGGAGAGTGAGAGTTATAATTATATTTGGGTCTCAAATAATACTGAAAGTGATACTTATATGTATTTTTGCTCTAGTGGTGTTAAGAGTGATATTTTTATAACAAATTTAATTATGCCTAATCTATAATAAGTGGTCAATAAATTGTAATTTATAAACATTAATGTTGATAAAAATAATATCATTGTAAATTTCTCAATGAGATCTTTAAAATGGTACTAATATTTAATATATTTAAATATTTATAAATTTTTACCAAATTTGATAACATTTAAAAATTTAATTTTTAAATAAGGAAACATCAAAAAATTTAAATCGTAAAATTTAAATTTCATAGAATAGAAAATACTGAACATAAACACAAACATAATGAAAAATTACATTTACATGCATAATTGAAAGCACGAACATAAACGTAAATCACAAATTATTATGTAGGAATTGAGTATATGTAGGCAATTTTGGAAAACTAGGCTTTTTGTATTTTTTCTATAATTTTTTTTTATATTTTTTTTGGATAAAAATATATTTGTTTCAAATTTTAATGTCTAAAAAATTATAGACCGTCCATCTCCAACGGTTAGCAATCTAATCCGAGCATCTCTAACAGTCATCAAATCTGATCCGTCCATCTCCAACGGTCAACAAATCCAACCGGATCTCACACATTCTTCTCTCTTAATTTTAGCATGAGTCCCAAAAATACAAAAAATATTACTATTTAATTCATCCAACACATGGATCCTGCCATATAACTCTCACTCCCACCTTTACTAAATATAACTCAACCAAATAATTCTCAACTTATTGTAACTATCACCTTAACTCTCCATTGGAGGATGATTCCTTATCTTTTATTTATTTATTTATTTTTATTGTAAATGTCATATCAATCTATTTTTATTTTTTAAAATTACTAATTTAACCCTCCCATACTTAATTATAACAATATGTATTCTAAAAAAAGATACCGTTGGAAAGATCTCGTTAGATTTTTAAAATAACACAAATATTGATATACATATTTAATTTAATTAATTTACTTTTTAATTATACATTTAACCAATTTAAAATTTTATAATAATTTAAAGATTTATTGAGAGAATATTTTTAAAGAGCTCTTTTGATGTAAAATTTGGTTTGGAAAAAAAATTGTTGCAAAATTTGATATGGAAATTTTTTTGGTGTAAACATATTCTCCAAAGATCTCTTTTTACACCAAATTAGTGTAAAATTGTGGATGCTCAGCATTTGCAATCAACACACTAAAAACAAAAAAAAAAAAAAAAAAAAAAAAAAAAAAAAAAATTAATGTAAAATTCAATTCCAACCAACACACCAAAAAAACAAAAAACAAAAAATGGTGTTGTTATGGTGCACACCAAATTTGGTGTACCGTAGCTACACCAAATCCTTATCTTTTTTTTATTGTTTTTTTTATTATAAATGTCACATCAATCTTTTTATTTTTATTTTTTATAATTACTAATATAACCATTCCATACTTAATTATAACAATATGTATTTTAAAAAATTTTACAGTTGGAAAGATTTCCTTGAAATCTTTAAATTGACACCAATATTGATATACATTTTTAATTTAATTAATTTACTTATTAATTATACATTTAACCAATTTAAAATTTTATAATAATTTAAAGATTTATTAGGAGAATATTGTTTAAAGATGTTTTTTGGGTGTAAAATTTGGTATAGAACATTGGAGTGGAAATTTTTTTGATGTAAACATATTCTCCCAAGATACTCTTTTAATATTAAATTGGTGTAAAATTTGGTGTTAGGCCATCTCCAACCAGTCTTCAATTTTTTCTTCAATTTGAAGATTGAAAATGGAATATTCCTGGAATATTCCATATTCATAATTTTACTACTCCAACTATTCTTCATTTTACAATCTCTAAATAATAAAATATTATTATTTTACTTTATAAATAATATTTCAAACTTTCTTTAATAAAATTGTTTTCTCTACATTATCTTATTAGATAATAATTTGCTCACTTTTATAACATCTAAAATTTTCTAATCTTTTTATAATTTATCACACCTAACTATTTTTACATGTAATAATTTTAATAAACAAAGATCATCTGCTAACATTATCCATGACAATTTTAATAGTTCCGGGCAATTTCAAGGTGGGTCGTCAGGTAATTTTAGTAGTTTTGAATTTTGATCGGTTTCCAAATTACTATTGTTGGAATGGAGATGACTTATCATAATACTAGTGTAACTTTTAAGTTTCAATGTTATTTTTTTTTGTTTTATTTTCATTTTCAATGTATTTTTTTATTCCATTGTAATATTTTAATTTAAGAATGTTAATGTTTTTATTTAGTTTTACTGAATTATTTTGAGTTAATTATTATGATATATGTTAATTACATATAAAAATTGATGATTTGAAAACATTTATTTTAAATTAAAATACCTATTAGTTCATTAATAAAATATTTAAAATTTAAAAATAATTAAAATATAGTCAATATTATACTTGGTTGAAAGATCTTAACAAAATATTTTTAATGGTATAATTTTTATACCGATTACATTTATAAATTAAAAATTATATATAATTAATTGAGTTTAATTAAAAATATAAAAAAAGAGGTGAGAAGAAAAATAATATTATTTTAATAGAATAGTGAAATGAAGATCCAAAATTGAATCTTTAATTTTAAAAAATAAAAACCAATCTTTATTTCGAAGATTGGTTGGAACTAATCTAATATTCATTTTGAATAAATGAAAATTGGTTGGAGATGGCCTTATATATCGGAGGACGGAGGAGATGCTCTAATCAGAAGCAAATAGCCTATAACATTTGGGATTGAAAATAGTCAAATACATAGATAATGGTCTCCTTTTGGAATATGGAAGCCCATTTCAAGCAGTTTGGTCCAATCATTAACCGTTTTATTATTTTTTTATAAGAATCAGAGCCAATTGGGTTCAGACTTCAGGGTGTACTTTGATCTGACTTATCAAAATGAATGAGCCAGTACCAGAGGCTACCTAGTACTCTAGTACCTACACATTTATTACAATTTACCTACTGCCTAATGCCTACTGCAATAATATAGCATCTTATTTGACAGAATTGCCGTCACGCCTAGAGATGGGTGTGGGGTCTATTCCCAATTGAAAAATACTTCGGGGTTGGTACCCAAAACCACCCAATAAGGTGTTGCCACGTGGCTAAAATTCTTTCACTTTTTATATTTTTATTCTTGCTTTGGATTACGTGGCAATTAGCTATGTGATGGTCAACATCTTGGGTACTGACTAGTCAGCACCCAAGTGTTGTCCTTCCCAATTAGAACCTTTAAAGAGTATCTCCCTCCCATACTTTATCTCTATCTCTAAAATAGAGATCCAAAAAGGAATATTCCTTACAGATTCTATCTCTAAAAAAATTTCACTCGCACTATACTTTCTATCATTATCTATATCTCTATCCATATTTCTATTTATATCTTTAAATAACTTACATTTTCATTATTATTTTTTATTTTCTTTAATAAATTATTGTTCAACTACATTTTAACAAATATTATTTATAATAATATTTGTATTTTTTTTATGATTATTTTTAAAAAATATAATGTTTTATTAATGCATGAATTTATAATAACTAATTTTTAGGTTCTAACTAATTTTCTCGACGAACGTGAATTTTTTTCAAAGGAAAAAGATGCAAATTTTAGAAAAAAAACACTCACAATTCCCAAATACAAGGTGGATCATTTTCGGGTGGATATGGAAGTCATTTAGATGGCTTTCCAAAATATTAATGTATCTCGACATTATCATATGTTATGTTGTTATTATTTAAGTTTTTTTTTTTTTTTTTTTTTTCTATCCTTATTTTAATGTTTTTATGTTATTGTAATTTTTAATATTAATATTTATTATTTTAATACTATGTTTCGGTTTTTATTTTATTACTAACTTATAATTATCAATATGTAATAAGAGGTTGCCCAACTGATAGTGTCAATATATATATATATATATATATATATATATATGTAATAAGAGATTTTTTTTTATAACATAAAATAATTTTTTTAGAGAAAATTATAACAAAATAATAAAATGAAGAACAAATAATAAAGTATGGTAAATAAAAAATTATAAATTAATATTCAATATTGGACTCATTTTAAAGATCTAGATGAGACATTTCTAATGGTATAATTTTTATGTTAATAAAATGTATAAATTAAAATTTATTATATATTAATTGAATTTAATGAAAAAGTTAAAAGGATATAAATTGAATAAAAAATGTTGAAAAGTGGTTTTAGAGGATGAGAAATGGTTCTCTAAATTTAGAGAATGAAGTGTAGGAACTCTAAAAACTTTCTTGGAGACAACAATTTAGAAGGTGGGTAGGAGCAACACATCCTCTAAATTTTCTTGGAGACATGATTTTAGAGGGTGGGTGGGAGATGCTGTAAGCAACCCCAAAACCTCTTCTAATTTCACTCTTCAAATATCAATTTACCTACCTATGTGGCAATTTGAAGAGTGAGAAAAGAAAACTCGTTCCAAAAGACTTTTCAAGTAAAAATAATCTTATATTATTTTAATGAAAGCATTTAATTGAGCTGTTTAAAATTAAAAAGAGTTGTTAAATTTAAAATCAGATAAAACTGTTAAGACATAATAAAAAGTAATAAAATAAAATCTAAAAAATGAGAAATCACTCGGTAATATTGAAAAGTGAGAAAGAATTTCTCAATTGAAGAATACTATTTAACGAGTCTGTTGGAGCCACATCAGATATGGTTCATCTAACTTTTCCAACAACCTCAATTAACGAGTCTATTGGAGTTGCTCTTAGAGGTGACCGCGGTTCAGTTCGAACTGACAGTTTGAACTGAATCGCACACTGTTTCAACCGTGACCGGAATCGAAATTTCAGGTTTTGGTTCGAATTGAAACCTAACCAGAACCATTAAGGTTCCATTTTAGATTCACCATTTCCAAAAACCAGACAGAAGCCGACGGTTCCAAACCGACGATTCCAAACCGACAGTTCATACATAATTTTTTTTTTAACCAACATTGTGGCCCAAGCCCAACTGCCGAAGCCCAAATTTCCCAAGCCCAAGCCCAAATTGCAATCAGATTATCAGAGTTTTGATTTTTTTTAAAGCAACTGTTGGGCCATTGTTGCAATCAGAATTTTTTATTATCCCTTTTCCTAATTCCCTAATTCCCAATATACTGATTTAATATGTCTTTTTAATTTTTCTATTAGTTATTTTAAATTTAAAAAAAAAAATTGGAATCGAACCAGTCGGAACCGAAAGCCGAAACCGGAACCGTGGTCATGTCTATTCCCAATTCGAAAATCTGAATTTAAAATTTAAAATCCGACTATTTCAATCTCTAGTTTGATCTTATTAATATATTAGTTTTATTTTATTTTAATTATTTAGACTTTAGATATAAAATAAAAATTATATATATATATATGGAAAAATGGGAGAATGAGATGGTGTCCACACCACCTCCCCCATTTATAAAATGGGGGTCAAGTTTGCCCTCACCCCCACCCCTAAATCCTATTTGTGGACAAAATTCAGCCCCGAAACCCCAATGGGGTCCCGTGGGGGTAAGGCTCCATGGGGGAATACCTATCCCTAGTTACGCCTTGTTTGCGATACTGGGATAAATTGCAATCACACACCTTCATATTCTCTAACAATACATTTCCTCTTTATCGGCAACCCCAAAAATTACTCAATTTCTTACGCAAATTCCTGACCCTTAAATTATGATGGTTTTAATGGTTTATGCTTTCCTTGTTTGATCAGGTGGCTCCAATTTCTAGCCCTGCATCGACCATCCACCATAAATGATGAGGAAATAAGTCTAAATAGCACTAAATTCAGCTTCCTTTTTTAAGATTAACACCATGTTATTATTAACTTAAGTTTATATAGCACCAAATAAAGTGAGTGAATTTCATTCTTCGCTTCTTACTTTTGATTTTTTTTTTTTTTTTTTTTTCACTTTGTTTCTTTCTTCGACATCTTATTCTTCATCAACAACAGTTCTCTTCCACTTTCACTCTCTATTTTTTCTTCTTCTTCAACGAACACTTCTCTCTCACTTTCTCTTTCAATTTTTTTCTTTCTCACTTCAGTCGATCTTTGTCCGAAGTTGAACTCCACTAATTTGATTTGTTGTTTGAAATATGATAAAGAAAGTACAGAAATGAACACAAGATAATTTCCAGAAAATAAGTTTGGAAAAATTTGGAAAAAAAAGGGTGAAAAATACATCTGGAAAAAAAATAATTTGAAAAAACTTTCAGGAAATAAGTCTCGGATCGAGACTTATAAGTCTCAACCAAAGGGTGACACCTTTGGTTGAAATAAAAAAAAATTGACGGGCCCTAATGTGAGAGGTATTTTTGTTCCAATCTGATTTTAGGTATTATTTAAATTTAAGTTATTATTGTAGTGCCAACCCTACAAAATACTCACTAAAAAGTGCCATTTAATTTTTGAACCCCATAAATGATGTTAGAATCAACCGGCTCATCCTCGGAATCCAAAAAGAAAACAATCTTTATTCCCTTTCTGGTGGGGCACATTTATAAGCATAATGAAAAATGAGAGAGATGCACGAGAAAGTTATTTCACCGGTGGCTTGTAAAGCATGAACACATTGAGACTACAACCCGTGGAGACCTTCAACATGCATTTGTTTGATGCAATCAAAACTGTTGGGCGTATTTACGGAACTCAGACACTAAACTACCGAAAACATACCACCGACATACTACTTCAGATCTCATGTCGGAGTCATATAGTCCCCTACTTGGAAGTTTAATCCACTGAACTGACATTGGTGGAATTACATGTAGAGCGACACTTGTCTCTTCACTCGTAACACCTGTCAAGCTCAACCAATAAGGTGAAGACAAGACACTCTTAACGTCTGACAAGTGACAAGACACTATATAAATTAACCCATTTCACCTCCATCTAAAATTACCTTTTTTTTTTTTTTTCCTTACTTTTTACTTGGAAAACACTTGACTCATCATTCGGTATTAAAATGAAAGATCTAACTTAAACATAGGAGGGTATCCCTCTGTGAACCCTCCAAACACTGACCACCTAATGATGTCTTTGTTTCTGTATTTGCAGGAGATACTCAACCACCGCATTAGGCCACCGAAGGCCTCATCCACCACATATATTTGAAGGCTTGTTTCCAACCCCAAAAAGAACTATCAAAGGTGTCTCAACAACAGGTACTGTTGAACTTGTGTGACAATATTTGTATAAAACTGGGGGTGCTAATGTTTACCCACCTTACTTTAAAGTTTGACCATCAAGCGGAGTTTTCTAGTTTGAAAATAGGTAGACTGTAGACACCGTCAACAGGAGAGGCTTCTGACATTTATGAAACTTTAGGGTTAAATGGAAACCATGGGATCTTGAAAGGCCTGCCTGAGTTTCTCTTTTTCAGTTTGCTACCTTTTTCAGTTTGGTATCAGAGCCTAGTTACCTTTAAATTTAATATTTTGCTTGTGTTAGTAGTTACAGAAAGGCAGACTTCTAATTACAACATCTAAGTTTTCACAAATATTTTAAACAACAGCTTAAATTACATGCTATATTAGTTAACTTTGTATCTCTTGTCAAGTTTTGTTTTGTATTTACTATCATTGTATGATTTTAGTTTCAGTAATTTATTGTGGTGTGTAGTAGCAAACGTAATATATTTTGTTTGTTGGTATAAGATTTTAGATAAGCTTGTTGGTATAAGATTTTTATAAGTTTAAACTGTACTTATTATAGGTTGTCCTATTATTGTAAGGTTGTATTATTACTTATTTGTTAGGTTGTCTTATTATTGTACTTATTGTCTTTAGTTATTATTGTACTTTTTAACTTTACAAGTATTTTGCTAGAATTGCATGCTTTTAGTAGTTGAAGTAACATGTTTTGTTATTAAAGTTATAATTAAGATAAGTCAGTATAAGTATTCATTGTTCAAATTGTCTTTATTTAGTTTAGACAAGCTTAGATATTAATTCTTGATGAATAGAGAAGTACCTATAAGTCAACAAAAAGAGTGGTTCAGAGAAACTCTTAACTTAGAACAAAGAATAATAAACGTAAACAAAAGGAGACTAAAAAGAGCTAAAAGCGAAGAAGCAAAACAAGCTATCCTAGATAGAATAGAAGAAGTTAAAATTCAAGAAAATCGTTGGAAGATACATCTAGAAGCCCTGTGCAGCAAATGAACCCTTTAATAAAAAGCTTTAACAGAATAATTGAATACAAAGGCTGTAACGAAAGTTGCTATAGAAAATTTTAATGTACTTAAACTACTGCTTTCTTAATATTTATTTTTATGGACCTTTAGATCATTTTAGTGCATATTTAAGGAAGTTGAACTTTCACGAAGCAGAACTAATTTTTAATTACTTATTAATAAAAAACCGAGAACCATCTAGAGAAACACTTATTTTAGAAAAATTAATTTTAGCTAGAAGAAATATCATAAATTTAATAGAATTAAATATCACAAAGTTCAAGGCAGATAACAGAAGAATTTTACCTTACATATGAACTTTAAGAGATTAGAATATTTAGATCTCGAAATAGCCGGATTGAGAAAAACAAAGGTAAATCTACAAAACAATATAAAAATTAATTGTAACATAGAGCACTTAGATAACCAGTATAAGCACATACCACACACTAGCAATAGTCAACAAAATTTCATCGTAGACTTAATAATTAATTTAGGTCAAAGTTTGGAAGAAAATATAGATAAGACTAATAAAAACATCACAGATTTAGCAAGTTTCTTTGAAAATAGTAAGATCAATACTTTAAGAAAAAATTTAGATTATATAAAAGAATTAATAAGAGACTTTAATAAAACTATAAAAAGATTTCCCAGTAAAAAGGAAATATTAGATTTAACTAATTTAATAGAACAAAAAAATCCTAAACCTGTAGAATTAGAAATAAAAAGTCTAGTTACTAGCCTCAGCTTAGAAATAGAAAATATAAAGCAGACCCAGCAAGAATTAAGGTCACAGATAAAAAGACTTACTGAATGAACCATTTAGAAACAATTCTTAAAGAATTAACAATAGAAGCTCCCAATAATTTACCAATAAGCATAAGTGATAAAGTCTTTAATTTAGAAAGTAATACAGTTACCCAAGGACAGTGTAATACCATAATAAAGCTATTAATTAAAGCTTTAGAGCGAATAGAAGAATTAGAAAATAATATTAATAAAATTATCCATAACCAAGTAGATCCAAACCATATAGCTTGGTTAGCCAACAGAATAAATCTACTAGAAAATAAGCAAGAAGCTCAAGCTTCTCCTAGCCAACCAAAAGTAGAAATTCAAGATATTTTAGGTCCAAAAGTTAATCTCTTTAACAAAAATGGAACTAACAAGATCATCTAGCCTAAGATTACCAGTAGCTAGTAGAGTTAGAAATATCCTAAATTATAGTAATAAAGGGAAAGAAATAATCGAAAAAACAGAAGATTTAATACAAGAGGAAGATGTTAATAAAATGCTTGAAGTAGGATTTAGACAGGTTCAGAAAAGAATCTATATCAAGAAGGAATATTAGATAGCTTCAAAAGCAGCTTGTATGTCTACAAAGATGAATTTACAATTGGAGTAGTTAATAAAAGAGAAGAAATTACATTAATAAGCCCTTAAAGTGCTAACGAAATAAAGAAAAATGGATACTCAGCTATACATTTAGGTGTAGTAATTATTGGAGTACTCAGCCAGACTAGAGCTGGATTAGACACTAAAGCCCATTTGTATCTTTATGATGATAGATTTAACGATCATGAACAAGCTCAGCTAGCAACCGCTGAAGTAGATCTCAGAAATAAAGTAGCCGTAGTAGGATGTCTCCCTGACATAGACATAGACATAAAAGAATTTTGTAGTAAGATAAAATTAAGCATACAAACAAAAGGTTTTAACATGGATGCAGAATATAAAAATTTAAGAATAAAACTATTTGTTTTAGGAAGATGTTATAATAAATACCATAAAAAGTTCAAGTTCATTAACAAAAGCATAGTTGAACATTTTCATAGTGAATATGTACAAATGCAAGTCCCTAAAAGACTTAATAAAAGCGAATTACAGGGATTAGAATGGAAATTACCAGAATTAAAAACCCAGTTAGTAGAATTACCAGAAAGTAGTAAAATTTATACTGATAACAAAGACCAAACGTTCCAAAGATTTAGTAATTACAAAAACCAAGGCAATATATCTATAACTGAAGATGATTCTGAAGACGAAATCAATATGTTAAGATTAGAACAAACCATAGATAGAGTTAAAACCCTAAATACTAATAAAGAACAAATAATAGATTTAATTTTTAGTAATCCTAATAATTACCTAAACGAAGAAGTATTCGAAGAACTTTGCACTAATATAGAACTAGACGACAAAGATGTAGATAATATTTTATTAGAAAAATTAGATTTTGAAAATCTAAGAAATGACTTAGTACATATAATATATCTAGAGGAAGAAATATTTGTAGGTGAGGAAGAAAAACCTAGAACTTTAGAAACAGGTAGTGGAAGTGGACCAAATGTCCCAGATACAGAAGGATTTCCTAAACCCAGAATAGATGAATATTTAGAAAATCGAGGAATAAAGGATACAAAGGAACAATATAGAGATATAAAAGACACAGAAAGAGTTTATAGAGCTAAAACTAAATTAGAAAGCTGGCGAAAAGAACCAGAAGCAAAAGATATATTAATTTTAAGCCTACAAGGACATAGGCCTAGTGAATGGAAGAAAATATTTAGTAAATGGGAAGGAAATTTGATTAGACATGCTATGGAAGCATTAAATAATATAATAGATTATAAATATAAGTTAGTTTATCTAGAAAGCACATTAGGATATAATGAAAAACAAATTTATTTAGGATGGAGAGAATACATGAAAAAGGATGATGTAAAGAAAGTAGAATTAGATGAATTTGAAATAAACATAACAGTCTTAAGTTTTATAGACGCAATTAGAAAATGTGTCCTAGGATCTTCAATGGAAGAAGTAGATGATGTTCAAAAACAGATTAGAGCTATAAGAAGTTTAGAGCAACTAAAAATATGTGATTTACACTATTTTGATTACTATGTAGATATCTTCTATAAATATTGGAGTCAAATAGGAAGACCTTATGATGAAGAACTATTAATGAAATTTGTAACAAAGTTACCTGGAAAAATAGGAGAAAAACTTTATAAAGATCTAACTGAATGGTTTAAAAGTAGAAAAGAAGAAGGATTATTTTGGCAAATTTCTTTAATACCAGCAGTAGAATTTGTTAGACAACGAATTAGAGATTTATGTGATGAAGAAAAACTTAGAAGACAAGCACAACAACAATTTAGTAGAATGTGTGTAGATTTGTATGAAGTACCTACATTAGGTTGTGGAAAGACTAAAAAGTACAGGCATAACTATGATAGATTTAATAAAAATAAAACCAAAAAAATTAAAAAATACAGGAAAGATAAGTATAAAAAACCTTATAAACCCTATAAAAGAAAATATTATAATTATGCTAATAATAAGCAAAAAATCCAAAACGCTTTTAAACAAGGAAAAAGAATTTTTAGAAAGAAAAATCACAAAGATTGTAAATGTTATTTATGTGGAAAAATGGGACATATCAAACCTAATTGTCCTGAAGCTAAGAATAATAAAGTAAATACGTTAGAAATAGAAGACTATTTAGAAGACCTAGAAGAAATATTCAATATAGAAGAATTAATTGATGAAGATATTATAGTCATATTAGACGACGAAAATCATGAAGCATTAATGTTAGAAGAAGACGATGAGTCTAGTTTAGAATCAGGACCTGAAGAACAATTTGAAAATGATACATCAGGAACAGAAGATAGTATTAATATGTTAGAAGAAGTAGTTTCTTTTTTAGGAAAAAATTGCAAAGAATGCAGTAAAGAATTCTATAAAGGTTATAAAAAGGAAGAATTATATTATTGTAACAAATGCATAGAAAGCGAAGAAGTAAACCGAGCAGGAAGCGAACTCATATTAATCGATGTCGAAATTCTTTATAAATCCAAAAGAATCCGCACTAAAGCTATGATAGATACAGGTGCAAATAAGTGTATTATACATGAAAGTTTAGCTCCAGAAGAGTTTAGAACTAAGCTAGGAACAGAAGTAGGATTAAGACAGTTTAATGGATCATTATTACCAATAACTGACTGTATAATTAATATACCAATTAGGATTAATGGAGAAGTACATAACCTGCCCCAGACTTTAGTATCTAAACAGGTAAGTAACTATAGGATTAAACTTTATATTAGGAAATAATGGAAGCATGTTAATAACGCCAAATGGTGTGAATTTCTTTAAAAAATCCACCTTTATACAACCAAAGTTAGAAACTAATAACTTTCCTTATATAAAGAAAATAAATAATATAGAAAAACCAGTAAATATAGAATATTTTGATTATTTACTAGAAGATTCAATAGTAAATCTAGAATTAGAATCTGATCGAGTTTTGAGTTATGAAGAAATAGACGAATATCTAATAGAAAGTTATACTGAAGATCTTTGTATAATCTCTAGAATAGAGTCTAACCAAGAGAACCCAGAAGAAAAAAGCTGGCCAATAGATGTAAAAAATAAAGTAGAAGCTTTAGAAAGAACAAAAATTATTGGTGATAACCCACAAAATGAAAACTCTACAGAAATATATAAGTTAGAAATAATAAATCCAGACATTACTATAATAACTCAAGATTTAGCCTATGATTTAGAAGACAGAAAAGAATGCAATATGCATATTAAAGAACTCTTTGAATTAGGAGTAATAAGAGAAAGCACCAGTAGACATAGAAGCCCAGCTTTTATCGTTAGTAACCATAGTGAGCAAAAAAGAGGAAAAAGTAGAATGGTCATTAATTATAAAAGATTAAATGATAATACTTTAAGAAATAGCTATAAGCTTCCCAACAAAGACGAATTAGTAAATTGTATACAAAAAGCAACATGGTTCTCCAAATTCGATTGTAAAAGCGGATTTTGGCAAATAAAACTAGATAAAGAATCTATCCCTTGGACAGCCTTTAGTTGTTCAGAAGGACATTTTGAGTGGCTTGTAATGCCATTTGGATTAAAAAATGCACCTCAAGTATTTCAAGCTAGGATGGATAGAATTTTTAAAAAGTTTTCCAGCTTTTGTATAGTCTATATAGATGATATTCTTGTTTTTAGTAATAATAGGTATATTCACACAGCACATGTCCATAAAGTCCTTGATTTATGTAAAGTTAATAATATAATACTTTCTAAACACAAAATTGAATTATTTAAAAACAAAATTGATTTCTTAGGACTAAAAATAGATAAAGGAAAAATAGAACTCCAACCGCATATAACCACTAAAATATTGAATTTCCCTGATAAGTTAGAAGAGACCAAAGAGCTACAAAAGTTTTTAGGATTATTAAATTATGGTAGAAAGTTTATACCTAATCTAAGCATCTTAGTCAGGCCACTTTATAATAAACTTAGCAAAAATGGTCAAAGATATTTTAATAATGAAGATGTAAAATTAATCCGAAAGATAAAAGAAATAGTAAAAAATTTAGGACCAATAGCTCTCCCAATTGATAGCTATTATAAAATAATTCAAACAGATGCTAGTAGTATAGGATGGGCTGGAATCCTCATTCAAAAACCCAGTAAAGGAAGCCCTAAAGATACTGAAGAAATAGCGATGTATTCTAGCGGCAAGTTTACAGAACCTGAGAGTCGAAAATCAAGTACTGAATTAGAACTATTAGGTATAATAAATACTCTGAATAATTTTCATATATATATACAAAATGAATCCTTTACTATTAGGACAGATTGTAATAATATAGTAGAATTTTATAAAAAAGTACAAAAGAAAAATTTTGAAAAGAAAAATTCATTCATAAGCAAAAGATGGATAAGTTTCTTAGAAACATTAACTGGTAGAGGATATAAAGCAGAATTTGAACATATTAGTGGAAAGGATAATACTATAGCTGATATATTATCTAGACTAATAAATATTTAATTTTTGAATGCAGGAAATATGGCTGGAAGTTCAAAGAATCTTCAAAAAAGCCTTACTTTCCCAACCCAAAGCAATAGTGCAAAAAAGCTTAACATAGGACCTTTTACAATAAGCAATAACCCTGGAATCTCTTTTCAACCTCTAAATCAACTAAAAGATAAGCTTACTGAACCTCAACAAGCTTTGCTCAATAATATTTGGTTTTTTAGAAATGATAATAAAGGATTTTTAAATTCTCTAAATGTTTTAAGCCAATACTTTGTAGAAAATAACAAGTTTTCGTGTTATGTAGTTTATAAAGGAAGAAAAGTTGGAATTTATTCAACATGGCAAGAGACTTCTATGTATGTTGAAGATTTTCCAAATCCTAGTTTTAAAGGTTTTTACTCATTGGAAGAAGCCACTAGATCTTTAAATATGTTTTTACAAAACCAAGATGGCTTTGAACCAATTTTAGAGTTTAATGGAATTATTTATGATCGTAACCAAGTGATTAGCTTCATGAATCATTTCAAAACTATAAATGAAGCAAATCATAGAATATCAGAAGAGCTAGAAAGCTGTAAAAAGAATATGTATGATCTTTTAGAAAAGATCCAAGATGAAAATACAACTCTAAAGAAAAAATTAGAAGAAGCTGAACAGCTAGCGGATCAACTCCGAAGAATTAGCATAACAAGCCAAAGAATAGTACAGAAGCTGACGAGGAGGTAAATTCAGTAGAAAAACCCCTTGACATTATAAATATTACCCTAATGAGGGATCAAGCTAAAAATCTTCTTAAAGCAGTAGAAAAGCTTCCTGTAGATATAAAGCAAAATATTTTTGGTATAGCACAAAATATACATTTAAAACGTTTTCTCAAAATCCAAAAGTTTTTAGCCATAGGTGTAGGATTACCTGAGGGTATGACTACATGGTTACAAGAGAAAAAAGTTAATAACCAAGTTGTATTTAAATTTGTTTCAGTACAAATAAATTTAAATATTTTTCCTTTAGAATTTGAAATCCCTGATTTTGCCGATAAAGTTAGTATTGAAGAACTATTTAGTTATGGTATTATTGACGGGATTCATGCAACAAACATTTTAAAAATCTCCTTTCTTCCTGAAAAGCTTCAACAATCTATCAGGATGTTTGGAGGAAAGCATGGTTTTTGTTTGGACATTGACTCAGTTCCCTGTGAATGGATTGTCAACCAGCCTTATCGGTTGTCAAACTATTTACCAGCTTATCACTTCATAGTGATAGTGCCATAAAATTTCCCTGTTGAATTTTTACGAGAAGATTATCCTTATGATTATGGTCAAGACATATGTCTTGAACATCTTCAACTATACAGAGCCCAGAAATATTTCACTTGTGTAAATTCATCCAGGCCAAAGCTGATAGGACAGACTCCTCACATGTCAATCTTCATAAGGAGTCACGAGGTCATGTCTAAATACCCTATTCCATGGATATTTCTTAGCCCAGAGACAGATGACTACCTAAGAGAAATCCAGGAAGAGGAGGAAGACAGGATAAGAGAATTTCTCACTGAAGAAGAAATAGATGAACAGTTCGATGATGAAGCCTACCATAATTTAGACACTTAAGCAGGAGCTAGTACAACAAAGTGTCGGTAGAAAAAGACAAAGATAGTTAAAAGCCACATAAGAAGATAAGATCTAATCTAAGTCCGAAGATAAGATCGAATCTAAGATAAGAAGATAAGATCGAGTCAGAGTCAGAAGACAGATGACAAAATAATAAGATCGACAAATTTGAAGATAAGACTGACAACATGAATAGCAAAAGCAGTTATCGATATGTTCAATTGTCAGATTTACTTTTTGTAAAATATTAATAGTTGGCCGTATGTTTTGGCCTTTTCTTTGTAAATTTTTGTATAAATCAAGTGTTGCTCTCATTTGTGAAACACGAGCAAATCTAGAGCTTTCAAACACACTCTCACTCCCTCTTGTAATATTTTCAATCTCCTCACTAGCAATCAATAAAGCTGTGAATATTTTCAAGTAAGGTTTTTATCTCTCTACTTTATACCCACTTTTTCAGTTTTTATTTAACTGTTTCAACACTAGGAAGTCTTGCCAGGTTAACGAAAGCATAAGAAAAGTATTAAATTTCTAGAGTAACTCGGTCCTAATATAGATTTGAAAAATTGTTTTGCAAACTCTTAAAAGAACTCTTTCTATAAATGCACTTAGTAGAGATCCTGTTTTTATGGAAACAAAATTTTAGTATTTTCTAGAAAAACCTCCTAGGTGGTCTATATGGGTAAGTCCTGTTTGAAAAGGCAGTCGTAGACTTTAGGGGAATTTTGAAAATCCGTTTTGTTTAAATGGAAACCATGAGATCTTGAAAGGCCTGCCTGAGTTTCTCTTTTTCAGTTTGCTACCTTTTTTAGGTCCCTTGACATTTCTGATTAAATGAAGTGTATAAGGAATATTGAAGTTTTGTGATTTTTTTTGCTTATTATATATAGAACCATTTTAATGTTGTATTAGGTATAAAGAATATGTTTATTGAAGCTTACATGTGGGATGGTGTTAATTGCGCTGTGATGACTGCTCCAATCCACATATAATTATATCCTTGTAAGTGTATTCATTGACTGAGCTTACTAATTTTCAGTTACTATGATCTCTTCTTATTAATTAAAGGGGGAATTGCACAAACATCCCTTGAAGTTTGATAAAATTATACGGATATGATAGTTTTGACCATATACACACAGATTTCCCTTAACATTTGAATATTATTGCACAAACATACCTACCGTTAAATGAATCCGTTAGTCGATGGTCAAAATAGTAAAAAGTCTAAAATACCCTTTATTTTTATTTTAAATAAACTAAAAAAATTAAAAAAAAATTAAAAAAAAAGATAAAAAAAATATTTTAGAAAACATTAATGTATTTTAAATCTGAAACCTGGAAAAAAAAAATTCATCTTTACAATTAAAAAAAAAATAGCTTTTTAAACAATTTAATAATAAATAAATTTTAAATTTTAAATTTATTTAAAATCAAGGGTGAATTGCACAAACTATTTTTTTTTAAAGATGACTTTTTTTTTTCTATGTTTCAGATTTAAGATACACTCATGTTTTCTAAAATATTTTTAAATATTTTTTAATCTTATTTTTAATTTTTTTAGTTTATTTAAAATAAAAATATATGGTATTTTAGACTTTTTACACGTTTGACCATTGACTAACGGATCTATCTAATGGTAGGGGATGTTTCTGCAACAATTTTCAAATGTTGAGGGAAGTTTGTGCATATATGGCCAAAACTACCATACCCGTGCAATTTTATCAAACCTCGGGGGTTGTTTGTGCAATTCCCCCTTAATTAAATTGTTGAATATGCATTCTGGAACTTATCTTCAAGTGGATTGAAACTTGAAAGGGGACGAGGTGATGTTGGTCCAGTGGTAAACCTCTCACGCCTGCACCATGAGTTGCGGGTTCAAGTTTTCCCCCTAAAAAAAGAAAGCAAAACCCCAAATTTGTGTACTATATATTTCAGAAAAAGAAAAAGTTGGATTGAAAGGGGAGATAGCTCCTCCCTTTTCAAATCTCACACTGCTTGAATTTTTGTTAGTATCACAATATAATCTCTCATGAAAGTATCATTAAGGTTTCTGAATGTTCCATATGGACTCCTTGAAAGATCAAATAATGGTTCACTATCATATCATTAAGGTTTCTGAATGTTTTCTGAAATTCATATAATATATGATGGCACATATATAAATAATTTCAATACCTCTCCCAATTTTCTATGTACAATGTTAGAGCTTAATTAGTTATAATAGCCAAACCTTTTCATTATAATTGATGATTCCAGTGTTGGTGGAAATCCGAACCTTTGCTCTTCACTCTTCAGTTTCATGCGAAAAGAAGAAGAAAAGCAATATAATAGTTCATGTGGCAGCATCAGTTGCTCATAGGAGCAGCATTTTGCAATCTTTTTTATTCCTAGAAGAAGACAACAAGGTATGCATATTAGAATTTGCAATATGCAAATATTATCTATATAACTATTATAATGTTGGAAATAAGAGCAGGTTTCCTATACAAGGCTCACAAAACACATTAAAATACCGGAGAAACGATCGCAAGCAATAGAAAAATAGGAGCCTAAAACAAGTATAGAAATGACGTCATCAAGTATACAAAACACTCCATTTTTAATTTAATCTGCAAACTCATTGGCATTCTTATCATAATTATTTCCCCAATATAAGTAAAAAAAAAAAAATGTAGAAATTCATAATTAATTAATACTTTAATCCTCCAGCAAATTAAAGAGGTTTAGGGCCAGTTTGGTATTGCTTTTGAGAAGTTAAAATCAACTTATTTTATAATTTTGATATAAAATAATGTTTGGTAAAACTTTCAAAAGTGATTAATTCATAATCTGACAAGTTTTGACAGTGATTTTGAGAAGTAGGTGGGGGATTACTTTTTGAAAGTGATTATAGAATAATCTATTTCAGCATTTAATAAATCTTTTAAAATATCATTATTATCCTTATGAAATCAAATTAAAATAATTTATATACCTTATTTCATCTTAAAATTAAAGATTCTAATTAAATATTGATTTGATTTATAAAACCTTTAAAAAATCATGTCTATTTTAGTCATTGTAACTAATTTCAGCACTTTTGAAATAAAATTACCAAACATACGTATATTGCTTTTGAGGTATACAGTAGTTTTAAAAGTATGATTAACCAAACATCTACTGATTAACTTCATAGCTGATTATTCCTTCAGCACAGCTAACAGTGATTATTATAAAAGTTACAGCAATACCAAACTGGCCCTTAACCTATCACATGCTTTGCAATGTATATATGCAGGTATTACGTGTCAAACACAGATCGACCGAAAAGAGTGACGTGTACAGTTTTTGGGTTGTCTCTTAATCAGCGATCACAAGTATCAATGAACGTGAGAAGAGTCATTTGAGTCAATGGGTTGATTCCTTGCTTGCTCAAGGTGATATCAGAAAGATAGTATGTTGATTCAAATTTATTTAATGTAAGCATGAATGTTTATTTAATGACAAATTACATTCATGATTATTGGCGCGTTCGGTAACGTTTTCATTTTCTATTTTCTATTTTTGTTTTCTGTTTCTGTTTTTTGTTTTTCGAGTTTGAAAACGCGTCCGGTAGTAATTATGGAAAACGATATTCTAAGAATGAAAACATTAAAAACGCGTCTGGTAGTAATTCAATTTTTTTTTTCATAATTTTTTTTTATATCAATAAAAATAGTAAGTACACTACAACAACAATAATAAAAGATAATATTAATATTATAAAAAAATAGTTAGAACACCTAATAAATTATATTGATAATAACCATTCAAAATTACAAACAAAATTTAATTAATCATAATGTTTATATATTATTATAGTCATTCCACAATTGTGATGCAATCTCATTTCTAACTAGGTTCATTTGTGTCATGTTATCCGATTGAGACATGTCTCAAATTGAAAATATTTGTCTATGCTTCTTCCTCGATAATCATATCTTCTAGTTCAAATTCTCTGAACAACCTATTGCGACGAGCTCCTTTCCGTGCAAAGTTATGCAGCACACAACATGTAATTAGAATCAGCCGTTGCCTACGTGGTGGGTATGTGGTGAGTGAATACGATTGGTAAGTGAATTCATGTTGTAAGTGAGATAAATTATATATCCGTATACACCAAGAAGTTGTGGGTTTGAGTCGGTCGTCCTCTTCAAATCCTGAATTATTGTAATATTAAAAAAAAATGTGAAATTTAGATGGATGAAGTCTAATAATAATATTATTATAGGTAAAATGTAATTTAATATTATTATTGTGTCATGGGTAAATACTAAATAGAGATAATTCTATAATTTCAATTGTCTATTTTTTGTTGTTGAGAAAATTTTATCCGTTAATAATGTAAAAATTATTTTTTTATAAAAATAAAAATAAACTTTGTGTTGCAGTGTTGGCCATATCCCATGTACAACAAACCATTCAATGCGTGGGCCCCTTAAAAACGAAATCAAAAGTTTGAGAACACAAATAAGTTGTTTTTGATGGCACGGCTTTTCATACGTTAATAAATGAAAAGAGAATTAAGTGTTTTTGTTTGTTTTTTTTAAAAACGCGTGCCGGACGCGTTTTCTTTTTTTCTTTGATTTTAAAATAAAAAAACGGTTTTTGGGAACGTCGCCGAACGCGCCCTAAATGTTTGAGGAAACTATCGTATAATAATAATAATGAAAGAAATGATAAAATTCTTTTTTAGAAGTTACAAATTTAGTACAGCTTACAAATTCACCACTATATATATAACTATAAATTTTGAGAAGTTTAATTTGGGATGAGATGTTGAAGTGGTGATAACAGCATGTTTTCTTTTTGTTCTTAATTTCCTTTGTCTATTTGTCCATAGGTTTTACAATAATTTCAAATCAATTATTATATACTAATTAATGATAAATGATGATTAAATCCTGAAACAGTAATTTTTTTATAAACTAAATTCTACAAACTTACAAATATACATTTCAGCCCCTAGATGGAACTGCACAAACATATCAGTGTTATTGTAAAGTAAAACATATAATAAAATACTGCAATTTCAGAGCTGCTTGTCACGGCCCGCTAAATCCAAATTTCGGATTCCAGCCAAGGTGCCTAAAAAGCCCACAACAAGGCTAAGTGTTGGAAAACTCTAGAGATTTCCACACACTTCAAGCATGGATGGAAGTCTCTAGTTACACGGAAGATTCTAGAGATCTCCGGGAAAGTCTAGCGATGGATGCTTCCGGAAGTCTCTAGCCACAAAGCTTTCTAGATCATTCTTGTAGGAAGGATCTAGATACATGTACATATCTAGACATATGTAGGAATGTTCCAGATTTATGTAGACACTTGTATAGAATTCTTGAGGCATGTACATATGTGTATAGAATTTTATATAGGAGTAGATATTTCTGGAGGCCAAACCTCCACCATTGGATCAAATTGATCCTAACCGTCCATTGAGGAGGTGGCACACTATAAATAAGTCAACCCCTCTCATTTTGTAAGGCATCCAAGCCTATCCAAGCAACTTGTAACCAAAAGCCTTGTAAATCTCTCTTGTTAGTTATACAAAGCTTTCCTTATTTCCAACCAAGCTCTTCCAACACTTTCTCTAGTCTCTCTTTTGAGTTTGAGAGTGACAAGCCAAGCATTTAAGGCTTACTTAGCAACCTTCAGCCGGAAGTTGCCTAAGTGCTGCACGGGATTTCCGCTGCGTAATTCTAAGCCCGTGACATGCTGCTGAGTATTTCCTCTTGGTCTAGTCAAACAACCGAATTTGCATTGCATCTCGACCTTGGAGAGGAGGCTGTTGCTGCAATGGAGGAGCATGCTCTCTTGGTGCATTAAGGGTCTGAACAAACAGCCGAGTTGGGAGAAACTGAAGTCTGAAATCTTCACTTTTGTTTCGATGCATAACAGGTGCACCTTCAAATCTACCCATCAAGCTATTGCTTGCATTATTTTGTTGGACAGTAGCTGAGTTTCTAGCTTGCGGAGCTGAGCTAGAACTATAATAATTTGAGAAAGCAAAGTCTAGTGTCCTTTTGGAGGATATTGTTGGATTTTTTTTTACAGAAACAAAAATCATATTTATAAAACATTTATAAAAGCATTTATAGAGACATGATCATAAACTTAAAAGAGAAGAAACATATGAAAAACATATGAAAAACATATTTTGAGGAATACTTTTATAAAGACATCACAAGCCATTTTCGGTTGAATGGCAAAACCCATATATTTTTACAATGCCCCAAATGGGGTTTATATAGAAAAATATGAGGCATGTATGACCAGAAACTGGCACACCCATACTTGGCTGACACATCCATATTTTTTCACTCCAACAAGCAATCGGTACATCCACCAAGATATAAAGAGAGTTATAGACTTCTCTAGAAGTCTTACATCATTCATTTCATCATATTCATTACATCATTTATTACATCATAAACTTAACCATGGTTGAATCATAACTAAGAGTCATAAACCAAAGTTAAGCCACGTCATAAGCCACATCATCAAATATCAAGAAAAGTTTCATATTTTCCAACACTCCTCCTTGAAACTTTTCTTGGAGGCATCGGGAAGAGCATATGTGCGACTTGTTGTTTGCATGTCGCTTCTGCAGCTCCTCCTGAGTTTTCTGGCATGAAGATCTGTGTTGTTTCCAGCATCCATTCATATCAGTATTTATGGGTAATGTATACAACATTCATAGCAGTACTTATGGGTAATTTCATCAAAAACAGTACTTATAGGTAATGTATACAACATCCATAATAGTACTTCAGAGCATAAAAAACATTTATAAAACATTTAACCAAAATTATATTTTTGATATTTTGCTAGAGATATCAGACCATATTCTGACCTCTACTTGTAAATATCATATTATAAAATGTTTATAGTCTGGAAATAAAAACTCACAATCCTTTAAGATCATTGTTGCTCTGATACCATGTTGGATTTTTTTTTTTACAGAAACAAAAATCATATTTATAAAACATTTATAAAAGCATTTATAGAGACATGATCATAAACTTAAAAGAGAAGAAACATATGAAAAACATATGAAAAACATATTTTGAAGAATACTTTTATAAAGACATCACAAGCCATTTTCGGTTGAATGGCAAAACCCATATATTATTATAATGCCCCAAATGGGGTTTATATAGAAAAATATAAGGCATGTGTGACCATAAACTGGCACACCCATACTTGGCTGATACAACCATATTTTTTCACTCTAACAAGCAATCGGTACATCCACCGAGATATAAAGAGAGTTATAGACTTCTCTAGAAGTCTTACATCATTCATTTCATCATATTCATTACATCATTTATTACATCATAAACTTAACCATGGTTGAATCATAACCAAGAGTCATAAACCAAAGTTAAGCCATGTCATTAGCCATGTCATAAGCCACATCATCAAATATCAAGAAAAGTTTCATATTTTCCAACAGATATACGTAGACAACCTTATCCTCCACCACCATTTTCAGCCACCAGGGCACCAGAACTCGCTCTTCGGTGCTCATTCTCCTGATGATCATTCGCAGTTGCATCACCAGAAGTTACTCCTTCCACAAGAGATGGCTTAACTATGGCAATTTCTTGGTTATTAGCAGTGCCACCACCCGAACCCGCAACATTACCCGATTTGGTTTCACGAACCTCTTTCATGAAGAATCTAAGAAAAATCAAATATTGAACTTTAATCAAACACAATAAATACAACGATATATATTATTATTATTATTATTATTATTATTATTAAAAGAGCAAAATTTTAATTTAAAAAAAAAAAAATTAAACTTTGTCCACAGGGCTGGCCCTGGAGTGGTGCACCAAGTGCAATTGCCTTGGGCCCCCAATTTTTTATTTATTAAAGTCTATGTAGTTATGGGTTTTAGGTACATAAGTTAAAGGGCCCAATTTGTTGTAAAAAAAAGAAGTTAAAGGGCCCAATTCATTTTTTAAAATTATATATATAAAATATATTTAAAAATATTGTTAAATATATTTGTATCAATTCTTTGATGGAGGCTGACAAGTGACAAGTGACAAGTGACCACTCTAGCCTCTACTCCCTAGGCTGTTTTTTCTTCTCTACAAACTTTTGCATTGAGTCTTGTCTACGTAAAAAAATTAATTTTTTTAATATACAATATATTAAAAAAAAAAAAAAATCAGAAGTCATCTTTCAATAGATTTTCTTCCGTTAACTCAGTTGAGATACTCTCATACTCAGATACAGAAGTGTTACACTGTTTCTTTTGGCTGCCAAAATATTGTTGAGTAATCACTAATTTGTTCAAGACTCATCAAGATTCAAGAGTTTACTCACTTTTCTGTTTACATCAAGATTCAAGACTCACTTTGCTGCTGGACTGTTCGCCTGTTCAGCTGTTCAGAGGATCAATTTTTACTTCATTTTTTTGATACGCAATTATGATGATCTTATCACAATTTGAGGAATGATGTAAGGTAAGCTACTGAGCTAATTTTTCTATGTTTTCGTTTCTTTGTGGATCAAATTTAGTTGCTATTAAAAGGATTTGCTTTCTTAGTTTCTTGTTTTACTTTTCGGTTGAAGTATTTCATTTGGTAGTGTTCATTTTTTAATTGTCCATTAACAATTGTTCATTTTTTAATTGGAAGTATGTTTTAATCAGGATTTTATTTTGCACTTTGCAGGAGAAGCAAATTGGATTTGGACAATGCACTTTGAGCTTTGACTCTTTGAGGACTTTGATTCTTCGAATTGGCATTCTGCATTCAACAGGTTCTATTGTTTCATTTTTGTGTTTTAACAACTCTGTTCGATACGGTACTTTGGTTTTTAAGGTTTTATTCATTTTTGTTAAACATGTTTCCTAAAAAACACAAATCTGGTAGTGAAAAAAGGAAACAGAGACTGAGAATAGAAGAATTGGTTGAATCTCAAAAAGGAGCTTTAGATAAATTCTTTGTTAAAAGTATAGGTTTAGGTTGTTCACAGCAAACTGAACCAAGTAATGTAGAAGAATTAAACGAAGTTGAAATTGATGAAATTCAACCCAATGGAACAGAACAACCAACTCCTTTGGATATTTATGATCCAAAAAATTGGGATAACATTGATAACAAAACAAAGGATCTATTAGTGGAAAAAGGTCCTATAAGAGGAACAAATCTCGAATTTCCTTTGGATGATAACTCTAGACATTTTGCATATGCAAATTATACTCGGAAATTACCAAATGGAGAGACTCAAGATAGGAAATGGCTAGTGTACTCAAAGGATGTGAACAAAGTATATTGTTTTTGCTGCAAGTTGTTTAAGTCTGAGCACATGAAAAGTCTTTTAGCGAGTGAAGGATTTAATGATTGGAGACATCTTAGTGAGAGACTTAAACAACATGAGAATAATATTGATCACATCACTAGTATGAACACCTGGATTGATTTACTAATCAGATTGAACAAGAATGAAACAATTGATAAGAATTTACAAGAGCAAATTAAAAAAGAGAAAAATCGCTGGAAACAAGTTCTTATAAGAATAATTGCTGTTGTGAAATATCTTGCTAAGCATAATTTGGCTTTTCGTGGAAGCAATGAAAAAATTTACCAAGATAATAATGGTAATTTTTTGGGTTTAATTGAAATGATTGATGAGTTTGATGTAGTAATGCAACAACATATTCAACACATTCATCATAATGAGATTCATTATCACTATCTTGGTCATAAAATCCAAAATGAGTTGATTGTTAGATTAGCTTCTAATATCAAAAGTGCAATCATTAAAAAAATCAAAGAGGCGAAATACTTTTCAGTGATACTTGATTGTACTCCAGATCTAAGTCACCAAGAACAAATGACATTGATGATACGATGTGTAGACATGTCAAATTGTCCAATAAAAGTAGAAGAGTACTTTTTAGAGTTTTTAAAAGTAGATGATACATCTGGATTGAGGCTTTTTAATGAATTACAAGTTATACTAAAATCTCTTGATCTTTGTATTAATGATGTGAGGGGACAAGATTATGATAATGGATCTAACATGAAAGGGAAACATCAAGGTGTGCAAAAGAGATTATTTGAAATAAATCCAAGAGCGTTCTACATGCCATGTGCTTGTCATAGTCTTAATCTAACTATTTGTGATATGGCATACTCTTGTGTAAAAGCGGTATCTTATTTGGAGTTGTTCAACGTATATATTCGGTGTTTTCTAATTCTACAAAAAGATGGAAATTTTTTCAAGATAATGTAGATAACTCTTAAGACATTGTCCACAACACGTTGGGAAAGTCGTATTGATAGTGTTAAAGCTATAAGATATCAAGCTCCTCAAATAAGAGTAGCTTTGTTGGAATTACAAGAAAATAGCGATGATGCGAAAACAAAGAGTGAAGCTGAAAGTTTAGTAAATGAACTTGAAAATTTTGAGTTTTTATTAGGCATGACTATTTGGCATGATATTTTGTTTAATGTTAACAAGATTAGCAAAGTATTGCAATCTAAAGATATGTGTATTGATGTTGTCATAGTACAATTGAAGGGATTGATTTCTTATTTTGAAAAATATAGAGAAAATGGATTTACGAATGCTATGATTTTTGCTAAAAGTATTGCATTTGATATGGAAATTGAGCCTATATTTGTTAAAAAACGTCAATATCGTAGAAAGAAACAATTTGATGAGAGTGCACATGAAGATATAACACAATCACCTGAAAAATCTTTTAGAGTTAATTATTTTATGGTTGTTGTGGATGTTGCTATTGCTTCTTTGAAGAGTAGATTTGAGCAATTGAAAACATATGAAAGTATTTTTGGGTTCTTGTTTGATTCAAAGAAGTTAACTTCATTAGATGATGATAAATTGAAGAAATGTTGTGTCAATATTGAAATTGCTCTAAAATACAATAGTTTTTCTGATATTGATTCAAATGATTTATTTTCTGAATTAAAAGTGTTACAAGTGGTTTTACCGAGAGAAACAAAGACAACCATTGAAATACTTGAGTTTGTAAGAACTTTTGATTGTTATCCAAATGCTTCAATTGCTTATAGAATATTGTTGACTATACCTGTAACCGTGGCATCTGCGGAAAGAAGTTTTTCAAAATTAAAAATGTTAAAATCTTATTTGCGGTCAACTACGTCACAGGAAAGATTAAATGGATTGGCAATCTTATGTATTGAAAAAGATATGTTGGAAAAGATTAAATTTGAAAATATTATTGATGATTTTGCTTCTCAAAATGCTAGAAGAAGACATTTTCAATGATGTTCAATTTGTTGTTATTTTGTTTTGCAGGAGTACATTCAATTTCAATGATGCTAGACAAATTTTGTTTGACCCTTCTCTCCTCAAATTGTTGAAGTTGTTGCAATTCTTGGAGGTGTCCTTTTTGCTGCTGATATTGGGCTGCTGCCTATTATTATCGAGTCAGATGCTAAGTTTGTGCTTGATACCATTAACTTGGGTGCAGCCCCCTGTTCTGACTTAGGAGTTGATATAAGTGATATTTTGGGTTGGCTTTCTAAGCTCCCTATCTCTATTTGTTTTGCTTTTAGGAAGAGGAATTCTATGGCTCGTACACTTGCTAAGCTAGCCTTACTTTATGTATATGACCAACACTTGATTGAGGATTTCCCTCCGGCTGTGGAGTTATTGATTATGGGTGACTGCCCAATTTTATTTTTTTGTGTGCTCTTTGTATTAAAAAAAAAAAATTATGAATAAAGGGGCCCTTTTCAGAATTTTCGCCTCGGGCCTCTAATACGTCAGGACCGGCCCTGTTTGTCCACTAAAAGGACGAAAATTAAACTACTGAGCCAAAATATATAGAAGAGTCAAAAGTAAAAACCTTCTTGAAGTTGATGGTGATTTATGAAACCTTGGATAGTGAATTTAATTTTCCCATACCACCCATTTTTATATGTCTTGTGGAATATGAACTTAGGTTTCATCCCTAAGTCGAATTGCTCACGGAGACAAGTGCTTAGAGATAGAGCCAAACACGAAGTGACATCAAAATCGATAGCTACATTCTTCAAATATTGTCAATCTCTAGCAATTAAACTTTTATATATATATATATTCTCCAGAGTTGGTGTCAGAAGATATTATCGAAGATATTCTTACAAATTTTGGATTTTAAAAATATTCCTATAATTAATACATATTATTATGTTTCCATTTATTATATATTTAATTAGATAGTAAATTATTTTATGAATTTTCAAATCAAATCTAATTAATTTCCTTATTAGATAATTTTCTTTTTAATTATTTTGTGATTTGATTTTAGTAAATCAAATCTAATTTCATTATTCTATAGGTTTCTTTTTAAATATAATTTCATTATTAGATATTATTGAAGATATTCTTGAAGATTTTGGATTTTAAAATATTCCATATATTTAATTAGGTAGTAACTTATTTTATGATTTGATTTTATTAAATCAAATCTAGTTTCCTTATTAGATAGGTGTCTTTTTAATTCTTTTGTGAGTTGATTTTGTTAAATCAAATCTAATTTTGTTATTAGATAGGTTTCTTTTTAAGTATAAATAAGAGCTATTGTAACCCTTAGGCCTCTCCAACCTTGCGCTATCTCCATTTTCCAACCAAAATCCCCTCCAATCTAGCTACATCCCTGCACCATGTTTGCCGGGATGAACAGTGTCACACATTCATCTTGCACAAAAATGTCGCCCAATTTTTTTTTCATCCCTATATTTTAATAAAATCACAGTTTGACCCTATTTATTAAAATCTATTCTAATTATATCCTTTATTTAAATGTTTTGTTTAATCTCAGTTGTACCCTTAATCAGTTAAATTTATTCCAATTTGGTCATTTTTATTATTTAATGATTTTGTTTTGTTTTAATTATTACTGATATTAACATTTATAATAAACTAAAATGAAAGTGTATAATTAAAAAAAATTAATGCAATTTTTGAATAAATAAATCACTTAATTCAAAACAGCGGAAATTAAAGCAAAATACATTAATTAATAAAAACATTAAAAACAAAATACAAACTTCATAGTGATAAAATAAATTACCACTAATTGGAAGACACTAAAATTAAGGAAAAATACAACATAAATTACAACAACGATTTAGTAGTTTGGAAGACCATTTCCAAATCCTGAGAGATTATTAAAAAAATCACCAAAAGACCCAAACGTATTTTGGGATCCTTGGCCTCGTTGTTGAGCTCGTTTTGCCATAATTCTTAATTGTTCATGATGCACAAATTCATGTCGGTTTGGGTCAGTTATGGTATTCGAATCCATCATTACAATTTTGCTTTCATGCAGGTCCAATTTTCTCTCCATAATATCGTTAGTTCTTTGCCTCTCTTGACTGTTTATTTTTTATTTTTTTTATTTATAAACTTCCATGAGTTCTTGTTGTCCTTCTTTCAAAGTGTCAATAATTTTTGAATTGTTTTCCTTAGCCCTCATTTTCAATTTTGCTTTCTTCACCCCAACGGGCCGTTGAGATGAACTACCTCAACGTCATCACTAGTTATATTCAGAGAAAATGAAGATAGTCCGAGAGATGCCGTTGTGGGAGACTTTAGAGTTGGAGAGTCTTCTTGTGATGATACAAAATGACTACTTTGCCTTCGAAAGCCTGATGTTGCAGTATCATTATTTGTAAATTTTTGCATATCTTTGAGGATGAGCCACACATGGTCACTTGAATCCTTTTTTGTATTTGTTATCTTGTGTTAATAAGATTTTAGCCTGATTGATTTGCAAAATGATACAAATATATATTGTTAAAATTCAATATTAAATATAATTTTTCTACAATTTTAATTTTAACAAACTCACAATATCAGTTTCGGAAGCACCACTAGGATTAAGACTTTCGATCTGTCGTAGGCATCCTCGCAATTTCCCAACTGCGGTAAGGATAGTTTGCATTCAACACTGCAAACTTCTCTTGCCACGAAGTTCAGTGATATTATCTGGTTTGGTGTTGTTGTAATCAGTCTCAACTCGAGACCAGAACATGTCATTCGATTGGTTTGTACCTATGATCGGGTTTTGCGAAATATCAAGATATACGTGACAAAGGTGTGTGTCTTCTGCATGTGTGTATGAAGAACTTCTTGAAGACATTTTTTGGAATAAGTGATTTGAAGGGAAAAGTGATTTGAAGGGATAGGTTTAATTTAGTGCGGGTTGATATTTATAGAAACTAGGAGGTACTCTTTTCAAATTTAATCATATGGTTCATATGGTGAGGAAATCCATCCATTGGTTGGCATTTGAAATCAGATTTCTTATTTTCAGATTTTGGGAAAGGTGAAGATAAGAATTTTGGAGAAGTCTAGATATTATTTTCGAGATTTAATCCTACGGTTCATGTGAAAACTTGAAAAAGACAAGTTTAGAGAAATGAAATGCAAGGTGTTTGTAGAAAGTCCTCATAGAGAACTATGAACCAACTCAAGAACTGAGTCTGGTGTAAATTGATTTTTATTGTTTTCTACTTAAAATAAACGTATGCACATTGTACATATATATACTCTCAAGATCTTCTAGAAGAGTCTTCTAACAGATTTATAACTAACATTCCTAGATTTAAGGAGAGCCAATTAACTTGCCACCTCAGCCTTTTCTGTTACAACTTTTGGTGCCAATTTCTGCAATTTATGTTATGCACACTATTCATGTGAACCATTGCTCTGTTATTGATCAGATTGTTGTACGGCTGAGATGTCTTAGAAGTTGTGAGGAAGTGCGGTTGTGATCTACTGCTCAAACCAGCTGAGGTATTCTAGCAACGCATGGGATCAACCAATGGTCTTGTTGAAGCTAGAAGAGTATATTCTTCACATTCCCCCTCAAAATGTGCTTGGGATTTATTGACAAGCTCAGTTTGCTACACATAATCTCAAAACGAGCAACTGGAAGTGCTTTAGTCAATATGTTAGCCTTTTGGGGTTCAGTTGGAACATACTGGACCAAGATTTGGCCCGAAGAAACTCTCTCCCTCACAAAGTGCACATCAATCTCAATGTGCTTTGTTCGTGAATGAAATACAAGATTTTGAGCAAGGGACGTTGCACTGGTATTATCACACCAGATCAATGGAGGACTTTTAATCTTAAAACCAAGCTCATAAAAAAGAGAACGAAGCCATATCACTTCAGAGGCAACTTGAGACAATGCTTGATATTCAGCCTCAGCACTAGATTTTGCAACGACCTTTTGCTTTCGGGAGAACCAAGTGACGATATTTGAACCAAGATAGACACAACACCCACTTGTGGATCGTCTATCATCAACACACGAAGCCCACTCTTCATCAGCATAAGCTTCAATATATAACTCCTTGACTGGCCGAAAATGAAGACCAAGGTAAAGAGTGCCTTTGAGGTACCTAAGAACCTTTTTACAATCCTGCCAATGTTGATCAGTAGGAGCCACAAGAAATTGGCTAAGTTTGTTCACAGCAAAAGAAATGTCTGGCCTAGTATAGGTGACATACTGGAGTGCACCAATTGCACTTTTATAAAGAGTAGGATCTGAGAAGGGGACACCTGAATGAAGGTACAATTTGAGATTGGAACAAAGTGGTGTAGAACTTGGCTTGGAGTTAAGCATGAAAGCTTTTGACAGAAGATCAAGAATATATTTGGTTTGTGTTAGGTAGATGCCTGAGGTGTCACGTGTAGCCTCAAATATAATGAAGTAATTTACTGGACCCAATTTTTTGAGAGTAAACCAAGAGTTGAGAGCTGATATAGTTAAACTGATGAGAGTGTTGTTACTACCAGTGATCAAGATGTCATCGACATATACAAGCAAAAACACAACACCAGTTGCAGTTTTTCTGATGAACAAAGAAAAATCGAAAGTTAAAGCATGAAAACCCAATTCCAAGAGAGCACCTTTTAGTTTGTGAAACCAGGCACGCGGAGCTTGCTTAAGCCCATAAAACGCCTTATGGAGTTTGCACATATATTGCGGTTTGTTACCGTCAATAAAATCAACAGGCTGCTCCATAAAGACCACCTCTTGTAAGTCACCATTTAGAAAATCATTGTCAATATCGATTTGCTGTATAGACCAACCAAAGCTGACTGTAAGAGTGAAAATTACTCAAATGGTAGAAGGTTTGATGACCGGGTTGAAAGTATCCAAAAAATCGATCCCAGGTGTTTGGTGAAACCCTTTGGCCACAAACCTAGCCTTGTATTGAGAACTGATCCATCTAGTTTGTATTTCACTCGAAATACCCATTTATGGCCAACTAAATTGATACCAGATGAATGTGGAACAAGAGACCACGCGTTGTTTTTCATCAAGGCATCGTATTCTTCAACCATCGCATGTTTCCACCTTGGATCAACAAGGGCAACTTTGGCATTAGATGGCTCAGTTACTAGAGAAGAACTTGGTGATTGACACAAAGCTGAGAAGGCTTTTGGTTTCAAGGAGTCTGTTCTGGATCTAGTAAACATGCCATGGATAGATGGAACAGGAGGAGCCACAAACGAAGGTTGCTGTTGAGGATTAATAATAGTTGTATAAGGAATAACTGTAGGACTAATAACCAAGGGAACCAATGTAGACCTTGAATTAAATATTGGCAGCCTGTGCTGAGACACCAAGTTGTGACATTCACTCAGAGACATTAAAGGACCAAAATTTTCCAAAGTAGAATCTACTAAAGAAGATGGAAATTACTCCAAATATGGGAAGTCAAATTCATGAAACAAGACATTTCGAGAGATGTATATTTTTCCTGATGGATTCAAGCATTTATATCCTTTATGAAGAGAGCTATAACCAACAAATATACACTTGGTAGAGTGAAAATTAAACTTCTGTTTAGAGTACGGTCTAAGGTATGGAAAACATGCACATCCAAACATTTTGAAGTAAGAGTAGTTGGGTTGCCTTTTATATAGCAACTCAAATGGTTACTTGACACTCAAACTGGTGTAGACAAGTTATTGATAAGCAATACTGCAAAGGCAAAAGCATCAGACCAGAACTTTAATGGAACCTTTGCATGACCTAACAAAGTAAGCCCAATCTCAGCAATGTGATGATGCTTACGCTCAGGAATACCATTTTGCTAATGCATGTAGGCACACAAAAACCTTTGAGTAATACCAAACTTCTTTAGGCTTGAAGAAAAAGCTTGAAATTCCATACCCATGTCAGTTTGTAGAGCTCGAATATATGTTTGAAACTGAAGTTCAACACATTTTTTGAAGTCTAAGAAAACTAAAAGTGCTTCAGACTTTAAAACAATAGGAAAAAGCCAAGTGAAACGGGTGTAGTCATCAACAAAGGATATGTGATAACGATGACCTGTGGTGGAGTCAACTGGAGCAGGCACCCAAATATTGGAGTACACTAACTCTAATGGTGATTTCGACTATATAGACAACTTTTAAATGGTAACTGATGCATCTTGCCTAATTTTCATGACTCACACCAATCAAATTGTGCATTAGAACAAGATATATTCAATTTACTAAGAATCTGTTTTAGAACAAGACTGCTAAGATGGCCTAGCTTGGAGTGCCATAGAGCTACACTGCTTCTGTGGTTTACAGCAGATTTTTGTACATTGTCTGAAACATTTTTATCTACATATAGAACAGCCTTATTGAAAACTAAAGGAAATACAACAGTAGCCTTATTTTATAACTGTCATTTATTACAAATAGGGATAGGTATTTCAAAGACAAAGGCCTTATCACCATTTGAACAGCTATCATCAATCTTGATGTCATCATTCAGCTCAATATTTTATAGGCCATCTTTAAGTGTACCCTTGAGTAGAATACTCTTGGTAGTTTTGTCCTTGATAAGATAATAGTCACCACAGAATTCAGCCAATGCATTGTTATCATATGTAAATTTGGATATACTAAGCAAGTTCTTAGCTATGTTGGGAACATGCAGAACATTTCTTAGATTCAAGACACTAGCAGGCTGAGTGTGAGACATCACCATTATATGACCAATATTAGCTATAACTAGTTGTTCACCACTGCCAACTGAAAGCTTCTCATTTCCATAATAGGTTGAGTAAGAAGAAAGCTTACCAAGATCTGCAGTGACATGGCTGGACGCACCACTGTTTGCATACCACGAGGAATCTATTACATATTCAGGCGTGGCAATCAGTGCTGAGGTTTGATTGTAGTTTGCTTGAGGGTTGAGGTTGGATGAACAAAGTGACCTTGTGCAGCATAATGGCCTTGATTGTGGTTGTCATTTGAATTGAGGGCTTGATGATTGCTTTGATTATGTCCTACTCCACTTGTAGTATTAGTATTTCCAGGCATTGATCCTTGATAGTTTCTGTCATATTTGTTGTAGCAGCGTGATGTAGCATGTCCAATTTTGCCACAAATTTGACACGAAGGCCTATTATTGTTTCCATTCCAATGGCCTCGACCACGCCTTCCTTTTGTACCACCATCTTTGCCTCTTGAGTAGTTACTGCCTCTTAAGTAGTTACCACCTCTGTTATTCGTCCTTCTTCCACCACTTCCATTGTTATCATTGTGGTTGTTGTTAGCCATAAAATTTGCTGATGGATTAACATTCACTTGTGTTTCTGCGTTCAAGTGTTTGATTCGCTGTTCATGGAGCATCAGTAGATATGGAGCATCAGCAGATATTGAGCATCATGAAGAGATATTGTGGTTTGTTGTGACGTGATGAGAACAATCACAACATCAAATTCGTGACCAACACCATTCACAACACTCAGAAGTAGGTCTCGTTTAGTAATATTGTCACCAGTAGACATGAGATTATCTCCAATACTTTTCACCTTAAGAATAAATTCTGCAATCGAACTAGAACCTTTCTTTATATTTCCAAGGTTTTGCCTTAATTGCATGGTTTTGGCAAGAGATTGTTGCGAAAATAAACGTTCAAGAGTCCTCAAAGTTTCAAGAGAGGAAGAACATTGAGTTACTTGACCTATTAAGCTTTCACTCACTGTTGATGGAAGCCAGCTCAGAAGAAATTGATCCGGTCTTCTCGATGCCAAGAACTCTATGCTAATCACCAGATTCTTCTCTCTGCTTTCTATCTTTAGAGCCTGTATGTACTTGTTTGGACAAAGATGATTTCCATTGATGAAGTCTTCAAGTTTGAGAGCTCGAATCGCAAGTAAAACTAACGCTTTCCAGTTGATATAGTTGTCTCTATTGAGCTTTATAGAAAGATTGTAGTTGAGTGATTTAGCAATCATAGGAGACTCGATTGAAGGTAATGGTGAAGGCGATCGAACTTGATTCGACGGCATCGTTGATGAAGAAGAAGAAGTTGTTGTTGGTGAATGTTCCATTGATTGATTAATGAAGAACAAATGGCTTTGATACCATATGAAAACTTGAAAAAGACAAGTTTAGAGAAATGAAATGCAAGGTGTTTGTAGAAAGTCCTCACAGAGAACTATGAACCATCTCAAGAACTGAGTCTGGTGTAAGTTGATTTTTATTGTTTTCTACTTAAAATAAACTTATGCACACTGTACATTTATATACTCTCAAGATCTTCTAGAAGAGTCTTCTAATAGATTTATAACTAACATTCCTAGATTTTAAGGAGAGCCAATTAACTTGCCACCTCAACCTTTTCTGTTACAATTTTTGGTGCCAATTTCTACAATTTCTATTATGCACACTATTCATGTGAGCCATTGCTCTGTTATTGATCAAACTGTTGTACGGCTGAGATGTCTTAGAAGTTATGCGAAAGTGCGGTTGTGATCTACTGCTCAAACCAGCTCAGGTATTCTTGCAATGCATGGGATCAACCAATGGTCTTGTTGAAGCTAGAAGAGTTATATTATTCATAGTTCAGATGGTGATGCAATCCATCCAATGGTTGACATTTAAAGTTGAGATATTATTGCAGAGAGGTGTCCTACGGTTTAGATGCTCTGGAAACCCATCCAATGGTTTGCCAGTGAGTGAGTGGGCCCCACAACACATACTGGATGTCTAGGTTCAATGAATTTGGTTCACACGTTGGTGTTTTTTTGAATTAAAGTGTTTTTGTCTATGTTTACTTTTTCCACGTGGGCTTACAGCTATTATCGGCCATGTTCTAAGCTGTAACTAGCTAGATACAGCTGTCATCCACTTGCCCTTCTAGAAGCACGTGTATTGCAATCGTTATTTTAAATTGAAAATTATGCTCTGGATATTATGATTTACTGCTTATCTTGTTCGATTGAATTGGGGATTCTATGAGATGGAGCTACTCAATCGAGTTAAGTGTTGGAATATGCAATTGAGTATGTGAATTAAACGATCCATTGGTCAATTTTGTGTAATCAACTCTTGTTAATCTTAATTTTGAACTTGTTTATATCTGTCACTACTCATGTTCTTCGATCGAATTGAGGATTCTTTCAAATGGAGCTACTCGATCGAGCTAAGTGTTGGAATATGCGATTGAGCATGCGAATTAGACGATTCATTGGTCAATTTTGTGTAATTACCTCTTTTTAATCTTAAATTTTAACTTGTTTATATTTGTCACTGCTTATGTTTTTCGATCGAATTGGGGATTCTTTCAGCCCTGTTTTGGTAAATACGCGACCCAAGTCAAAACTTGCCAATCGGTCCGCATCGAAAAGTTAAGATATTATAATCGACAGGTGACCTACGGTTTAGATGGTGATGTAATCCATCAAATGGTTGGCAATTAGCCATGCTCAGATTTCTTATCTAGAATAGTATATTTCACAATGATAAGTAGCCTACACAAAAGTCTGCTAAAACTCACTCAATTCAACTCTAAGAAAAAATGAATTTCAATATCAAAAGTCCATCTAATTTTGCATATTCATCTTTTGACAATGAGGAAGCGCAACTTATGGCAGATCTTGAAGCAATTGATGCAGAACAAGAAGCGATAATTACCCAACTTGGTAACATCAAACATGCCATCGCTCAGTATCTCAATCAACAAAACAACCCATTGACCCATGGAGGCTCAATTCCTGGTCATATAATGATCAATCGAGACTGGGAAAGTGCCGATCGTGGTTTAGTCAACGGCTATTTTGCCGAGAACCCACAGTATAATGATCAAATGTTCCGTCGATGCTTTCGAATGGGTAGAAGTTTATTCCTTTGTATTGTTGATGCTGTGGAAGCTCATGACAACTACTTTGTGCAACGAAGAGATAGTGTGGGTAGACTAGGATTGTTCACTTGTCAAAAAATAACAGCAGTATTTCAGATGTTGGCATATGGTTTACCAACGGATGCTACTGACGAGTATATTAAAATTGGAGAGTCTACAACAATTTAAAGTTTGAAGAGATTTTATCGGGCTGTTGTGGAAGAATTTGCAGATGAGTATCTAAGATCACCTAATGCTACTAACGTTGCCAGACTACTCCGTATTGGTAAAAATCGTGGTTTTCCAGGAATGCTGGGCAGTCTAGATTGTATGCACCGGAAGTGGAAAATTTTTCCAACTGCTTAGGTAGGACAATATGTAGGTCGTAGTGGATTCCTAACTATTATTCTAGAGGCTGTAACTGATTATAATCTATGGATATGGCATGCCTATTTTGGTTTGTCGGGTACGAACAATGATATTAATGTGTTGGAGGCATCTCATCCTTTTGCCAACCTTACTCAAGGAATTACTCCTCTAACTTATTATGTCATTCAAGGAAAAGAATATAATATGGGTTATTATTTAGCTGATGGTATATACCTAAATTGGTCTACGCTTGTACAAACTATTCACGATCTATGTGGTCGGAAAAAAAAAATTATTTGCAATGAAACAAGAAGGATGTAGAAAAGACGTAGAACGTGCATTTGGAGTTCTCCAATCATGGTTTGCAATTGTGGCAGGACCGGCACGTTTTTGGCATGAACATGTTTTACATGATAAAATGACTACGTGCATTATTATGCACGACATGATAATCGAGGATGAGTGTGATGTTGATGCAGCAATTAAGGATCATATGGAAGCACTAACTCTAGAAGTTGAGATGGTGGTAGATGAAAATACCCGATTTTAAGAATTCTTAGCTCAACATAGAGAAAATCAGGGATAAAGAGGCTCACATTGCACTCTGAAATGCTTTAATAGATCATTTGTGAGATAAATATACTAATTCAGATAATTAGATGATGATCAATATGTACTTTTATTTTTATGCTTTTTCTTTTTTATTTTATGAAATGTAATCCTTTACTCGTTTTTTGTTCTTTTTTTTTTATAATTTTTTACTTTACTTGAAATCAGAAAATCATGGTGTGACTTTCACTCTCACTTTTTAGTCTTTAAAATCCTTTTTTTTTCTTTTTTTCTTTTTTTCTTTCTCTTGTTTTTAACTATTCTTATTTCTCAATCTAAAACCAGATATTCATACATGTAATCACTTGCTCATTTCCACTGTCCTCTTTTGTTTTATTGATGTTTTATTAATTTTATGGATCAAGTCATGTATTCATTGGTAGTTTTTCATTGAATTACTTATTGCATCTAGTTTTTATTTTACAAATATCAGTATAAATGAAATCATGTACGATGTTGTTGTTCAACTTTACAAATATATTAACAAGACCAATACAAGTGAAAATAATTTTGTTGTACAACTTTACAAAATTACACCACATAAGCTAATGAAATAAGAAATGGTAAAAGAGAAAAAGAATAAATTAAAAATTAAAAAGAAAGAAAATAAAAGAGGAGAGTGGAAAGGAGCATTGATTACATGTATAAAATTTCTAGTTTTAGATGAAGTAAATTGAGAAATAAGAATAGTAAAAAAGAAAAAAAATAGAATAAAATGATTTTAAAGACCGAAAAGTGAGAGTGAAAGTCACACTGATAATGTTCTGGATTCAAGTAAATTAAAAAAAAAAACGTGTAAAAGAAAAAATAAAAGAAAAGAAAAATAAATAAAAGACAAAATCAAATAAGGTGAGAGAATTTAATAAAATAATAATATTTTAGAGAGATAAAGTATTAAATAGGTGAGAGACAATGTTTGCATTAAATAAGGAAAGATAAAAGAGATTAAATCATATCCATTAAAAGAAGCAAGATCCAATAGGTAAGTTGTGTCAAAAATTATGTAACAAAAATAGGGCCATAGATCTTGCCCCTATAACATAATTTCACATGAGATATTAATGAAAAAATATATACACAGTTGTTTTTATTTATTTTTTATTAATTTTATGTAGGGATATTTTAGTAACAATATATGAATTCATCTTATAATCAGGAAAGGGAACTTGATTCCTAAGGTGAGTGAGAGGAATCAAGCTCCCTTTCTTTCAGGTTTGTATATGGGATCCACGGAATTTAATTCCCCAAAACATTAGTAAATAATAAACACTAGAATTCAAAATTAGAAACTCAATTCCTTTCCCTGGTTGAGATCACTGATTAGTAAATACGCCATCAACATTTTATTTCATATTAATTAATTTATTTTTGTTTGAAAGAAAGGCACATTAATTATAAATTATTAATTTTTTTTATTAAATATAAATTATATGAAAAAGATTTAAAGTCAAAAAAAAAAAGAAGCTTCAATAGTATAAACATATCACAACAGAGAAATCGTGGAATTACAAATCAATCAAAAGCCAACACAAATTACACTAGATCAGTTCTCATAAACTCCAAAACAAAGCCCATCTGCAATATTCCGATAAATAACGAAACTAAAAGCAGCAAAGAATCTCATACATAAAAATTAGTCGGTTAATTTTTTTAAAATAAAAAACAAAATGAAAAACAAGGAAAACAGGTTTAAGTTGTTTTCCTTGTTTTTCAATTTTAATACTGGTTTTGTTTTTATTTCTTGAAAACAAAATAAAAAATGCTTATACCGAACGTGATTTTAAAATTGTTTTTGAAAAACAAAAACAAAAACACTCATAAAATCACCTACCAGACAACCCCTTAGTTTTGACAAATATTTCAATTGAATATTGTAATCAAATGAAAATATAAGTTACATAATGATTCGTTCAAGTTCATTCTTCAGTCAAAATTTTATACAATCTGAGTAGAGTATAGCCTCCTCATCTCTGAATTGAAACTACTACCAAGGCGTTCACATACAAAAGCATATGCCTATATTAACGTGAACATATGCATATATGAGCAATGAATTCATGACAAAAAAATTTAGTCAAAAAACCGCCAAGATTGTTACACTAAAACCAAGCCAAGGGATAGTACCAGCTTCCTCTAAACTTCGAAATTACATGTTTACACCACAACCCAGCACATGGTCATCCTGAAGCCCCCTCAGCGGCCTTTTTCTCCCTCTGTTTCTCCCTTTTCTTCTTGTTTTTGAGTGCGTTTTTGCTCATTTCCCTGAATTCGTATGTAACAAATCATGAGCAATTTAACTAACATTCAGATAACATCAGCTATGCCTGTGTTAATTAAGGACAATTACACAAGTATAGAGTGAGTCTACTTACTGCGTAGGGCTTTCTCCGAACAGCTGCCAATACAAGATCATTAAAACCATTAGAATCACATAAAACAATAAATAAATTCAGTCCAATTACACTTAACTGATATAACATAACAACTACAGATGCATTTATTTATTATCACAAAAATCCATCACTTCATTTACTCAAGGCCTTGAATGAAGAAGCATATTTAACAGGTATATTGGGAACCGTCATATATGGAAAAGATGGCATATTAAAAGTGTCTGCAATTGTTTTATCAAAAAAAAAAAAAAAAAAAAAAAAGAGAAAAAAGTGTCGCAATTGTTTGGCATAAATCAGACGGCGCATAGAAAACAGAAGTGAAATATGTACAATCCAGGGAAAAGCTGTTAAACAATAAAACAGTAACCTGTTTCCCAATTATTAAAAACCCTGCAAGAGATTGGTCGAGTCTATGATCTCTAGAGATTGCATCAAAAAGACACCATGGGAATGTTTGGAGACTACAGAGAAACCAATCCTAGAGGGAAGGTTATTAATAATTTTACAAAACTTCAATAGCGGTCAATAACATCTTTTAACGGAGTTCTATAACAACCATTTAGAACTTCAAGGGGGTTTACGACATCTCAAAATCTATAGTCTACTTGTATTTTAACCTAACCTCAAGGCAAGTAGACAAAATTTTCCCTTATAAATATTAAACAAAAACAATGTTTATCGATCTTGATAGAAAGAACTTGATTAACTTACATTTTGAATATAAGGAAAAGATAAAAGGTTCTTTTATGGAAGAGGAGTTTCTATACCCCCTTTAGCTTATGAGAAAGAATTATTTTCATACATGTAAACCCCATTCAAATGATTAGCCTACCCAAGGATACATAGACAAAAATAAAATCAATCCTATGGACACCAAGCTGCAGTTTGCATATATACCTCTGCTTGAATGGCGGCTGCAGTTTTGGCATGTGGTGGGCGATAGGCAGCAGGTTTAGCTGCTGGAGGGTTATTTGATGCAGTCTGTCTAGAGGATGACCCTAGAACAAAAATAAATAAATAAACAGGGTTCTTTAGTAAACCGAACAATTAATTGCAAAATATTCACAATCGAATAAGTTCATAATTATACAAGAAATAGAACCTCGTGGTTTGGTTTCTTCAACCTTTAATGAGTCAATTGACTTGATAAGTTCAGTAATTTCACCAAACCTATCAGGGGACTCAGGTTTCCACTCAGCCTGGACAAAACATTGAGATTAAATACCGAGGTGCTAAATGAAACTAACTGATATAAATCCATCTAAGTTTATTTTACTTTAGTTGTAACAACACTAACCTGGAATAACTTGTCGAACATCTTCTTGAAGTATAACGATCCATTGTGGTGGAAAATTTTAATCCTTCAATTACAAACCAAAGAAGTTCACTAAACAATTTTAATAACCTATTGGCAGAAAATCTTTAGGGGCTGTTTTTTTTTTTTTTTTTTTTCACTATAAGACCTCTTATATCTTAAATTAAGATAAATATCTTAAATTAAGATAAATCAGTTTGTTTGTTTTTTCAACTTATATCTTATTTTAAGATATATATGTCTTTTAGAAAAAGTAAAGTTTTTTGACTTTTTATCTTATTCAAAAAGTGATACAGTAGAGTATTTTAATAAATTTCCACAAATGTTCTATATCAATTCATATATTTATAATTTTATCCGCACATAATAAAATCCTAAAAATTAATTTTCCAAAAATTCCAAATTTTAAAGAAACCCTAACACAACCTAATCAATTTTATATTTGTAATAAGTCATCCAAAATGAAAAAAACTGTTGGAAAGTGTTGACTAAGGGAGTAATTCTAGGAGTAAAATCCTAGGAGGATTTCTAAGAATTAATTTCCTATAACTATGGAATTAATTTCCTATTAATTTCCTATAACTGTTGACTTGTAAATTAATTGTTAGTTGACTAATTGATTAGCTAAATGTTAGGAATTAATTAGTTAGCATTTATAACCTTAATTGTAGGCCTAATTGTAGGCTAAGTAAGGTAACTTCTGGTGTATATATATGGCTTATTGTAACTATTTGTATATACAAATCAATATAGAAAATCTTCATGGTATCAGAGCCTTAACAAATTTAGGGTTCTTTCTCTATCTTTTAAAAATTGTTCAGAAACTATAACTCGTTAGGTTTACTGTTTCAATTTTTTTCCTCTTTTCTTTTCTTCTTCTAGCCTACACACTTTACAATTCTTGAATTCTCCCTCAAACCTAGGTGGAGGGTCCATGAATACCTCTTCTTATTTTGCCTTTTTTCCTCTCTATGTGCTACAGTACTGCTACGTACTTTGCTACGGTACTTTAAAAAAAATAAAAAAATAAAAAAATAAAAATATTATGGCTGAAATTGTTTCCATGCACTCACGTCCAAATTCAGGACTTATGTGGATTATCATGGAAATACAAGGACAAATCCTAACAACCTTATTAAATACTGGTTCCTCACGGATTTTTTTGGCAAAAACCGTGGTGGACCGGTTAGGGATCCAACTACAGCCTTGCTCTGGCAAGATTCATGGTCTGAATGGCAAACCTACAGCCGTGGATGGATTACTAGACGTTCTGGTTCGGATTGGCGAATGGAGTGGGACGTGTACCCTACTAGTCCTACCCTTGGATAACATTGACTGTATCCTTGGGATGGACTTCTTTGTGTCCAACAAGGTCACACTTACACCACATTTAGGTGGGGTGCTGATCGGTGAAGGGAACAATCAACATTATATTCAAGGAGGTTTCGATGGTGACAAAGAGTGGCCAGTCAGATTTCAGTAGTTGACTGTACCCAAAGAGAGGGATCTCGCAATGATTGAGACACTCGGAGCAACAATTGATCATTCAATGGAGATCCAAAATGATGACTTGGTAACTAGTGCATCTCTTGCCCAAACAGGTAATCTTTCTACTAGCTATTTGAGTCAATTTAACTCTGCACCGTGGGTCATCGACTTTGGCACATCAGATCATATGACAAGTATCTCCTCTTTGTTTAATACATATTCTCCCTGTTCTGGCAACAAAAAGGTCCGTATTGCCGAAGGCAGTTTGTCATCCATTGCTAGAACAGGTTCTGTCAAGATTTCTGATACTATCACCCTTAATTCTATCCTACATGTCCTAATCTCTCTTGTAACTTATTATCAGTTAGCAAACTCTCTCTTGACTCTAACTGTTCAGTTGTGTTTTCTCCAACACTCTATAAATTTCAGGAACAGACTTTGGGGACAGTGATTGGCAGTGCTAAGATGTAGGATGGGCTCTATTATTTTGAAGACAGTATAAATAAGTCGGCGTTGTTTTCAAACAGTGATGTAAGTTCTCTGCCTGTAAAAGAACAGATAATGATCTGGCATTTCAGATTAGGTCATCCAAGTTTTGCTTATTTAAAACATTTGTTTCCGACTTTATTTCAAAATTTGTCTCTTTCTCAATTTCAATGTGATATTTGTTGTTTTTCTAAAAGCACTCACAAATCTTATGTCTCCAAACCCTATAGGGCCTCAACGCCATTCTATTTAATACATAGTGATGTTTGGGGGCCATCTAAAATTTCTACTTTAAATGGAAAACGTTGGTTTGTGACTTTTATTGATGACCACACTAGATTATGTTGGCTCTATTTGATGAACTCCAAATCTGAAGTTGAAAAACTTTTTCAAGAATTTTATACTCTAGTTGAAACTCAATTTCATATTAAAATCAGTATTTTACGAAGTGATAATGGCATAGAGTATTTTAACCAATATCTTGGGAATTTTTTAAAACAAAAAGGAGTTCAACATCAATCTACGTGTCGCCATACACCCCAACAAAATGGGGTTGCGGAAAGAAAAAACCGCCATCTTTTAGAAGTGAGTCGGGCTCATGCTTTCAATGCATGTCCCAAAATATCTATGGGGGAACGCTGTTTTAACAGCTACATACCTCATTAATAGGGTTCACTCATGGATCTTGAACCATAAGACACCTATACATTGTCTTAAACAGGTTTTTCCCAATAATAGATTAATTTCTAATCTTCCTCTTAAGGTTTTTGGCAGCACTGTTTTTGTGCATATACCGGACTTACTTCGGTCTAAACTTGATGCTAGAGCCGAAAAATGTGTTTTCATCGGCTATCCCCCTAATAAAAAAGGGTATAAGTGTTTCAATAAACCCATATTAGTATGGATGTGACTTTTTTTGAACAAAAACCTTTTTTCTCTACAACTCATCTTCAGGGGGAGAATGAAAATAAAGATGAGTTTGAAAATTTTTTAGAAACTAATCTACCAGTTTTGGAAACTAATAATTCAGTTTTACCAAATTCTTTCTTTCCAAATTCTTCTCATAAAGAAACTATTTTTGAAAAGGAAACAAGTGTTAATGAACAACAATTAAGGACTGATATGGTGCCAGATCTTACTGATTCTAGTTCAGGGAGAGAAACATTACTTGGTGAAGATCCTAATCAGGATAATCATCCTACAACAGAGTTACTGGTTTATACTAGACGAAAGTCTCATGCTAATAGAGAACAACCTCATCTGGTACAAGACCAGTCAGCTTTCCCGAGATCCGATCCTGATCTTCTTACAGATAAGCATAAACCAGGTAATATTTCTGATTCTCAACCTATCTCTATTACTCATCTTCCTTCTACTCCTCAATCCAATGTCTTTTCTGATCTTGACATTCCCATAGCTAATAGGAAAGGTGTCCGGAAATGTACCATACAACCTATAGCCAAATATCTATCCTATTACAGATTATCCGAAAATTACAAAGCCTTTACTTCAAAAATTTCCCACCTAGTCATCCCTAGAAACATACAAGAAGCCTTAGGACACCCAAACTGGAAGATAACTGTTATGGAAGAGATGAATGCACTAGCCAAAAATAAAACCTGGGTTGTTGACGAGTTACCAAAAGGGAAGAAAACTGTGGGATGTAAGTGGGTTTTCACAAATAAATGTAGAGCTGATGGATCCTTAGAAAGACACAAAGCTCGTCTTGTTGCCAAAGGGTTCACTCAAACCTATGGCCTTGACTACCAGGAAATTTTTGCACCCGTGGCTAAGATCAACACCATCCGAATCCTCCTATCTGTAGCAGTAAATCTGAACTGGCCCTTACACCAGTTAGATATAAAAAATGCTTTTTTGAATGGCAACCTAGAAGAAGAGGTATTCATGGACCCTCCACCTGGGTTTGAGGGAGAATTCAAGAATGGTAAAGTGTGTAGGCTAGTAAAATCCTTGTATGGATTGAAGTAGTCACCTAGAGCCTGGTTCGAGAAGTTTAGAAAGGTTGTGAGAAGATTCGGGTACAACCAAAGCCAAGGAGACCATACACTTTTCTTTAAACATTCGAGTGGAGGTAAGAAGGCTATTCTAATTGTTTATGTAGATGATATCATCATGACAGGTGATGATATTGAAGAAATAAGAAGACTAAAACAGTTGCTAGCTCAAGAATTTGAAGTCAAGGATCTAGGCGACTTAAAGTACTTTTTGGGAATGGAATTTGCTAGGTCCAAAAGTGGAATCTTTGTTTCTCAACGAAAATACATCCTAGATTTATTGGGAGAAACTGGGATGACAGGTTGCAGGGCTGCAGAATCTCCAATTGAACCAAATCTGAAACTTGAGGCTACTAAACTAGAGAATCAAGTAGATCGTGAACAATATCAGAGGTTAGTGGGGAAACTGATCTACTTAGCTCACACTCGACCTAATATCTCATTTGCAGTCAACATGGTGAGTCAATTTATGCATTCACCAGGACTAGAACACAATGAGGCAGCTTTAAGAATCCTGAGATATCTAAAGGGGACACCTGGGAAAGGACTATTATTTGCTAACAGGGGTCATTTTCAGGTTGAAGTCTTCACAGATGCGGATTGGGCTGGTAGTGTAACAGACAGGAGATCTACATCTGGCTACTGTACCTTTGTTGGAGGAAACTTGGTGACTTGGCGAAGTAAGAAACAAGGGGTTGTAGCAAGAAGTAGTGCCGAGGCAGAATTCAGAGCAGCTGCCCTTGGAATATGTGAAGTAATCTGGATAAAGAGGCTTCTTGAAGACTTAAAGGTTCAGGTTTTCTCTCCTATGAAGCTATATTATGACAACAAATCAGCAATTGCCATAGCTCACAATCCAGTTCTACATTATAGAACCAAACATGTGGAGATAGACAAGCACTTCATCAAAGAAAAGATAGTGGACAGATTTGTATGCCCTATCTACCCACCACAGAACAAGTAGCAGACATCCTCACGAAAGGCTTACCAAAGAAGCAATTTGACAAGTTATGTTGCAAGCTGGCCTTGGAAGATATTTTTCGACCAGCTTGAGGGGGAGTGTTGGAAAGTGTTGACTAAGGGAGTAATTCTAGGAGTAAAATCCTAGGAGGATTTCTAGGAATTAATTTCCTATAACTATGGAATTAATTTCCTATTAATTTTCTATAACTATTGACTTGTAAATTAATTGTTAGTTGACTAATTGATTAGCTAAATGTTAGGAATTAATTAGTTAGCATTTATAACCTTAATTGTAGGCCTAATTGTAGGCTAAGGTAACTTCTCGTGTATATATATGGCTTATTGTAACTATTTGTATATACAAATCATTATAGAAAACCTTCAAAAACAAACATATCATAGTATTATCCATATGTCTAACAAATTAAGGTCTTATAAGACTTTAGATAAAAAAACAAACAGCCTCTAACCTTTGATGAACTTAATTCAACTATGCCCCAAATATCTTCTAAATGCAGATGCCATTGGCATCTATCGAAATGTCCTATTGAGATAATCTATGGAAATTGGTCAACATGCTGACACTATCCTTGACCCAAAACAAAATGCAGAGCCTCTATTCAATCAGAAAGGACTCCTAAAACATGATTAGATGCATTAGATAGATGCTCAATTTACATCATCATTTATTAATCAGCCCAAAAATTAAAAAAAAAAAGTTGGCATCCAGCAAGTCAGAGGGTAGAATATCATTAAGGACCGAAAATTAACTATAAACCTATAATACCAATCTGCAAAGCAAGTGCGGGAGAATTCAATTTCTGATATGTAATTGAGAGTTCCTCCAAAGTGTCTATATTGATATTTATATTATTTAAAAAAATTATTGCCTTTCAATATCATGCATATGCATGTGAGCATGTGTGCATGTGAGCTTGTGTGCATGTGAGCATGTGTGCATGTGAGCATGTGTGCATGTAATGAAGGATGTCACCTTATAAAGAAAAGTCACGACCATAAAGGGGATGGGCAGTGGGGAAACCTATGGTTGTTAACATAGTCAGACAACATTTATAGATTGAAAACTCTTTGTAATTCTCTACTTTGAGAGCACAAGATCAAGGCTTGGTAAAGCCTTATTGATCCAGCTGATTGAATTTTGCTTTCTAATTAGGGATATGCACTACCAAGAACTTTGCATCCACAGACTAATGGTGGATGCAAATTGAACTTTAAATCCGCAAACTGCAGACCACTTTTGAGGGTCCTACCCATGGATTAGATATCTACATAAACTTTACAATGAAAGACCGTCTACATAAACTTGAACAACAAAGAACATCTGTGGAAGTTGATGATGTAATGAAGTTTAGCTACAGATCCTTCTCTCCAACCCAGCAAAATACAACGATAAAATATAATATAATTTAAGATCAACATACCCATTGTCAACTTGTAATCTTGGAGCTGTTGTGGCTGTCAAAAAGTAGCATCCATCTGGGGACCATTCACTAGTTACAGACCATTCAGCCCTCGTTGTTGCAAGCTGTTTTTTGCCTACATAGTCCCAGAAAGCCTGAAAAGTAGAAGTAAAACATAACATTTACTAAATAATATCACTAGAATAGAGGTCATCTAAATGAAAGAGACAATCAAAGATGCAATTTAAAAAAAAAAAAAAAGCATTAGCCAGAGAGTACGTCAACCATTAAATTTAAACAGATGTGGGAACACACGTAAATTCACCAAAACCACTACCCTCAATAATGGATACTGTCAAGTTGCAAATTATTTATTAAAAGAAGAATAATTTTATTGTTTAATTGGTTTCTTTAATAAAGAATTATTGCTCTTAATGGAAGGGGAGAGGGGAATCTAAAGGCATTTCACAAGAAGCTAATATTGCCAGAAGTCCTATAAACAAATATAATAGAGAATTCACAAAAGACAAAATCTAGGCATCTATATAAACGTACCATATCACCCGGTAAATTTCCAAAACCAGCCAAGCATAAAACTACATACCAGAGACTTAAGGCCACAAATATACATAGGTAAAAGGATAATAAGTGAGCTGCTTCATATTCTCAAATTAAGTTCACTACAGAAGAGTAAGAATTCAAATCTTTGGTAAAGGATACACTTCCCTTTCGGGTTCCATCGAACAGTGTTGTAAGGACCTGTTCCAAGTTCCAGTAAAGGCTTGCACTTCTTGTCAAACACCGTCGCACATGCAGGCATAACTATTATAGGTCAAGGGGCAACACAATATTAACAGCAACAACTGCAAAAAGGAATTTTGATGGTGAATGTTATATGGGAGGGTAACAAATACCCTAAGTTCTTACACAAGTTTGATGAGAAAAAATGAAATTCGATAGCAATTTAATAATGGAAAAACAAGCAAAGAAGCCACAAAGAGGGCTGGAGAGGTGATTATCATTAATGATTTTGCTCAACTGATCATAAAAATAATAATAATAATAATAATAATAATAATAATTCTAGGTAGTCATAAATTGAATTAAATGAAAGAGTCAAAATCATTAGGTAGAACCATTAAAAATTGATCCAACCTTCTAATTCGAGTGAACAAATGCCTACCAATGTCCACAAACATTTGATTCTAGATATGCCCTTCAAATAACATATAATTCACAAAAAATCAAGTATGTCAAACACCTTGGATGTCTAGCTAAACTTTCTATAAATTTTTTATCTTTTATAAGAATAACTAGAGGAAAGGATACATCCATAAACAACAGCAAACTCTGAACCAGAATGTGACCACTGAACATCATGAACAGGCCCCTCTTTACCTGCCAATTTATCCAAGAATCAGTAATGTTCAAGGAGTGTCAAATATGCACAGATTAAGTTAAAACATACGAAGAGGCACGAGGCCTTCATGCGTCCCATCTGTTGTAAGGTAGTTTAGCTTCGACTCCCCATAATAGCTCTGATTAGTCTTATCAACATCTGACTGCACCACAACCAGAAGCCCAGTAGAACCACGATTCCAACTCAGTTGCACTGTAGAACAACGGAAAAACCTCCTTCGAGCAACCGGTTGACTTTGCAAATCTTTCTCACAAGCATATATATGAACACTGGCAGGAGTTCCCTACATTATAATAATAAAAAAGAAAAAAAAAATAGTTTCTTTTAGTAAGTTAAACACAAAAATTAAATTTTAAAAGTTTCAAAACAAAACGAAACCTAGGACAACAGAATGAAATTTAAGATATATTTATACATGCCACTACACCAAAATTCAAAGTAAATCATCTTAGAAACCTTGAATGGAGGGCTCATAACAGATCTACCAAACCACAAGACACTATATCATTTCCTATTATGATGCTCAAATAACAGTAATGTTTGAAACTTTGAAATGATTAATAGATTGATCACTTTTTTGGAACTTTTTAACCAACTCTAAGTTGCTCCTCCACAAAATTTAGGCTTCCAAGTAAACTCTCAATTTTGAACAAAATGAAATTAGATACTGGAGTCACCTTTAGAATTCTGACATAATTAACAATTCAAACTTGGAAAACTTAGGTGCATCTTTCACCCGGAAAACTAACTCAAATAAGATATATCATATATCTAGTGGAAACTTGCATGCATTGTAACTTTGCATTCTGTTTGACCCTATACATCCAGGATATTACTATACTGCATTATTATCCCTTCTGTTATCATATGGAGAAATGAGCTCCTAAAATCTCCCTAAACCCGAGGAGCGCAAACCTTGGATTCTGGAACAAATGCTGCCACATGGGACCCAGGTGCTTTAGAAATCTCGAATGCAGCCACACCAGGAACTCTTAGGCGATGTATAATACCCTTAGAAAAATCTCTAGCATCAAAAAATTGTATTTCATTTGTGGCCAGTCGACAGCCAACAGCTTCATCAGAACTAAATCGGATTGAGGGCCTGAATGGCAAACATTTATGAAAATATAAGAACTTAATACCAGGTTGTGCACAAAGAAGCACACACCAGAGAGAGAGAAGGGATTAGAATTTTAAGTTACACTTTGACATCATACCGAAAATAGTATAATTGAATTGGAATAGGTTAATTTAAAAATAATAATAATGAATTTCATTGATACACAGGAAATAATTATTAAAAAGAGAGAGAGAGAGAGAGAATAAAATAGATTTGAAAATTTAGTTTTCTACTGAAATAGAATACCTCAACAATAATTTTAATTACCATGTGGCTTTTGTCATGTTCTTCTGGAATAGATGATAAACAGCATCACCAGTCTCCGTCTTCCACAAGACTACATTTTTCTCTTGCGGTGTTGAAGATTTCTGGAATGTCTGAAGATAAGTCCCACAGGGTGACAATGTGGCAGCAGCAACATTTGGGACTTGAAAAGATTTTATCTCCTTAAAGCTGCTGCAATCATAGATGCCAATAATAGAGTCGGATTTCATCGCCATCAGTCTGGATCCATCCTCACTGAATTTTACATTGGTACATGCAACTCTTTCGAGCTTGATACTGGGTTGACCATTGCTGAATGGGGGCCCACTCCAGATGGAGAAACCATCAGGTTCTCTAACTAGGAGAGATGAAAAGGACAGTATGAGAAGAGGAAAAAATGTACTGTTAGTTACAGAGAAGTTTGATCAAGTACCTAAAATATCCAATGATGGCATAGCATTTCCTGTTGTCATTGGAGGCAAATGCCGGTATACGTGAAGGAAAGGCTAAACAAATTCCTGATGGTACAACTGCAAAAGTCCAAGTGTCCAACTTAGTAAAACAATTCTTAAAAGCAAACAACAGTTATCACTGAACTTTAACTCAACTATGAAATACTTAAAAATCTAATATTAAATAGTACAGAACTTACAAAACAAATAAGAAATACATACACGTATATGGAGTGATATGAACCTAACTCTGACCCAAATATGTTGATATATAGATTACAAGATCCAACTAGTGAGTCAAAGTTCAATCAAACAATGCTCAATCTAATATAAATTTGAAAAAGTAAGGATCTGAATCTAGTAAAGGAAGACATAAAAGTAACAACATTAATTATTTTCGTAGATAAACATAAAAACTAAAATCAATTGAGATTCAGATATAATCCATTATAAAACTTAAATGCGGTCACAACTCACAACATATTTGAGGCAGATTCAAATATCAGCAATGGAAACAAACTATCAGCTAAAGTACAGCAACCAATCCATTTACAACCCTATTTACGCATTCATGCTTTTCTAACAGAATGCAGCCCCGCAGTTTCATACATAAAGTGCAGCATTATAGTTTTAGAATCAGCTAAAATTCTACCACAACAAAACTGCTCCCTCATATTTGTAATTTTTTTCTAAGATTGAAATTACTATTACAAAAGTAATCAATAAAAACTACATAAATTTAATATGAAGTTTCTATCTTTACTTGTTTCTCATACAATGATTTTCCCAATATTCATCGATCAATCAATCAAGAAGTAATTGAACAAAAAGAAATTATGTCTGTTGTATCATTCATGCAGTTTCTCGGCAGCCAAATACAAGATAATTTCAGAAAGAGAGAAAGCGAAATACCGGAATCGGAGTACTCAGAGAAACGACGTCGACTTAATGGACTGGGAGTCTGGGACTGAGAAAACAAAATGGTACCCGACCGATACCTAGTAGTAAGTAGTAACTAGTAATTGGCAAAGTGCGGCCCAAACACCAAACACGGACAGCACCCAGACCCGCAAAAGCCCGCATAAAATAAAAAGGGTCAGACCCGGACCGGACCCTTTTATGAACCCGACCTGCAACAAAACTGGGTTTTACCCGGACAAGTTTAAACCCGGATATTTTACCCATATTTTTGACCGGAATTTTTGACCCATATTCTTTTATCCGGATTTTTACCGGAATTTTTTAGGCCAGCGTTTTACAACCCAAATCATTCACACGGTTGACTTAGTTTGATCATAAAAATACAAAAATACCCCTACCATATTTTACCTATGGAGGCCAACATCATCGTCGCCGGCGATGTCCTCCAATGGAGGAGGCTGGAGCTCTCCATCGCCTGGTCTCCTCCAAAACCAAGCTTTGTGCAAGAGGAGAAGGGCCGGTCCTGATTTTTTGGAAGCTTGGGGCGAAAAATTTAAAATGGGCCCCTTTGTTCAATTCCGCACGAATATAATATGTTTTTTCCGTAGTATATAATATATATGGTACCAATATTGAAAATTGCTTTATGTTTTGTTACTTCGATAACAGACTTAAACCGTTTTAAATCGAGTTTTATATTATCAAAATACAAAATTCATAATACTTATCAAACCAGTATATTTCAAATGGTTGACCTTGTTTTTTCTCATTGCATTCATCCTCTTAAAGTCCACTTTGCAACATCAATTAAATTCAAGAATCTCCATATTAGTGCTTTATGAAACTGAATTTGACTACGTGCATGTGTTTGGATTTTGTTTTTTATTTTATTTCTTAGAAATGTTTGGACTTTTTAAAGTTCAATGAACTCTCAATATTTACACTGAATTTGATCACGTGTATATGTTTGGATTTTTTTTTTAAGTTACAAATTTATTGTTTTTGATCGACTCTTATATTAAGAGTAATTTTATTGTTTCAGTCAACTCTTATATAGTTAATAGTTTTGTCAATTAATTGAAACTTACTGACTTACTCTCATAAATTTAATATCCATAAAAAAAAATCAAGAGGAAATTGCAAGAAACAACCAAAAAATTTATGGAGTGATTGTTTTCATCCAAAAATTTATCTTTTATTGTTTTTATCATCTTTAGCCTTGAATTGCCAAAATTGCCCACACTTTTGTTTTACTTGGCAAACATTTTCCCTCCCAAAAATTCCCCCCCTTTGATCTCAAAATCAGAATCTCACTCCTCTATCTCTCACTCCTCTCTCTCTCTCTCTCTTTATCTCTCACTCCTCTCTCACTCTCTCTCTCTTTATCTCTCACTCTTCTCTCTTTTCCGGCGAACTCCTCTCTCTTTTCCGGCGAACTCCTCTCTTCCACGCCATTCTCTTCATTTCCTCGAGCTCCAACTCGTCTCTTCCACCCCATTTTGTTTCTTCCATCGAAACCGAGATAGATCCGGAGCCGAACGACCTTCGAAAAGGTTTGTATCCCTTTCCCAGTTGTTTTTTACAAATATCATAATGTTTGATATGAAAAAATAGAGAGTATTTTCCATATTTAGTGAAACCCAGATTTTGTAATTTTCTGTACTGAAGTTACATGCCCGTTTGTGTTTTAAATTTACATGCCCGTTTGTTTTAAAGTTACATGACCGTTTGTTTTAAAGTTACATGCCAGTTGTTGTAGATTTTAGATGTAGACTTTACATGCAAGTTTATTTTATAAGTTACGTTACATGTCATCAGTTATTCTTTTATTACATGTCAGTTCATTTTAAAGTTACATGCTGGTTAGTTATAACTTTACATGCTGGTTATTTAAAACTTTACATGTCAGTTTATTTTAAAGTTACATGCTGGTTAGTTAAAATTTTACATGTCAGTTCGTAGTCATTTTAAATTTTCATGTTAAATACTTGACATGCAGGAATATGGATACAAAGAGATTGGTCATCTATCACGGTGGAAGTTGGGTGGGCAATTGTTACGAGGGTGGTTTGACAAAGTTGGTCCATGTTCCTAGAGGTTTGACTTATGATGCCTTGGTGAAGTTGATACAAGATGTTGCCAAAGTTGATGTTGCTAGGTACACCATACAATTATGCACATTGGTCTCTACGATTAGTGGTGTTGCTCGACCGATACTTGAGAATGACAATGATGTGTCATGTATGATGGTTGAAGATAGGTTGATACCGGAGGTTTATGTCACTATTTATCATAAGAGACCAACAGATTGTGTGCAGAATGGTACTACAGTGGATGAACATGACAACCTACTACAGTCGAATTTTGTTCAACAATGTAACCAATCTACTCCACAACCTGGGTATAGCGGGTTTGTCCAGCAACTGGCAGCATGTGGGTCCATTCCAATATCAGACCCAATTGTATGTACTGATGAAACCATTCATGATGAAGAGAATAGTCAGGCGTCGAACACCGATAACTCGGATGATGTGTTGATACCCAACGTTGACACCGAAAACTCGGATGATGGTATGCATGCTGGTTCTCCTAGTGCTAGTCCATCGGGTTTTGCTACCTTAGGTGAAGGTTCCTTTGGAGAGGATGGATTGGGTGAGGATGGATCGGGTGAACATCCAACCCCACGAGCTTGGAGTATTCCTGGATCCGAAAGGTATTCCTTACAACCCAATCTTATGGACGAAGAAATTTCAAATGATGACTGCTTATACAAGGGTAAACTCTTTAGATGCAAGAAAGATCTTAAGCGAACGGTGCAGAAGTATGCTTTGAAACAGAATTTTGAACTCCGCAATAGAAGGTCTAGCAACACACGTTATGAGGCCGGATGTAAGGATGGCGAATGTGAATTCCAATTACGTGCATATAAGATGCAAAAAGGAGAGTATTGGGTGGTTCGAATGTTCGTGAAGGATCATACTTGCAATATCGATGGTTTCCACGCACGTTTTCGACAAGCAAGTTCTTGGACTGTCGGTGAACTATTAGTGCCAAAGTTGCGAGTGAACGGCCACTCTCTAAAACCCAAAGACATCATGGTTGAAATGCAAGTGGAACATGGACTACATTTGTTGTATACCAAGGCTTGGAGGGCAAAGGATCATGTAGAGGCATCTGTTTTCGGTGCTCCCGAAGAATCATTCAAACTATTGCCTGCTTACTGTCACCGATTGAAGGAAGTAAATCCAGGGACTGTTATTGCAATAAAGACAAATGATGCAAATCAATTTGAATATATGTTCATTGCTCATGCCGCTTCACTTCATGGATTTCGTACTGTGATTCGGCCAGTTATTGCCATTGATGGTACTCATTTGAAGGGTAAATTTTCTGGTATTTTGTTTGTAGCTATATGTCTAGATGCAAACAACTAGGTTTTTCCTTTGGCATATGGCTTTGGGGATGTTGAAGATGAACTCTCATGGACTTGGTTTTTAAATGAGCTTCAAAAAGCTATTGGTAGTCCTGAGGATTGCATGATCATATTCGACCGCCACCTTGGGATCAAGGCTGCAATGGAGAAAGTGTACCCTGATGCACCGCATGGATATTGTGTGTTTCACATGGCTCAAAACATCAAAAACGATTACAAAAGAAAAGATGTGAGTCTTCTTTTCAAACAAGCATGGAAGGCATACCGGAAATCTGAATTCAAGGAAGTGATGTTGGAGATGATGAAGGTTAATAGTGTAGCCTACGAAGAGTTAATGAATGTTGGGCCCGAAAGGTGGTCTCGTGCTTACTCTCCCGTGCCGCGTTATCGTTTGATGACCTCTAGCATTGCTGAGTCGATGAACTCATGTTTGGTACATGCTCGCCAAATGCCAATAACAACCATGGTTGAGTATATTAGAGAGATGATCCAAAAATGGTTTTATAAGCGCCGTACCAAGGCTGAAAAAACTCGGACACAATTGACTCCACGGGCCACCGCATTAATAAAAGCAAGGAATTATGATTCAGAAAAGTACACGGTTTGTCCAATTGATTTGGTTAACTTCAATGTGAAGGATGGAAATAAAGATGGTTTGGTAAACCTTTCTGAAAAGACTTGTAGTTGTATGAAATTTCAAGTTGATAAACTGCCATGTCGCCACGCATTAGCCGCAATAAGGTTATTATCCTCTTGTTCCATTGTATCTTACCTTCTTACCAATTGTGATTCATTTAATTACTCATACACTTTAATTTCGTAGGTTCGTGAAGAAGCCTTTTGGAGACTTTTGTGGGGATTGCTACAAAACTACTAGTTGGGTTGAAGCATATTCCGGGAACATCTTCCCTGTCGGTCATCCTAGTGAATGGACTATTCCTGAAGGTGTGAGATCAATGGTTGTTTATCCGCCTCCTTTTCGTGCGCAAGCTGGAAGGCCAAAAAAGAAGAGATACAAATCTGCCGGGGAACATAGAAATGGTAAGACAAGACATTGCACGATTTGTGGTAAATCCGGTCACAACCGACAAAATTGTCGGAATGCACAGCCATGTCAGATTCCTGTACCATCAGCAACATCAGCAACATCTGCAACAACTGCAACATCGAAGCGACCACGTAGACCATACAGGTGCAGAAAATGTGGAGAAGAAGGCCACAATTCACAAAAATGTCCATTGACACCGGAAGTTGGTGGTACAACTTAGTTATTAGCAATGATGTTTTAATTCTTAAATGTATTGGTGAAATACTATATTTGATACTGCAGACATTTTGAAGTTACATAACAGTAATGAATTCATGTATTTTTAAAATCAAATTCCAGTATTTTTACATACCCAGACCTTAACAAGTTACATGCCCGTGTATTTTGAGGTTACATGCCAGTGTTTTTTGAAGTTACATGCCAGTGTTTTTTGAAGTTACATGCCAGGATATTCTTGTTTTCGTAGTTGAAAGACACTCACTTAAATGATCAAATTTTAGTATTGTTACATGCCAGGTCTGCTAACAAGTTAGGAATGATTTATCTATTTGAAAGACTCCAATGAAAAAAAAAACATTCCAGTATTTTTACATGCCAAGACCTGAAGAAGTTACATGCCCGTGTATTTTTAAGTTACATGCCAGGCTATTCTGAAGTTACATGCTATGATATTTGAAAATATTCCAAGACAGAACAGCAACCATCTACTAGCATTCTGAAACAAAAATTATCCAAAACCTCACAAAAGGAGGCAATGATAAAAGAAAAATATAAAAACCACTAAGTTTAACAAAAAAAAAAAAAAAAAAAAAACATTCCAGTATTTTTACATGCCAAGACCTGAAGAAGTTACATGCCCGTGCATTTTGAAGTTACATGCCAGTCTATTCTGAAGTTACATGCCATGATATTTGAAAATATTCCAAGACAGAATAGCAACCATCTACTAGCATTCTGAAACAAAAATTATCCAAAACCTCACAAAATGAGGCAATGATAAAAGAAAAATATAAAAACCACTAAGTTTAAAAAAAAAAAAAAACATTCCAGTATTTTTACATGCCAAGACCTGAAGAAGTTACATGCCCGTGTATTTTTAAGTTACATGCCAGGCTATTCTGAAGTTACATGCCGGTTGACCAAGTTCAAAAAGTAGAGAATATCATCATTTCCAGTTGTTTGTTATAATCATTCCATGTACACGACAGTTTATAAACTTCAAAAACAAAGATTAAGCACCAAAAAAGTTATCATTCTACCGGTACACTATTTGCAAAAATGCCTAATGCCATCTCCTTCCTAAGCTGGGGGACGTTTTTGGTTCCCCATCCCCAAAAACATTTAATACGCATTAACATATCTGCGTATCGACATATAAAAACACCACAACTATCATCGTCTAGTTGTGCTGGTAACTTCTTCGGCAGAATAGAGTGTTGAACGGTGAACTTGTTCCCTTTGGGTGGTATACCTTTTTCTTGAAAATACCCGGAACATTGTAAAATAGCTGGTATGAAATTTAAAAGTGGGGCGATTTGCTTCCGACGGTTGGCAATCTTCGATATCTTGTATAATGGATCATAAATGCCAACTTTTTGGTTCAGCAAATCAACTTGACATAGTATCCAATGTCCATCAACAGCACACGGGACTAACAGCTGCAAGAAATGAGTAGAAAACATTAGTAACGTTTAGTGAACTTACTTTATCAAAATGAGTAACGTTTAGAGTACTTACATATTGAATGGACGTCCAACATTTTCCCCACCCCGGCTTGTCACCGGAAGCATATAACAACCAATCATCCGGACATTGATAAGTTAGTGCATCATATTCACATGTCAATGGTGCATCCTCGGGCGGTTCAAATTTCTTCCACTCCTCACATAACTTTGCCTACAAATTATATTTATATTAGGACCATACGTACAAGTTAAATGATCAATTTTATCTAACAATAAATGTTTAATAAATCCTTACAAAGAAGTCTGTGCATAGCACCGCAACGTCAGACTTATAGTCTTTCCCATTCAACTCTCTCTGCTTACAGAGTAAGCTCATATATGCATCTACATGCTACACGAACATTTATATAAATATAAATGAGTAACGGTGAGTAAAAAAACATTACAAATGTTTACAAGATTATATAAGTTCAAATAACCAACCTCGTGAGACAACCAACAGGTGTCAGATTCCAACTCCACAAAGAAATCCTTTTTTGCAAAGTAGTCGGAACCGACATTCAGCCTGCATTTAACAATAAAACTGTTTAACTTACAAATCTTTTGTTAACAAGTGTTAACAAGTGAGAGAGACTTGCGCTATGTCGTTCTTGCCTTCCAGAAAACGTTTGTACTTTGCCATTAATTTTTTCCTCTCCTTGTCCGCCACTTGGAAAGGGTCAGTGTATGGTGTGCTCATGTATCGAGACCTAATCTTCAACCGTTACTCACGTTCATCCTTCACAGCGAGGTACTCTTGCAATGTTCCATCCCCAACTGATGTGTCAACTCCCAATGGGGGAGGGGTATGGAGTTCCACTGGGGTATAGTGGGTGTCATCCCTATCGGTAAGATCTCCCCCACCATGGATGTCATCTCCCCCACCATTGGTACCATCTCTCTCACCATGGGTGCCATCCCCAACTCCCCCACCAAGGGTACCATCTCTCTGACCATGGGTGTCATCACCAATTCCCCCACCACCCCCACCATTGGTACCATCTCTCTCACCATGGGTGTCATCACCAACTCCCCCACCACCCCCACCATTGGTACCATCTCTCTCACCATGGGTGCTATCCCCAACTCCCCCACCAAGGGTACTATCTCGCCCACCATGTAGGTCATCTCCCCCACCAAGGGGACTACTAATTCCTCTACGGTCATACTGATGTTGTGGCGTCGAGAAGTTATGCACATCAGGGGTAGTCTGTATGATTTAAAAAAAAGAACTATTGTTACATGCTAATACAAAACAGAAGTTACATGCCATTTGGTAAGAAACTTACATGCTAATACAAAAATAAGTTACATGCCAATACAAAACTAAGTTACATGCTGGTCAAGAAGTTACATGCCTATAAGTAAGTTACATGCTAATACATATGAAGTTACATGCCAGCTAAAAAACTGAATAAATTAGTTACCTGACGACGCGCATCAACAAGTTGAGCCACACTTTTCTCCACCCGGGTAAGACGTCTTTTTATGCGACGTTCCATTGCTGAAATCTCCTTTTTTACTATGTCTTCAAATCGATCTGACATTTCCTTCATGAGTTGCCTTGTTTCAGAAGAGACCGTTGAGTCATCACCCACCTGAAGATTAAAAAAGAATATAACATGCTGAATAACGGTTTGTATTTAACTTAACACACTTAGTATCGGTTAGTAATTAACTTACCGGTGACGTGTCTCCTGATGTACGCTGCCTTTTGGTCTTTGCTGTGATTTTTTGTTTACGAGGTGACCTCTTCCTCTTCTTTTGTTGAGGTCGTGACTGACCTCCGTCATTATCATCATTGCCAACCTCAAAATCAACTCCTTCACGACCATCGTCCTCTTCTAAATTGTCCGGCACAAACTGCGGACCGTCTGACAAATCCGTGTCAATGCCTTCCAAGTAAGGTTGTTCCCTTTCATTGACCGTTGGATGTAGTTCCTCCAAGATAACATGCTGTACGAATTACACAAATGTCATTCTGTTTTTATGGTTATTTAATATACACAAAAATGTAATGAAATAAGATAGGAAAACAAAAAAACTATACCTGTCCATCTTTAACTGCTTGTTCATACTTTGCAAATTTGGAAAAAAAGTCGTGAGGCCTCCTAAATATTATCCAATTCCTCAAACGAGGATGGCTGTGGCCTAAGTTTTCTCCCACCAATTCAATCAACGATCCCAAGGCTTCCATTGCCTATATCTACATTTTCAACAAATTGAAAATAGATTAAGTTCAGTAATCAAAGTTCTACGAAATGCTTTAATATAATATCAAAAACCTTACCTCTAATGCCCAAGGAAAGCCGTACAAGTTGTAATGCGCGATTTGCTTCATTGGTTTATTTGCGGCTCGAAATGCTTGTCGGAGGTAGTGGCATGTCATCATGTATACATAACTACCCCACTTAAATGAGTTGAAGGATTCTAGATCCTCCACCAAATCAAACAACCACAATGTCACTTTCTTTCTTTGGTCCCGACCAAACAAAATGTTGTTAGCTATCAACATAAGAGCCATCTTCAAACCATCCTTTGGTTTGACAAACTTTCCAGTGTGAAACTTTTCCCATACACTTACTAGCTGTAAATTCTCATCATTGTCAAAATACCTTTCATGAATCCCGCCTTCAATCGGAGCATAAGGTTTCAAAAATATGTCAGACATCACCCCAATTTGCAGCCCCGTTACCAAACAGAATTCTCTTTGTGTGAATTTTAAAAGTTTTCCACCAACGGAGAAGTGGAACTCATTCTGTCCGGTGACACCCGGTACATGTACTTGCCGCAACAATAGGTTATGAAGTACGTCAGCTGAGAAGGTTAAGTCTTTCGGGATGTCAATTAGGTGCCCAAAACAGGTGCGCCGGAACGCAGCTAATTCTCCAACTTTTCGGAGAACCTTAACAATGTCCGGAAGGCCATTGAGATTACAATAAACGTTCGTCGTTGACTTTGTAATCCACTTATCCTTCGATTTAAGGAGGAAATCATCATAATTCATATTTTCCATCTACAAAATCAAATAAAAATAACGTTAGTTACATGCCAGTAAAGTTACATATCATATCATAAGAGCGCCAGAAAAGTTACATGCCAGTGTCTATGGAAGTTACATGCCAATGTCTATGAAAGTTACATGCTAGTGTCTATGAAAGTTACATGTCAGAATACAAAACAAATCTAATAAGAAAGATAAAGAGAAAAAGAGAGAAAACTAATCAGTAATCAACTTAGTTCCAAAATAATATTCAAACTTTTCATACTCAATTTTTTATTTTCTCCTATATCAATATCTACTTTTCTTCTTTTGACTCCTTTGTAGGTTCTAATAATGTCACTGATTTGTCTCAACCACGCATATTAAAATTCTTAGTATTCAAAAAATAGTGGAATACTAATAAATATCATGTTTCAACACAACTATTATAAATGGCAATACAAAGTTATTTCCCTTGTTAATTATAGCAAACAATTGAACTTCATCCAAACTCTGCATAATGCATATGCAGCAATATATATTGAATGAAAAACTTGCATATGTCAGTACTGTGAAACAAATAAACAATAACAAATACGATGTACTTAAATACAAATAAACTGAAATATGCATCTGAAATTTATGAACAAACCCTCATCCATGTACAAACAAAGTGAGGTAAGACTCCACTAATTGATCCTTTTCATTTACAGGGCAACATGGTAAATGTGTTAAAAGCTCTGGAAGAAGCATTCAGCCAAAACAACTATATACAAAATCAAAAGTTGAAAAAGTAGATAAAAAAAGGTTTCACTATAAAAGTCAAAGGTTGAAAATATACAAATTAACTGAACTAATACAGAAAAAGAATCGTTTTCTTCTAACCAGTTCTAACTAGGTTCATCAAAGATGCTTTTGTAAGTATGTATCTTGTTAAAGTAGGCTTCTAGTTTTGTCATAACAGCAACTTTGAAGATTACATTAATATCTATTGATCATTCTACATGAAGAATTTAAATTGAAGCCACTTTATATAAGAAAATGAGATTGCTACACCTTATAGTCTATAAAATTTCTGAATTGAGAATTTAAATGTACCTAATCCATCGATGCACTTATACTGTAACAGATAGAATTGAGTCATATTCAAATTGAGTCATATCCACTTTATCAATGCCTCTGTAGTAATCCTATTCAAATTGAGTCATCCTAAGCATAAATTGTATAAAATTTTCATTATTTCTTTCATTCCTTTGTTCTTCTCCAGTGTCATGACATCCTCTCAAACTTCCTAGAACAGGGTATTTCAATACAGATAACTTGTTAACATACCCTGGGTTTTGTAGTTGAAAACAGAACCGGGTTGGCGGGTCGGTCGGCGGAGGGCCAGCAGCACCGACAGTGAGGGCGAGCAGCACCGAGGACGGCGAGCGGCGATCTCTTCTGGGCGACGGACGGCGAGCGGCGATCTCTTCTGGGCGACGGACGGCTACTGGCGATCTCGATCGACCTCTCTCTCTCTTCTTTCTCTCTCTTCTTTTTTTACTTTTGATCGTTTGGTTTTACTGATGGTGGGTTCCACCCTAACAATCAATTTACTGATGGGTGGGTCCCACCCTCTCAGCTTATTTTCCTTTGTTTTTCGAATTTCAAATTGTAAGGGTATTTTTGTCCAAAAATGGTAAAATATGACGAAAACAATAAAAAATAACTGAAAACAATAAACCCATAAATTTTGTGGCTGTTTTTGAACTCACCCCAAAAATCAATGTATCAACAGAAATGGGGAGCAGTTGATTCCAAACCACTTAAATCAATTAGAAAAAAGATGAAAGTACGAAACCCTAAATTGTAATGTTTGGACTTTGCTTTGGAATTTTGTTTATCAGAACTCTGAAGCACATTTGGGCTTGAGGACAATTAATATGTCTGTTTTCTAAGTTTTATTGGTTATTTATTTATTTATTTATTTTATTTTTAAAAACAAACGATTAGACCGATCTGACAAAAAAAAAAAAAGAACTAATTGCACAAACCTCCCCTGAGTTTAGGACTAATTATAGTTAGATGGACCTTTTACTTGAAATTACACAAACCTCCCCTACCATAAGTTGACTCCAGTTAAACTTAACCATTGACCAAACTTTTAGGGTTAAATGACTTGAATGCCCTCATTTGTATTATTTTATTACCTAAAACAAATAATTAAACAAATATCATCTAATATATAATAAAATTTTAAAAATTAATAAAAAAAAAAAGAGTTTAATGCTGTTATTTTTTTTCTCGATATTTATCACCCATTTTTCAGAGGAGAAAAAAAAATGGCGAACTTTTCTCTTTTGTCGACATCTATCACCACCCATTTTCAACTAAAGAGAAAATCATCATCATCCGAGTTTTTTTATTATTTATTTATTTATTATTTTTTCTAGGTTCAACACCCATTTCGACAAAAGAAAAAAATCATCCACAGTTGAGCTTTTTTTTTTTCTTCTTTTTTGAGATTCATCACCCATTAAAAAAAAAAAAAAGGTCCATATATGATTTTTATGAAAAATGAGTGATAAATATAAAAACAAATAACAACATTATCCTCATCATTTTTATTAAAATTTTAAAATAATACAAATGGAGGACATTCAAGTCATTTAACCCTAAAAGTTTGGTCAATGGTTAAGTTTAACGGAAGTCAACTTATGTTAGGGGTGGTTTGTGTAATTTCGAGTAAAAAGTCTATCTAGCTGTAATTAGACCTAAACTGAGGCGAGGTTTGTGCAATTAGTCCAAAAAATGGATCCATCATTTCAAATAAAGAAAAGGGTTAATTGCACTAACATACCCTTACTTTAATGGATTTAGTAAGATTTTAAAAAGATACACTAAATTAACATAAACACCCCTTGCCATAAAGTCAATCCATTAACTTTAACGGTTGACTAACCTTAACCTATGAAAAACCAAATATACCATGCCACACCATCCCAAACATAAAATATTTTTAATTAAAAATTGATAAATAATTTTTTTTTAAAGATAATATATCGACCGCCTACGGAAGCATTCTCAATTTGTGAAGGAGTCTCTTCTGCGAACTGTAAAAGATCGATCTTCAAGATCAGTGAAGATCTCTTCTGGTAAGTAGAAGATCGTCAAAGACCTATTATTTTCTGCTCTACCGTCGGTATATTATCTTGTTTTTTTTATTTTAATATTTGTTTTTTTTAGTTTTAATTAAAAAAAATATTTTATGTTTGGGATGATGTGGCAATGGTATATTTCGCTTTCCAAGGGTCAAAGTTAGTCAACCATTAAAGTTAACGGATTAAATTGATAGTAAGGGGTGTTTGTATTAATGTATAGCATCTTTTTAAAATCTTGTTAAATCCAATAAAGTAAGGGTAAGTTAGTGAAATTAACCCAAAAGAAAACAAGTAACTTTGTGATTGGGCCTTTTTTTTTTAAACATATGATTGGGTCTTTCATTAAAAACAACATTTGGGCCTAACATAATCAGTTTTGCATTTAAATTTTTTGTGGGGCCTTTTGATGTTGGGCCCAGGGCGGGTGCACCAGCCAGCCCAGGGCCGACTCTGAAGAGGAGATGCCTCCTTTGTAAAACCTCCATAAAAAACCCAATTTCAACCTCCACAATACACCCAAATTTATCCACCAAACCAACCTCCAAATGAATATTTACCAAAAATAAATAAATCATCAACACAATTTCATCTAGGTATTTTGTCGAACAAATTAATTGCATAGTCTATATTAGTTGGATACCCAGGGTTGATTAACTGAGAATGAAGTTGATTTGCTTAAATTGGTCTTAGCAAATTTACCATGAGAGACAAACAAAAAAGAATTTAAAGAGGGGATTGAGAACTAATAATTTTTTTTGAGGAACTTAAATTAGAATACTCATCAACTAGACATCCATTATAACATCACATATTCACATCCACCACCGCACGTATTACCCAGCAAGTAGAACATCAGTTCAAACAACCCCAACAACATATGTCGAAAACCAAACACTTACGTTCTTCACGCCCACCATGATTACCTTTCAACTTCTTCGACGAACACCAACATAGGGACAACGCGAGCATGATGATGATGGTGATGATAATGGCTTCGCGAATTAGCTTCTTCAACGGTCGAGTTCCAGAGAGAGAAAAGTTCTGGTTTTTCTAGAGAGAGAGAGATTCGTTTTCTAGAAGTAATTCGTCTAGTTTTTTTTTTTCATTTTCAATTTTCAATTTAAAATTCAAAAGTGATCTAAATCATTACAATCACATTGAATGACGAAATTACCCTTCAAATAAATGGTCAACTGTTAAATTGGACGGATGTTGACTAACGGTAGGGGAGTTAAGAGTCAGTTTTTGATAAAGTCAATTCCACGTGTAAAAGAGCAAACCTCAGGGGAGTTGGATGTTATTCACCACATAAATTAAAATTAAACATCTTACAACCCAAAATAACTCAAAGCCAAAATCAAACACATAAAAAAAAAAAAAAAAAAAACCCATTTGCAGGCTTTAACCAACAAAGTGACAGACAATTCACTCCAAATTGAATTTTCGATCACTTATAAACACTATTATCCTTTTATTACACTTTTAAAAACAATTGTGCAAATATTTCTATGTGACATTTATTCAAACATCTTAAATACATAATACAACTAAATACACATATTCTAATAAGATTTACCATAAGTTGATTTTTGTTTCTTCACTGTGATGTTGGAGACATAAAAGAAATTAGGCGAGGCTTATGAGTTGTTTCTTCAAATTCTTCTTTGTGTCTTTGTTTAACGACCGACAGTCGTGGAGGGTGTAGTTGACAGCGGAGAGAGAATTGTTGGTGGGGGCAATGGTGGTTATTGGTTCTGGTTAGAGGAGAGAAAGAATGAATGATGATATGTGCGTCTTTTATGAAACATATTTTTTGAACGGGTTTAATATGGACCCTTAAATTACTCGCAAATAATGCGGGTATGAAAATTGGGGTAAAATGCGGGTCTTGAGATTTGTGGTTCGGGTTTGTACGCGGACCGCATTCGTACGAGTAAATGCCGGGTTAGCTGGGCCAGACCCATTTTTCCATTTGTTTAACAATCTTGATGGTTTTTTGACTGAAATTTTTAGTCATGAATTCATTTGCTCATATATGTCATATGCGTATGCATATGATTTTGTATGTGAACATCTTGGTAGTTTCAGTTCAGAGATGAGGAGGATGTTGTATAAAACTCTGACTTAAATTGAACTTTCACAAATCTTTATGTATTTATATTTTCATTTAAAGCTAATTCATTTAGTGTCCGTTTGGGGGAGTTTATCTAATGGTTAAAAGAGTTTATTTAATTAAAAAAACTCTTTTCAATTTTTTTTTGTATCATTTGGTTGTCACTCAGTAGAGCTTTTAGATGATTAAAAAAACTGTTTCATGTCTACTTGGAGAAGCCCAAATTTAAAGCTTTTCCAAGTAGATCTTTTGGAATTTTTTTAATAACACTAAAATCTTCAGTATAACCCTATAATTTAATATTTACTAGAGTGTTTTGGTAATTCTATCGTTAAAAAAACTCTTTTTTAATTGACAACCAAACGACCAACGACTTTCATCTAAAAGTTCTACCTCTAAAAGATCTATTTCTAAAAGATCTACTTTAAAAAGATCTACTTGAGAAGCTCTCCCAAACATACTCTTAATCTTTCCTGTAACATTGTTGATATTAGTGTTCTACTAAACGTTAGGCACTAATCGGACGGAGACCCGGCACCTAGCGCCTAGACCGATTAATCAGAAAACTTATTACTAACTTGGTGGGAGTGTGGCAGGAGTGCAGGACACATCTGGTTAAAAAAGAAAATAATAATAACTTGATTTAACCGATACAACAATATTGCTGACCCCACCATCTGACTTTGACTTAACCAATACATAGCACCATCATCATTTCTTCAACACCAGCACGCCAACATTAATTAGATTTGCCATCAATAATTAATTAATTACACATTTCAATGCACATCTATCTCTTCGTCTTCTTCTTTATCAGATAATTATGGGAAAAGATCGGTTTCCCCTTTACTATTTGCCATATTATTAAAGTGAGGACAGGGTTTTTCAAAAATTGCCAGTCTACCCCCTACAATAAAAATAATATAAAAATACCCCCTTCTGTTAACTTTTTTAAACGGAAAAACTAATACAGTAGGTTAAATGACGATTTTGCCCTCCATTACCTTTAAAAAAAAAAAATTAAAAAGAAAATAAAAAATAATAATTGAAAAGAATGATGGATATCCATTGTCCATCTTTGAGATGGACGGTGGAGATCTCTTTTATTATTATTTATTTAATTTTAAAAGCATAAATTAAAAATAAAACAAAATATAAAAATAATATTATTAATTTTAATTCTATACAGATATTAAAAATATAAATTAAATTATTATCTATTTTTTTTAAACAATTATCTAATAATTTCATAATTATCTAATAATTTTCTTCTTCTTTCTTTTCCACGACCCAGTTCTTCTTCCTCTTTCCCTAAGTTCTTCTTCTTTTTTCTTCTCCACGACCAGTCGACCACCATCATCTACACCCACACCCTGATCGGCCAAACACCCTGATCCAAGCACTAATTTCAACAAACCGATCTATTAAAAAAAAACAAAAACCAAAAAACAAAATCAGATTTCATCACCAAACCCTAACTGCCCTTCATCACACATCCACAACCACAACCACAAATACACCACCACGAAAATAACCAAAACCTAGCTGCCCACAAACACACCACCACCACCACCGAACCAAACTCTCTCTCTTGAATCTCTCGAATCCCTCCTGAACCAAACCATAGATCTCGAATCTCCCTCTCAAATCTCTTTGTGAATCGAAAACCACATCAGAAAATCCCTCTCGAATCCCTTTGCGAATCGAATCCCGCGTCGATCTCCTCTTCTCTTTCTCTCTTGGCGACGGCGGCCATGGATTCACGCGATCGATGGTGGGTTTGGATCGATCGATGGTGGTTTGGGTTTGGATCGATCGATGGAGGGTTGGGTTTGGATAGATCGATGTTGATGGTGCGGTGGTGGTATGGTAATGGTGATGGTGGTGAACCGATGATGCTGAACCGATGATGCTGATAAACTGATAATGGTGATGGAGTGTGTGCGTGGTTTCTGGGCTGGAGATGAATTTATAGAATAGGTTTGGTTGAAATTGTGGGATAGGTGTGATGAAATAGAGTGATGAGATCGATGATGATCACGATGGTGGTGGCTGGTAGTTTTGGTAGAGATGAATTTGGTGGTGGTGATTTAGTGGAGAAGATGATAGTCAACGTGAAGAAGAAGAAGATATTTTATGAGAGAGGAGAGAGAAGTGTAATCAGATTTAATTTTTAATTTTTAATTTTTAATTTTTAATCATTTTGTTTTTTATCGAAGAGGGTGACGTGGCAATATTTCCTTCACACATTGATGAGTTTACGAATTTGTCCTCCAACAGTAACGGTCAAACCTAGCTTTGGATGGTTTTCCTAACAGAAGGGGGTGTTTGTTAAATAAGTCTGTTCTGGGGGGGTCACCTTTCTAAAGTCAAGAAACCCTGTCCTCACCTTTCTAATATAGTGAACAGTAGGGGGGAAAATGATAATATCCCGATAATTATAGATTTCACGCCATCTCTCTTCATCTTCTTATTTTTGAACGGTAATTAGATTCGTCACCGATCCAAACAACAAGAACAACATAGCAGGCAAGCCACAAAATTGAAACCAGCTTCATCTTCTTTATCAAATATGGTTTCAATGCACAAACACTCCCTCTCTCCATCTTCTTACTTCATTTTTGCACTGCATTTCGAAGATGAGTTCTAGCAAGACCAGATCTACTTCCTTTTTCTCATCTCAAAGCTAGAGATGGCAATATTCCCCACGGGGCCAGGGCCAGGGCCCCGCGGGGCTCCGCCCCGAACGGGGCGGAGATGAAGGATAATATTTGGGGATGGGGACAAAGTCTTGTCCCCGAAGTTGAAGCGGGGCGGGGATGGAGGAAACACTCCCTGCCCCATCCCCGCCCCGATATTATATATATATATATATATATAATATTCAAAAATTTTTAATCATTTATATATATTGACACCACATTTGCCTAGGTTGTGATTTGTTGGAATATATAACTATATATATATATATATATATATATATTGACACCACGTTTGTCAATATATATATATGACCAAGCCAATTGAAAATCCTCTCGTTCTGTGACTCGTGTACTCTGACTCGCTCTCGCTCAGGTCTATTGCCTTTAACTAGAAGTGAAATGGCCAGCTCTAGGGTTGCTCATGCCACCTTGAAAGGACCAAGCGTTGTCAAGGAGCTATGTATTGGACTTGCACTTGGCTTGGCTGCTGGTGGTCTTTGGAAGATGCATCACTGGAATGAGCAGAGGAAAGTAAGGACATTTTATGATTTGCTAGAGAAGGGTGAAATTAGTGTTGTTGCCAAAGAGTAATCTTTTGCTATCTTTTTATGTTTCTATCGCGACATTGTTGATGGCTTTAACGGTACTCTAATGATATATTTTGTTCTCGTCATTTGGCTCTTGAATATAAGATGATCATACTTGTTTTGGGTTTTTAATGAATAAATTTATTGTTTTGAAAAATATATATATATTATATATTTATAATATATAACTGAATTTATACTTTTTTTTCTTTGTTTTAAGTTGTTATTTTTAAATATATAATTATATTAAACGGGGAATGGGGCGGGTATGGGGAAGGCCCCTCCAACGAGGAATCCCCGCCCCCGCCCCCGACCCCGTTTCTCTTAATGTGGGGACGGGGACGGGGACGGGGATGGGGATGGTAAAGCATTCCCCGACCTCGACCCACCCCGTTGCCATCCCTACTCAAAGCTTTGGGATCGGCTTTCGGCGTCTGACATCTGCAACATCAGCAAGAAAACGTTGTCGTTTTTAATTTTTTTTTAAAAAAATTGACTCCGCCTGGCCGATTTGGCCGATTAATCGGTCACCGACTAATAAGGCCAATTTTGGCCATTTCGTCTTGGTTTGCCGCCGCTAGCTGTATTGAGCCGATTAATCGGCCTAGGCGGCTGATTTTTAGAACACTGGATTTTATTAGTTTTAATTTTGAAAAATTTATTCTACTAAGCAATATATTGAGAACTTCTTTTTGAGATTGAAATAGTTTTTAATTTTTAATTTTAGAAGTTTTTTATATTTAGACACAAAATTTGTACCGACATGGTTTTTTTTTTTTTTTTTTTGATTGGAAGTAACACCTGGTTACAACTGGAAACTGGATCCAGCCAACAACTACAACTGGGACCATCGAGATTATACATCGAGGAACAGCCCAGACTATAGCTCCCACAACGGGGAGAGAGAACCCAAACCCACCAACGGGAGAGGGACTGAAACAACCCAAAACCCCAACCCACAAACGGGATAGGGACTGAAACAACTAAAAACCCAAACCCACAAACGTGAGAGGGACTGTAACAACCCAAAGCCCTCACAAGGAGGACTGAACTAAACTAAAAAACACTAAACAACCTCACAAGGAGGACTGAAACAAGCCGACAAAACCAAACTCCGATCAGAGGAGGAGGAGAACCACGGCTGCCGGCAGATGTTCCGGAGGAGAGGATCGGGCCGACGAACAAGGACCACTGATCAGACATCTCACACCGAAGATAACACCCTAGATTTGGCCGGATCCTAGAGGATCGACCGATCTAACAGCTGCCGGTGTTGATAGGAAAAGGACTCGCTCGGTGGTGGCGCAAGAGAGACGGTCGATCGACCACCAGGCTGTCGTAGCAGCCGCAGAAGACACCCATCTGACGGGAAGGCCTGGCAGGAGGAAGAAGATCGCCCGTAGGGACGACATCGCCGCCGTCTCCCGCTGCCACGGCAAGAAGACGGCGACGGACTGAGGGAGGCGGTGAAGTGAGGGTTAGGGTTAGGTTGAGAGAGAAATTCTAGAGAGAGGTTTTCATTGCTTTTGCCGACATGGTTACTATATCAAAGCTAATAGACAAACAATCAAATAATTTTAGTAATGAACAAAAACAACAATACTATAATTTAAAACTATAAAACTAATTAGAAAATCAATAGAACAATAGAATCTATAATTGATTCTTCTAATCATATTACCGACATGGTTACTATATCAAAGCTAATAGACAAACAATCAAATAATTTTAGTAATGAACAAAAACAACAATACTATAATTTAAAACTATAAAACTAATTAGAAAATTAATAGAACAATAGAATCTATAATTGATTCTTCTAATCATATTGCCTTGAGAAAACTCAAATAGTATCAATGAGTAGAAAAGTAGTGAAAAAAGAAATGAGTAGGATGGTTGAACATTTCAAGTATTAAAAATCCATTGATACTGTTTTGGTGTAGATTTTCATATTATATACGGCGGTTCTCTTCAAAGGGAAATACACCAAAATGTTTGTTGGTTGGAATTAGTTTTTGAAGCAGAATAACTTTCTTTGAAAGGGGGCACCTTTAATAGATTATGATAATGGCAGCATAAAAGCTAAAAAGAAACAAACCAGGAACTTGATATAATGATCCTTCCTTGTCCCTCAAAATTTGCACACTTGGGTGCTTGGTTACATGTCTTGTCTTCAGTTTTATCACCTTATTTCCCAATGCATTCCCTAGCTTCATATAGTGATGAATCATCTTACAATACTCGGCATTTATGAATTGCAACCATTAGTATGTAAGTTTCTTATACAACAAAAATTAAATGTGACCTAGAGACCAATAAAATCATACAGTCTTTATAGTACTTGGATTCAAAGTTCACTTTCATCTTATTGTTACTTGCTATCATAACAATTTTAGCTAATATAGAGAAGAGTAGAAATGAGGATATGCGAATGTTCTTTCACTTCTTTGTTAAATAAGTAGATGCAACATTGAATGCTAAATAGTTAAAAAAATACACAACATAGTTCTATAAAATCATACCTGATGAGTGATGTCCCTACCACTTCCTGCCCAATTACAGTAAGCTCACAATAAGCTTTTGAAGTTGCCACACACCTCTCAGGGCCAACTGAGCTACAAAATAATGAAATCATAAGAAATATTGTTAATACAATACTGGTAATCATTAACCTGGTTGCCATGTTGGAATCATAGGTACTTGTTCTCACACTCACTATTGGGTTGTGAAGCTTAAATCCAATTATGTTTAGGATTAGTTCTCTATCCTATTTAACAGTGTTTCATTGTTTTATTTAGGAAATGATTCCTACAAGTTTTAGACTAAGGCTTTATTGTAAATACTTATGTAATTCTTGTGTGTAAAGTGTGTTGAGTTGTGTGATGTGAGTGATACACAAGAGATAAAAGAATGTTAAGAGCCATAGGGAGAGAGATAGTGCTTTATTATGGTGAACACCAATTTTTGTTGGCATGTATTTCATATCAAAAAGTTGTTTTTCTTGTATTGATAAGTGGTCTTAGAAACGATGATTCAAAGCTTTAAAGAAAGACTTGGCTACGGTTCTTGCAAGATGGTGTCTTAAAAAGGGGAATAAGCTACATTGCTCATCAAAGGTATAATTGACCTCATTCTTCTTACAAGGTATAGGCACACACACATATGGCATTCATTTATGTCCCTGCATAGTTGTACACTATTAGTATAACACGTTCACACACTTGGTAATGTATGCACATGCATTAGATTTTATTTGATAAACATTGTGAAATTGCATGTTCTAGGACTATGTCTAGGAAATGGTATACTTATGTGATCTTATGTTTATTTGTTTCCGTGTTATTGTTTTTGGACTTGAACATGATCTCATATGATTCCTTATTGAGTCCTGGTCATTTCGGTTACTTATTCATTAGGTTTCGAGTCTAAACTAGGATGCTATGCTACTTTGCATTCTCAAACATTGTGTTGTCTTCATCATCATGTATCGAGTCGAATTCTCAACATTTTATCAAAGTTTCATAGTCTTTCTTGTGCGTGAGGGAGTCATGGTTCGTAATATGAAGTCGGATTCAAATTCAGAGTTCAGAGGCCTGAATACGGCCGAAAAACGTGAAAGGAGCGCGTGGGAGTCAAGAATGGCCAAAGGCTATTTGGTAGTGAGTCCGTGAGGAGGCTGTGAGCCTCACGGCCCACACACCTCTTTGCCCCATGAGGCTCACACACCTCTCACGGGTTGGTGAGGTGGTAACCTCTGATTCATCACCGAATTCCCTCTCTTCATTTCATTTAAATGTCCTCCTTTCCCTCCCATTTCATTCCAAGAAGAACAATTGATAAACACATGTGCATAATTTTCTCTTCAAGCTTTCTCACCTTCAAAACACCATAAATTTCTCACTCGGACTCCGAATTGAGTGATTCAACTTGGAGAAGTTTTGTAATCAAGACCTCTACCTTTTCCAAGTGGTCTTGCAGCTGTTTGATCGAGTTTTGTGGTGGTTCTACCTTCAAAACCGAACCAGCTCGTGAATCATAGGTATTTGACTTATCTTTGTGTTTTCTTCTTTTATAACCTTCAATTACCTTGGGGTTTCTTCTTATATATGTATGTGTACATATGGGGAATGCTATTGAGAAAGATAGCTTCATAATCAAACCTAATCAAGTCTAATTAGAGACATATATGAACTAGTTTTCTAGGATTATAGGTTTTCACATGTTTGAGTGTTGTATTGTGATTAGTTTGATATCTATGGTTATTTGTGGATTGATTGTTTCATTTTATGATCAATAACCTTGACATGTGCTTGGATCCTTTTATTGAACAAATCTAGGATTATCACTTGTGATTTTGTATTTAGAGCCTAATAGGATTTAATTGATTATTCATTATATCATTGCTCTAAATATTGGCTAGAATATTCATTGAACATAATTTTTGTTTCTAGCATTTTTGTGTATGTTTCTAATATCTTGAATATGTGCTTCATGTATATATGTATGTTTTAATCTTGTTGCTCAATATTCACTTGTGATGTGTTTTGAAACAAGATTTTGTTAAGTGTGATATGTAAGCAAATCATTTTGATTATAGTTGTATTTTGATTGATACTTGTAACACATTGAACATTATTGGAAATACAAGTATTTTTTGTTGTTGATTTTTAATGTTATTCTTCCTCTTACTACTTGCTACTTGCTACTTGCTAATATATAGACAAATGCTTTAATGATCACATGCTTATCTTGTGTATATATATATATATATATATATATATGAATGTATGGTTTATGTTTTTGTAATGTAAGCTATCTTAAGAGACAAACCTGCGTTTGTTTCAAGGGATTGAAAAATGTGTAAAAACCTATTTACCTCTCTCTAGGTATGCTTTAGGCAATTTAACTACATTTGTACATTTTAGATCTATAATAAACTCTTCTAAGTCATTATCAAATAAGCACCAAAAAAATGTTGAATCGGTTGGCAATGTTTTTTGGACTAGTTGCACGATCTGGAGTGTGAATAGTCACATTCAACACCATTAGAAGCAGAAAGTAATGATCTACAAGTTTTCCTTTTGGGCCATTGTTAACTAAGCACTGGAACGTCGTAAAATCGGCCGATGAAGTTTTGTAGAAGAACCCGAACGGTTATCGTTAGATCTACACCGATCTGTCGTGAATATCAGAAACTTAACACCACCAGCAGACTCAGTGTGGTCAAATCTTCCAAATCTGGTACCTTCAATGTTGAAACAAAAATTTTCAGAATTCAGCTGGATTTCGCCTCAGTTGACTTTTGTTGACCAGTTCGGTTTCCTTGCCATTCTTGGTTTGAGTGGAAGCAATCGGGTCCAAGAATGAGTCATACAAGGTTGAGAAATCCGATGGTGCAAATGTCAGCTTTTGGAAGATGCATATGGAGGATTATTTGTACCATAAGGAGATCATGATATGTGAAGAGGAATCATGGGTATTATCTTTTGCACTGAACATGAAAGGTAGAGAATGTAGAAACAAGAATCGAAATAAAAATCAATGGGTAGATCAAAGTCAAGGGGAAGATCCAAGTCCATGAATCGTAAGGGCAACAATTCGAGTAATCAGTAGCAAAGCAAAAAGGATATTGAGTGTTCGAATTGTAGCAAGATGAGACATTACTCGAGTGAGTGTATATTCGCAAAGAAAGATGATGGCAAGAGTGGTGTGAAATATGTTTCAGATGAGTTGAACGATTGCCTTATATGCTCGTTGGAAAGCAAGACGAAGTCTTGGGTGTTGGACTCAGGAGCATTATTCCATGCCACCTCACATAGGGAGTTATTCGAGAACTACATCTCCGAAAATTTGGGTAAGGTGTATCTTGGTGATGATCAAGAATGCGACATTATTGGGAAAGGTGTTGAGGACACCGTAGCAGAATGGTATAGTAGAGCGAATGAACAAAATGTTATTTATTTGTGTTCTTTAAAATGTGTGTTTAATTGATTTATAACTGGCGTGTTTAATTAGTTTACACATGGTGTGTTTAATTGGTGTGTTTAAGAGATTTACACCTGGTGTGTTTAATTAGTCTGGTGTGTTTAATTGATTACAACTGGTGTGATTAATTGGTCAGCCCTGGTGTGTTTAATTGGTGGTATGATGTGTTTAATCAGTGGTCTGGTGTGTTTAATCAGTGGTCTGGTATGTTTAATTGAAAAAAAAAAACGAAATCTGGAAAAATGCCTCTGAATTTTTAAAAAAAAATCTGGAATTTTTGAACAAAACAAGATCTGGAATTTTTTTTTTAAAATCTGGAAAAAAATTTAAACATTCAAATTCAACTAACACTCAAATCCAAACATTCACAACCACAACCACCCTTAAAATCAACTACATTCACAACCATAACTACCCTTAAAATCAACAACTAACACTCAAAAACCTGAAATTTTAAAAAAAAATCTAGAAATAATTTTAAACAAAAACAAAATCTGAAAAAAATTCAAAAAAAAAAAAAAAAATTTCAAAAAAAAAATCTGGAAACCGAACCACCCTTAAACCCAGAGAGGAGAGAAAGAGAAGAAGAAGAAGGAGAAAAGATTGGACGACCGACGATCTGAAAACCACAAAATCTGAAATTTTTTGTTTTAAAAAAATCTGATTTTTTTTTTTTTTAATGTGGAAAAAAAAAAGAGAAAGAGAAAGAGGAGAAAAAGAAGAAGAAGAAGAAGAAGAAGAAGAAGAAGGAGAGAAAGTGAGAAGATGGAGGAGAGAGGAGAAGAGAAAGAGAGAAGGAGAGAAAGAAGAAGAAGAAGAAGGCGTGAGAACAGAGAAAAAGAGAGAGAGAAAGAGGAAAAAAAATTCTGGTGAAAATGAGAGAGAAGAGGTTTTGAAAAAAAAAATAGGGGCAATTATGTCTCTACAATGGATTATTTAACAAAAACAATCAATTTACTAATTGTAGCTAAAAACAATAATATCCTTAATTTTTTTGGTTAAAAAGTGGTATTTCCTTTATATATAATTATATATACACATTACTGTTAGTAAAAAACCAAAATATTTATAAGTTTTTTTTTTCTTTAACTATTAATCAAAGATTGATCGAAAAAGTATGGAGATATGATTTATTTATTTATTTATTTGTTGAAAAATGGAGAGAGAGAGAGTAATTAGGAGAGAGTGTTTAATATGGTAATAACAGATTTAGGAGAGAGAGTTTAATACGTAATATTTAATCTAATGATTTAGGAGATAATTTTTTTTTTAATAATTTAATTAGTTTGGAATGTTCTTAGAATTTTTTTGTCTTGTTTGGTAATTTTAATTCAGGTTAAAATTGTCATTAATAAAAAAAATTAAATTGGAGTGTAAATAGATAATTTGTGGATTGTAAGGAGAAACTCTCATTAACAATACGTTTTTTTTTGAAATATTACAACTAATTAAAAATACTTAAAAAAGAAAAACTAATTAATACGAATTTATGGCTTGTTGGAAAAAAAAAATATGGATTGTCTTTTAAATTTACCAAATAATGTAATACTTCAAAAAAAAAAAAAAAAAAAAAAACTTAATAATTTAAAATCAATTATGAGATTGGTTAAGAGTATTTATTCACTATCCTATTAATTACGTGTTTGACTCTTAATTACCTATAGATTTTTTATTTAGAAAAAATATATATATTATTAAAAATTATTACAATTAATAACTTACCAAATATAATCATATTTATTGTACAGATAATTAATTAAGAGTACATTTTTTTTTGAAATATTACAACTAATTAACAATAATTAAAAAAACAAACCTAATTAATACGAATATATGGTTTGTTGGAAAAATAAATAAATTACGGCTTGTCTTTTAAACTTACCAAATAATGTAATATTTCCAACAAAAAAAAAAAAAAAAAAAAACTTACTAATGAAAAATCAATTATGAGATTGGTTAAAAAATTTTATTCACTATCCCATTAATTACGTGATTGCCTCTTGATTACCTATAGATTTTGGATTTAGGAAAAAAAATTATATTATTAAAAATTATTACAATTAATAACTACTTAATAGCTTTGGCAAATAAATAAATAAATTTATGGCGTCTCTTTTAAACTTCCCAAATAATGTAAAACTTCTTATTCACCATCCCATTGATTACGGGATTACATTTTGATTACCTATTGATCGGTTATTTACTAAATTTGTTTGGCAAATTATGACTTATCTTTTAAACTTACCGGTTAATGTAATATTTCACATTTATTTTCTAAAAACATTCCATTTTTTTTAATAAACTAATTTCTAGATTTTTTTTTTCATGCGTTTGTCTCTAAGATGATTCATTAAAAAAATATAAAGGTGAAGACTTTTATGGAGAGGCAAATAGTAGTGGAGATATTTGTTTTATTATCTTACAAAAAAATTATTTATTACTTGATCGGTTATTTACTAAATTTTTTTTGGCAAATTATGACTTGTCTTTTAAACTAAACAATTAATGTAATATTTCACATTTATTTTCTAAAAACATTCCATTTTTTTTAATAAACTAATTTCTAGATTTTTTTTTCACGCGTTTGTCTCTTAGATGATTCATTAAAAAAATATAAAGTTGAAGACTTTTATGGAGAGACAAATAGTAGTGGAGATATTTGTTTTATTATCTTACAAAAAAATTATTTATTACCATTTATAAAAAAAGAATTATTAGTGAATTTCATATATTTAGAAAAAGAATCTATTGAATTGAATGTAATAATTAATATTCTAATGTAGTACCATTAATATTTGAATAAAAATCATTATTTTAATTTTTTGTTATGGTATCATTAATATATTACCATTGATATGTTTTTAAAATTTACCATTAATTCCATACAAAAAACGGATTACCATTAATTTGGTATTACAATTGATATTGTTTTGAAAATTATTTATTTATTATCATTTATAAGAATAACTAAAATTCAAAAACATTTATTTTTGGTAATAATCATAGTGTATTTAATGCATACTTAATATATTCTAAAAATCCAAAAAGAAAAGAAAATAAAAGGGCTAAAAATAGTAAGGAAAAAAACCTATACAAAAAAATCAATGTAAATTTCCATTAAAAACAAATCCGGGTATTGGATACCCGAAAACCCAGATGGATACAGTGTTTTAAAGAGGCAATACAGACATACAGTGTTAGACTTAGAACCAAAGACTATAACACTAATATTTATTTGTCGTAGTAGTCTGTTTATCGAATTCTCAACCGGTTCCATTGATTTCTACATTGGTGGTGATGAGCGGGATGTTAGCCTTACCGGACGGTTGCATATTGAACACCTTATTACAGATTCCAAAATACATTAAAACAATAATCAGTCCAAAATTACATTTACAACTACTAAAGTGTTTCCTAAAAAAAAAACAATAAACAAAAAATTTCTAAAGTGTTTGAATCAAAAAACATATAAGAGATGCTTTGTTTTTATAAGAAAATGATATCGGAGAATGATGTTTGAGATAGGCCTTTGATAATCATCTTGAATTGAAAGGAAAAAAAAAAAAAAAAAAACAAAAACTAAAAGATTAAAATTATTCAACCAAATATATATTTTTTTTAAATGTAGAAATTACTCATACCACCCAGTGCCATTCAGTCCCCTACCGTTTGGTTGTTTTGAGTTTTTCTGTGATGGAGAGTCAATGGAATGGGATGGAAAAAAAATTATAGAGAAAATTGAGGAAGAGGAGAAGGCTTTTGAGTAAAGATTGTGATAGACATTGTAAGTTCCTCAAAGTTTGATTGGCTTATTTCGGTGACAAACCACAATTGGGGTTTGAATTGTAAGGGTAGCTTAAGTGATTGATGATCAAGCTCAAGGCCTTTTCAAGATCTCAAGGTGATAAGCACTCCAAAGGTATATCTCTAGTGCTTAGTTTTCTTTGAAGAGATTTAGTTGCACACATACACTTGTCATGATTGCATATTTGTGCATTCTCTTCATATATCACATTTCACACTTACACTTTGTTGTTATATTTTATTGTGTGTTAGTGTGTCTAGTAATTCGTTTCACAAACATTGTTCGGTAACATCCGTGCATGCACGATGGTGTGCTTGGTTTAACGCGAGGATCGCCTTAGGAGAATGCTCTTGGCTTCTCTTTTGGTTTCACCACAATTGGTGAAACGGCAGTTTGATCGGCGGCCACGATTGCCGAATGAAACCGTCGGTTGAGTCCAGAAGGTTCTGGAGCATTTCTGCGGTTATGATCGGCGGCCACGACCACCGTTCGAAACTGCCGTTTAAACCTGATCGATTTTATCTCTCAGGTTTATTTCTATGGTTGTGATCGACGGTTATGAAACTGCCGATGATCCCTTGTTCTCTCGGGATTCAATTCGGCGGTTGGATCGGCGGTTTTGAAACTGCCAAATGAAACCGCTGATGGTGCGTTTCAAGGGCAAACTTGTCTTTTCACCTGCCCTGTTTTTGATGTCTATAAATAAATCATTATCTCTTTCTCTGAAATCAGCTCTTGCATTTTTAAGAACCTTAAAGACAAATATAGAGAGACTTAAGAGAAAAGGCACAAAGGTTGCTCCTTTGATTCTCTAAACACTCAAAAACCATTCTAATATGCATCAAAACTTCATCTAGCATCTTCTAGCATATTTAGGATGCTTGCTTGCATGGGTCTTACTCAACACACATCTCTTGGTAAGTTTTTCACTAATTTCATCCAATCTTAGTGTTTTACTTAATAAGACATCTCTTTAATTACTTGTATGTTCTTAGATTATATTATATTATACAAGATAGAGATTGTTGTGTTGTTTTGATTGAGTGTTGTATTGTGATAGCTAAACCTAGGATTGTTTAATCTAAGTTAGTTAAGCTTTATGCCATGTCAGATATCATTTGATATCTAAGATTGATTTAATTGTCATATTATAATCCTAGATAAGCATTTAGTGTTCCCTAGCTCTATTTGTATTTTGGATATCATTTATATTCACATAGGCTATTCAATCTCTTTATTGAGAAGTAAGTCTTGTGGCTAAGGTTGTTTAGGCCCAAGCAAATTGGACTAGGTTCACTTTTACAGGCCTGCGGGTAGTAGTGGTGGGTTATAGACCGTGAAAGGTTAAGGTTAACCTAGGTTGTAAACACCATTGCAATTAGTGGATTCGAGGTTCGTGTATGGCGCACATAACAACCCGTGGTTTTTCCTTATTAAAGGTTTCCACATAAAAATCAAGTGTTATTTAAATTCCGTACTTTACACTTGATTTATTGCTTTGACTAGATTGGGGTTATTTTCGTAAAATTGACTAATTGCGAAAATTGGTAATAATTGGATTAAAATCTATTCACCCCCTCGTTTTATACACACCGTATAATATTAGTTTCAATTGGTATCAGAGCGGGTTTCTAGATATACTTAGGTGATCCTTGCTTATTTTGGTGTGTTTTGCATTTTGTGTGATTTTTTATCATTCATACATTTGCATTCATTTCATTCATTCATAAACACTATGAGTGGAAACGGTGGTGGCAATAAGGGTGTTTCTAGCACGAGACCTCATCTACTTACCGGGTTGAATTATGCCTCTTAGAAAGGTAAGATGGAGTTATACATTTGCCAAATCCATGATAGGGCGTGGATGGCGGTTGAAGATGGTTACACTTCACCAATGATGACTCTTACGAGTGGAGGAGATGATGTATTCAAGCCTAAGGCGCAATGGAACGTGCAAGAGATTGAGGCATCAAAATGGAATAGGAAGGCGATGCATGCCATCCTATGTGCAATGGACGAGAATCAATATAAATTGATTCAAAACACTAGGATCGCTAAAGAGGTGTGGGACATCCTAGAAGTTGCTCATGATGAAACCGAAGTTGTTAAGGACTTTAAGCTTCAAGTTCTCTAAACTCAATTCGAGATGCTAAGGATGGAGGAGGATGAGTGCTTCAACGACTTTGAGATCAAGTTGATGGACATAGTCTACCAAAGTCATCAACTTAGTGACCCTTACTCGGATAGAAGGATTAAGCAAAAGATAATCAGATCGCTTCCTGAGAGGTTTGAGTCCAAGGTAACAGCTTTAGAGGAGAATATTGGTTATAAGGATATGAAGCCGAGTGAGGTGATTTAGTGACTTCTAGCATATGAGTTTAGGAAGGGTCCTATCTCCACACCTCCTAAAAAGCAAAGGGAATTGCTTTGAAAGCCTCCAAAGTTGAGAAGGAGGAGAAGGATGACTCGGACGAAGACATGGCCTTGTTGATGAGTGTTAGGATTATGCTTAATAGTAAGAGTGTAATATTGTTTTTGACAATATTTTCATATTAATAAAGTGATTTCTGTTTTAACAAATCTTATAGCATTTATAGTTTAATTATTATAATTGTCAAAAGTAAATAATCATAAGGTCAAAAGACTATGAGAAATAAAGAATTGTTTGTACATCTGAATATGTATGAGGTAGACACAATTCTTTAGTTAGTCTTGAATAATGTTTACAACTTAAGATAAAGGTTAGGCGTATTTACCTTGTTAAAGTTGTAGATTCTTTTGCTAGCATTTGAGTGGAATCAAATGTGTTATGATGAGTCTAAAATCATCGAAGGGTATTCGAGTAAAAGAATCTAGTGCACTGGGTGCATTGAACTGGATCACAACGAAATACTTTATCTAGAACCGTCAGTAGATAAAAGTTTTTTCATTATCAGGACAATCGGAGAGTCTATCTTAATCCTGAGATAAATGATGGACTTATGGTTACAAGTGTTATCATTTGAGCTATCAATGAGTACGATTATATAGCATATTCTATCATTGATAGTTTGGTGGTATTCATTTGCTAATCGATAGATGACTTCATTTATAAATATGGACATCATGACTTCATTTATTAAATGAGAGTAAAATATCATCATATGGATATTTTGAGGTATTGGATATTAAATCTTAACGTTAAGTTTTCGATAGTGTCTATTGAAACATGGCTTCTGGACAAGTCAAAGTATCCAAGTTCAAAATGTGGTCATATGAGTAAATATGGTAACTAGGAGAGCTATAGACGGTCTATGAGCTCTTGGTGATTACTGATATTTTTCACAAGGATACACTATCTCTAATAAGATTGTCTAGGGTATGAATGAGAAACATTTACTTATTCTATCTTTATTTAAGAGTGCAATTTCAGTTCTTTAGTAGAATGAACTAAAATTAATAGATCGAACCTAAGTGAATCATTTGTTGACTGTGATTGGGTTATATCTATTGAAGCTTAAATTTAGATATCCCACCAAGATCCCCAATCCACTCGGATTTGCATGGATCACTTGATATATTCTACCAGACTAATTTATGGGTCCATCTAGAATTGTATTAAGGCATGTGGACTTGTTTCTTTTAGTAAGAATGTGTCTAGTTCACATGTGGGCTTTTTATTAAGGTCCAATTGATTTAATAAAATGAAAAAAAATAATATATGGCCCATGTTATGTACTTGGGCTGCAAGGCTAGTGTATTAGCCTATTTTATTATTTTATTTTATTATTTAATTAAATGGAAGTTAATTAATTAATTAATTAATTATTTAATTAAAAGTCAAAATCTTTTTCTAACTAGGAAATAGGTTTATTAGTGCTATACTATTGTTGGTTGTATAATAAGAATCAAAGACTTTATTTGATAAGTAGATAAATAAAAGAAATTTATTTATCTAGTCAAATTAGGAAGTTTTTGATTAAGTCACAGTTTAATTTATATTCAATATAAATTTGGATAATACATTAAAGAGTTGGATTAGGGTTTGGATTCTAAAGTTGATAGGAATTATGGTGAAACACAAATCCTCTTTTGGGGAGGATTTTGGCTATATGGATGAATCTTCTTTAGGAGAGGATTTCGGCCAACCCTAATATTTTTAGGGGAAGATTTCGGCCAGTCCTAATCCTCTTGGGGTAAGGATTTCAACCACCATATATATACCCCATCATAGAATTCGGCCACCCCGAATGTTCTTTGTGAGGGTTATTTTCTTTTGTTTGAAAAATAAAATCCAACTTTAAGACATACTAGTGTAGAATTCAGCCAAGAGGGAAAAGAAAGAAGAAGTGTTTTATTTCGATAGTGCACTAGTAGCTTTTACATTAAAAGGCTTTGTGCACAACTTCGAATAAGGTTCACGCGAGTTTCGATCAATAGATTGAGAATTCACAAGTGACCGAACATTATTCGTTTTCTCTTGGAAGATCATTGTGACTAACAAAAGAAAAAGTTTTTTGTTATCCATCCTCAGGTACACAATTCAAAGAAAGGGAGCCCACACTCCTAGGTGATTCACGTTTGTGATTGGATTGGAAGATCTTGCAGATTACAATTGGCGCAACATCATTGGTCACGTGGAAAAAGGTACAATATCTTTTGTTATACATTAATTAGTCAAGGGTTAAGGTTTTTCTTTTAAGGAAAATTTTTAAACTATACAAATCTATTTTTTCGCTTCCGCCGTGTGTATTTTCCCTACAATGAGAAGGTTCAAGAAGTTCGCCAAGTTCGAGAAGAAGGGCTTTGGATCCAAAGGCCAAGACTTGAAGAAAAAGACTCTCTTCAAGAGGTTTGAGCCTAGGCAAGAGAGGAGTGAAAGGAAAGGGATCCAATGCTTTGAGTGTGGTGGCATATGATACATCGCTCCCGATTGTGGAAATTTGAAGAACAAGAAGGGAAAAGTGATGGCCGCCACATGGAGTGGTAGTGATGACTCCGATGAGAGTGATGAGACTACGGATGATGAAGATCTCATAGCTAACTTCATTGCCTTTGCCTCCTCCCACAAGAGCAAAGGTACTAATGAAGAAGAGGAAGAGAGTCAAGGAGAAAATGACTCAAGTGAAGATGATTCCTCATCTAACTCCACAAATGGAAATGTGAAGAAAATGGATATGTATGACTATATAGTCAAGTTTGAGAGTTCAAGGTTAAAGAACAAGAGAGAAATTGAGAGATTGAAGGAAGAAAACCTAGAGCTTTCAACACAAGTTGACCACTTAAGTGAAGAAGTGGTGAGAACAATGGAGAATGAAGATAAGCTAAGAAAGGAGTTAGACTTATCTAAGAGGAGTGAAGAAGGGATGAAGAGGGAGCTTGAAGATGCTAGAGAATTGATGTCTAAGATGGGCTCTAGCACTAAAAAACTTGACCACATGTAAGATGTTGGAAAAAGGCCAAGTGACAAGAGGGGTCTTGGGTTTGAAGATGACAAAGTGTCCTCCTTTCCAAGCAAGACCATATTTGTCAAGAGCATGAACCTTAATGAGCCTCTTCCTCGTCAATTACCTAGGAAGAAAATTGACCTATGAGAGTGTTCAAGAAGTGCTCAAGTGAAGGTGGCACCAATAAGTCCACCTCAAGCTTATCCTACAAGAGCTCCTCAAGTTAACTTCCCTCAACCTAAAGTCCATCAAGGGAAGAGACCTATCATGCAAGCTCAACCGATGAAGCAACAAAGTCTTGGTCAACAACAAAGAAGGAGAGATACTTATCAATAACCAAGACAACCATAAAGACATGGGAAGGCTCCAATGCATACTAAAGGTTATGATATGATTCCTAACTTTATTCCTACATGTCATTTTTGTGGTATTGATGGTTACATTAGACCAAATTGCTTTCATTATATCAAAATGCGTAGAGTTGAAAGCATGATAGGAAAGAAAAAGGCTAAAGCCAAGATGCATGTCTCTAGGAAAAATAGAACCAATTTTCATGATCCTAGGACATCTAGAGCCCATGTACTATTGACCACTAGGAAAGAAAGTGTTTCTCCTAGGTGGATTAGAAGAGATGCTTATTTTTGCCATGTTGCTCAAATTGCCTTGAAGGCAAATTCTTCTAATTTTTGGTACTTAGATAGTGGGTGCTCTAGGCACATGACGGGAAGCAAGAGTTTCTTCGAGACTCTTGTCATGGAGGAAGGGGGATGTGTCACCTTTGGTGATGGATCCAAAAAGAGAGTTGTAGGGAAATGAACCATTTCCATTCCCGAATTACCCTCATTGTCCAATGCTTTATTTGTTGATGGTTTGAAAGCCAATTTAATAAGCATTTCTCATCTTAGTGATAAAAGATTTTCTGTCTTGTTTAGCAAAGATGATTGCTCAATCCTAAAGTCCGATGGATAAACCTTATTGAAAGGTATGAGATCTAGCGACAATTGTTATTGTCTTGAGGCTAGAGTTGTTAAAATTCCCTTTAATCAATAGTGTAAAATATACCTAGGGGGGTGAATAGGTATAGGCCAAATTTCTTCCTTATTCAAAATAATGCGGAATATAACAAAGAAAATGCACACTTGAAAAGATTCAACAAATGAATTGATTTAACTAATGCAAGAGTAAATCAATATACAAGATATGCAATCAATGTAAGATATGGAAGATAAAGAAATATTAAAACAAAAATTGGGACAAGGATTTTTACATGGTAAAACCTCAAAGAGGAAATATTCACGGGTTGATACCACAACCATCGGCAAAGCAATCCACTATATGAATAAGGACTTACACACTCAAAGTTATCAACACATGATATCCACTTCAAGCTATCAACTCCTAATTTACCCTCAGGCTAGTGAACCACAAAGCTTACGACCTATCCAAGGTGTGTCCTACACTTTTAGGTAGCAACATCCTATCCAAAGCTCTCAAGCTTCTAGGATGATTTCTTGCTTAGCTATCCGGAGTGTCCTACTCCTAGCTAAGTCTTTTTGCTTGGTTATCCGGAACACTTTCCTAACCAAGACTTCTTGCTCTTTCCACAAAGCTTCACTCATTTTGCAAGAGACTTCAACCTTTCACAAGGCAATAATCTAAGTGACGCAAATGATGCAAACATAATCAAATAAAGCTAGATGATCAATCAAGCTAACTGTACATGCTTAGTGATAAACTAGAATTATGCTTTCAACACACAATCACAAATCTATCTAGAAATCAAAGCATGTGAATCAATAAGAACAAGTTATGAATATTCAATATATCACACAAAAATCTTATTTCTTAGAACATGAAATTAATCTTAGAAAATGTCATTAGGCACAATATATATGCTATTTATAGAATCAATTTCAAGATATGTCAAGGTTAGCAATATATGTTCAACTGAAATCAGATGGCTAAAACTCAAACAAACAATCAATCGTAAAACCCTAGAATATGTACTAAGATACTGTTCAACACATTTCATCAATCAAATAGAAAGAATAAAAGAGATGATCAAAAGAAATTGAAAGAAGAACAAGTAACACATACAAAGTTGAACCACGTACTGAAATCAGGTCGTTGTGAAAAATGAAGAAGTCAACTGATTCTGAAAATGCTTGGAGTTTGTAGATCTCATCGAGACCAACATTTTTGGCTTCTGGTTCACTCGATTTTGAGTTCGTATGAAAAGGTTATGATCGAAATAAGAAAACGTAAATCATGAAGAAATTTCAGCACTTCTCTTATTTTTGAAAATGTTCTTCAAGTTCTAAGTTTGGATGGAAGGAGGAGAACTTTTAAAAGATTCAAGGAGGGAACAAAAATGACCCAATCGAAGGCTGCCACCTCACAAACCCCGTGTGGAGTGCATGTGGAACACGAGACCAGAGGGGTGCTCTGGCCGTGTGGCACACAGCCTCCACACGTGGTGGCCAAGAGCATGGCCTTTGGCTATGCTCGCCCCTTGCGCTCCTCTCATGTTCTTCAGCCGTATTCGGGCATCCGAACTCCGAATTTGAATCCGTTTTTGGATTACGAACCATGACTTCCTCATGCACAATAAAGACTAAGAAACTTTGACAAAAAGGTTGAGAATTCATCTCGGAAAATGATGACGAAGACAACTCAATGAATGAGAACGCAAAGTAGCCTAGCTATGCCGTTTGGACTCGAAACTTAATGAATGAGTAACCGAAACAACCGGAACTCAATAAGGAATCAAATAAGAACAGGTTCAAGTACAAAATACAAGAAACACAAACATATAAACATAATGTCACACAAGTATGCCATATCTACGTGATAGTCATAAAACATGCAATTCTATAATGTTTATCTATAAGAGACCAATGCATGTGCATACTTAAATGTGTATGAATGTGTTATACCAAATGTTTGCACAATGACGCAGGGACACACATATATGAATTATGTGTGTGTACGCTAATGCCTTGCAAGAGGATAGAAGTCTAAGTATACCTTTGACGCTTTCACCTCTTGAAGACGATATTTGCACTAGACGTTGCTCTTCAACTTTAAAGCTTCTTTTATTCTAAGAACATCCTAAGCAACAACTATTACAAATATAGAGCGTTTTGCAATGGAATCAAACCAATACAAATTATGAACCTTACAATCTCCCCCTTTGGCTATTCCAAGGCAAAACCTCATCCTCACCATACAATGTTTCACTCCACTAAACTCAATTTGATAGCATACTCTCATCCTCACATTACAAAGGGATTCCTAGACTAAACGGTCTTCAAGCCTTCATGAGTCTTCAAGAATTCCTCTTTGGTCTTCAAAGTACCTATGAGAGAAAATAGCAAACCAAACAAGAGATCTTCTCTAAAGAAGAATGGTGAGTTGTTTATACCAAAAACAAATATAGAAGACATCCCTTATCTCATACAAAAATGCATTATCTCAAGTGAATAACATGTTTTCATATTAAAGCATTCTCTTAGTCTCCCTAAGATTTAAATCTCCCCAAGGACCAACATTCCTTAACATAATCAAGAAAGAATTCTTTCTTCTCTTTAAGATAAGAATTCTCCCCCTTAAGACAAAGTCTCAATTAAGCACAAAGGAAACATGACTCACACATTTGGAACATTTTTCCATACAAGGTGTGAGGTATACATTTTTCTCCCCCATATCAAACATGGATTCCTCCATATCAAACATGGTGAGGTATACAATTTCTCCCCCTTTTTGTCAAGGAATAGACAAATGACATAAGAGATAAAGAACGAGATATTAAACAAACAAATCGTATAGAAAACGAAGTTGAATAAACTAAAGCTCCCCCTTAACATATGCTCCACATATTGTCACTAAGTAGATTTGTTCACAAGGGATTCACACATTTACACAATCAAGCAATAAGAGAAATTATTTCATCACTTTTCAAAGTCTAAGAGAGAATCATAGATTTTCATTAATCTCTCAAAAATATTCTCACATTACTAATGAATCAAGCACATAAGCAAAATGTGAGTGTGTGAATGCTTCTCACATATATAGTAGGAGTAATTGTGATATCAACATGCAAACAATTTCCACACCTATCCATCTAAAGCATTTCCAAAAATAGGTCAAACCGATATTCATCCGGGTTTTTGCTTTAAAAGAATAGATATCAACATGTGAGTGTGTGGGTGCATGTGGCTCGTTTACTTGTTTCTATTTGACAACCCGAGCTTTTCACAATTATCAACTATACACCAATAAGCCTTTTATTTTTCATTTCTTTTAAGCTTAGAATCAAAGATTTTTTTTTTAATGATTCTTTTTAACACTTCTTTGATTTTTCTAATAAAAACATATACACCTCATGACGGCTTTCACTCATCACAATGGCGTAGCCCTTTCCTACATTGGGCGGCTGCACAACCAAGGTGTGTAGCCCTTTCCATGAGGGTGCTCGTTGAGTACTATATAGTGCCGAAGCAAAATGGATACATACCAAAGGTCATCTATCATGTACTAAGCAATAGGCTTCTAGATACATCCATAATCTACACATATTCAACCACATATACTCAAAAACTAAAACATATAAGAGAAGCATTAGTGCACTTTTCAAAAAAAATTTCAAACAAAAGTGCATGATCTAGAAACAATAAAAGATACTTGTTAAAGATCACTACTTCTCAAGTGAGTAGCTCTCAAAGATAATGATATTCAAATAAAGTTATGCTCATCAAGCCACTCACAATCACACAAAGACATCAATCAACACAAATCATGCCAATGGACATTCTAAGAGTTTTAAACCTCTCTTTGTCCAAGGGCTTTGTAAACAAGTCCGCAAGTTAATTTTTAGTAGGCATATGCTCTAGAGTAACAATAGAATGTTCAACTAGATCTCTAATGAAGTGATGCCTAATGTTTATGTGCTTTGTGCGAGAGTGTTGAACCGGATTTTTAGAGATGTTAATGGCACTTAAGTTATCACAATAAAGTGTCATTTTTTCTTGTTCTATCTTATAATCCTTAAGGATTTGTTTCATTCAAAGTAATTGTGTGTATGCACTTCCGGCCGCAATTATACATACAATAACACATATCATGATTAAGATCAATGTGAACAATTATCATCAAAAGATCTTAAAGGAGCAAATGTCAATGAGAACCATAAGAACACTATAATATTTCTCTAATATGACATGCTTCATGAAATAATGCAAACAATGAGTTGAGAGATGAAAATTCAAGTAAGTAAGCAATGTGATATAGAGATACCTTTGCAAGCTATTTTCCATCAAATGTAAAGTCTTTACCCTTTTTATGAGTCCTCTTGACTTGTTTGTCATCATGACAACAAGTTGTTGGTGTATCGTTCCAAGAGACTAAAGACTATGCATTTCAACTCAAATAACAACAAAAATTGACTTTCTCTAAAAGTCATAACATGATTGTTACCATATAGATTTCATAAAAACAACTTCTCAAAAAGTTAATCAATAGATTTCGACCATCATAGCAAATATATGGGATAGCTAAGTTCATGTCAAGTTATATAAAAACGAAGCTAGATAGCTAAGTTACTTAACAACTTGACACTAATCTTAAAGCTAACTCACATGTGCAATCTTACACTAATGGTAAGAGCACTCACCCTTGACTCATTTGGTCTTGGGTGCTCTAACACATAAACCATCATGATCATTTCTCACGGCAATTGTATATCTAGAAGATAAAACGTCAACAAACTTCTTTATAAATATATTACTTATGTTAAACACATCATTATTGTCATTAACAAAAATATCATCAAGACTATGAATATGATCATGTGAAACACTCTTTTTCAACCAAATCTTCTTGACATTCTTCTTCACATGATTATTATTAACATGCACAATATTCAAAGAGTTATCATTAGAAACATGTTTAGAAGAATAACTAGGAACATTTTTCACATCATACTTTTTAATCCAAGCTTTCCTAGTATGTTCCTTTACAAGATTATTGGCAATGTGCACAAGATCCAAAGGCTTTTTGGTAGCTATGGAATTGCTCTTCTTGTGAGACACTTTAGTTTGTTAACCTAATTGACAAGGTTCACAAATACTTTCTAGCTTACTACCAAGACTAGGTAGACTTCTAACAATACAACCTTTTTCAAGCTTCTTTATGTCCTTAAAGTTCATATGGCCCAAACGTTGATGCCACAAATCAAGCTTGTTGCACTCATGTGCCATGTTGTAAGTTAAAGGGTCTATCTCAAGACAATAACAATTGTCTATAAACCTTTTGATTTTTAGGACAACCTTACCCTTTTTATCAATTATAGTGCACACATCTTTATTAAAGCTAACTTCCTTAAAGATTTCACACAAGTGAGTAATACTTATCAAGTTAGCTTGTAACCCTTCAACATACAAAGTGTTTCGAAGTTTAGGCAATCCGGGGATACATATTGTTCCCTTGCCTAGAACTTTCTTTTTGGTACCATCACCAAAAGTGACCCATCCTCCATCCTTTAAAACAAGATTCTTAAAGAACTCTTTGTTCCCGGTCATGTTCTTAGAGCAACCGCTATCTAGGTACCAAGAGTAGGAGGAGTTGGCCCTTAAAGCATATTGTGCAACTAGACATTTTGGAGTGTCCTTTTTAACCCATACACTCTTCACAATACGCCTCTTACTCTTACCACTAACATTCTTTGACTCAATGATAGACTTTTTAACATGCACCTTGACCTTACTGGTCACATTTTCAAAAATATCAAGCAAAGCATTATCAACTTTCTTATGCATAGTAGAGTGAGGCACAACATAAGATTTAGTAAGCAAGTCATCAATAACATTCTTCACAACATGCTTTTCCAAGGTCTTCGTAGGTCTATTTCTATATCCATACATGGATGATTGCCTAGGTCCATTCAAAGACATATCATGAAAATCATTATCAAGTTTGCATTTCCGAATATACTCAAAGCATCTAGGTCGAATATGTCCTACCATATTACAATGATGACAAATAGGAATAAATTTGAGAATTTTACCATTTGCATTTGCTTCCAACTTCTTTGGACTTCTCATAATTTTTCATCTTTGATGTACAACCCTTGATGCTCCACCTCTTGCATTTGAGGTTGTTGCTCCTTGATGTTTATGTTGTTGAGTTTTTCCAGTGAACATCCTTGTTGATGAAGAGGCACCTCCGGTAGCTTTCATAGCTTTACCTTGAGTGAGTGTACCTACATTTGTTTCAATGCTTGCTTTGACAAAAGTAGATTTGTTAGTAGAAGGAGTTTCCTTCTCATTTATATAACCCAAACCTCTTTTATCACTAGGATGCTTTCCACTTTTAATGAGGGTTTCAATCTTATTAGAACTAGATGACATCTTGTTAATCATCATATTAGCCTCATCAAGTTTCTCACTAAGTACCCTATTTTTAATAGCATATTTTTCTAAGATGTCATCACTTTTCCTAACATCTTCTCTTGATTTATTAAGCCATTGTTTGTACTTTTTCTCTTAATTTAAGTGCTCACTAAGTTTGGCTTTAAGCATATTTTCAAGCCTTTTAGCACTAACAAGAGACTATCCCTTTGCTCAATTTCTTGCTTCAAGATGCTAAGTCTACCATTGCTATCTTTTAGATTCAATTCTAGACTTAGGATCTTGTCTTTAAGATCATTGAATTCTTTTGAGCCAAGTCCATGATTCTCTAGCTTCTTGTTGAGGGACACATTGACTTTAGATAAACGTTCATTTTCAAAAGTAAGATCATTGATCTTTTTCTCATCTAAGTCAATATGTTCAACAAAAGAAGCCACATAGGAACATACTTCCTTAATCATGATTATCACAAATAAAACAAAAAAACTACAAAAAAAGGATCAATCTAAGTGCGTCTAGACACCCGCTCTGATACCAAATGAAATTCCCTTTAATCAATAGTGTAAAATATACCTAGAGGGGGGGGGGGGGGGGGGGGGGGGGGGGGGGGGGGGGGGGGGGGGGTGAATAGGTGTAGGCCCAATTTCTTCTTTATTCAAAATAATGCGGAATATAACAAAGAAAATGCACACTTGAAAAGATTCAACAAATGAATTGATTTAACTAATGCAAGAGTAAATCAATATACAAGATATGCAATCAATGTAAGATATGGAAGATAAAGAAATATTAAAACAAAAATTGACACAAGGATTTTTACTTGGTAAAACCTCAAAGAGGAAACATCCACGGGTTGATACCACAACCACCAGCAAAGCAATCCACTATATGAATAATGACTTACATACTCAAAGCTATCAACACATGATATCCACTTCAAGCTATCAACACATGATATCCACTTCAAGCTATCAACTCCTAATCTACCCTAGGGCTAGTGAACCACAAAGCCTACTACCTATCCAAGGTGTGTCCTACACCTCTAGGTAGCAACATCCTATCCAAAGCTCTCAAGCTTCTAGGATGATTTCTTGCTTAGCTATCTGGAGTTTCCTACTCCTAGCTAAGTCTTCTTGCTTGGTTATCCGGAACACTTTCCTAACCAAGACTTCTTGCTCTTTCCACAAAGCTTCACTCATTTTGCAAGAGACTTCAACCTTTCACAAGACAATGATCTAAGTGATGCAAATGATGCAAACGATGCAAACACAATCAAATAAAACTAGATGATCAATCAAGATAAATGTACATGCTTAGTGATAAACTAGAATTATGCTTTCAACACACAATCACAAATCTATCTAGAAATCAAAGCATGTGAATCAATAAGAACAAAATATGAATATTCAATATATCACACAAAAATCTTATTTCTTAGAACATGAAATTAATCTTAGAAAATGTCATTAGGCACAATATATATGCTATTTCTAGAATCAATTTCAAGATATGTCAAGTTTAGCAATATATGTTCAATTGAAATCAGATGGCTAAAACTCAAACAAACAATCAATCATAAAACCCTAGCATATGTACTAGCATACTTCTTAACACATTTCATCAATCAAATAGAAAGAATAAAAGAGATGATCAAAAGAAATTGAAAGAAGAAAAAGTAACACATACAAAGTTGAACCACGTACTGAAATCAGATCTTTGTGAAAAATGACGAAGTCAACTAACTCTGAAAATACTTGGGGTTTGTAGCTCTCGTCGAGACCAACATTTTTGGCTTTTGGTTCACTCGATTTTGAGTTCGTATGAAAACGTTATGATCAAAATAAGAAAACGAAAGTCATGAAGAAATTTCAGCACTTCTCTTATTTTTGAAAATGTTCTTTAAGTTCTAAGTTTGGAGGGAAGGAGGAGAACTTTTAAAAGATTCAAGGAGGGAACAAAAACGACCTAATCGAAGGCTGCCACCTCACAAACCCCGTGTGAGGCGTGTGTGGCACACGAGACCAGAGGGGTGTTCTGGCCGTGTGGCACACGGCCTCTACACGTGGTGGCCAAGGCATGGCATTTTGCCATGCCTGCCCCTTGCGCGCTCCTCTCACGTTCTTCAGCCGTATTCGGGCATCCGAACTTCAAATTCGAATCCATTTTTAGATTACAAACCGTGACTCCCTCACGCACAATGATGACTAAGAAACTTTGACAAAAGATTGAGAATTCATCTTGGAAAATGATGACGAAGACAACTCAACGAATGAGAATGCAAAGTAGCCTAGCTATGTCGTTTGGACTCGAAACTTAATGAATGAGTAACCGAAACGACCGGAACTCAAAAAGGAATCAAATAAGAACATGTTCAAGCTCAAAATATAAGAAACACAAATATATAAACACAATGTCACACAAGTATGCCATATATACGCGATAGTCATAAAACATGCAATTCTACAATGTTTATCTATAAGAGACCAATGCATGTGCATACTTAAATGTGTATGAATGTGTTATACCAAATGTTTGCACAACGATGCAGGGACACACATATATGAATTTTGTGTGTGTGTGTGTGTGTGTGTGCGTGCGCGTGCTAACGCTTTGCAAGAGGATCGAAGTCTGAGTATACCTTTGACGCTTTCACCTCTTGAAGACGATATTTGCACTAGACGTTGCTCTTCAACTTTGAAGCTTCTTTTCTTCTAAGAATATCCTAAGCAACAACTATTACAAATATAGAGCGTTTTGCAATGGAATCAAGCCAATACAAATCATGAACCTTACAGTTGGCTCTTGTAATATGTCCAAGGATGAACAAATTGAGTTGTGGCATGAAAGACTTGGCCACATGAACTATCATGATTTACGAATCTTAGATAAGTTTAATGTTGTGTGTGGCCTTCCTAAGCTTGGGAAGAAAGTCAATGGTATTTGTGGACCTTATCAACGAGGAAAACAAATCAAAAGCATGCACAAGAAGGGCAAGTATCTCTTTATCAAAGAGCCCCTAGAGCTTCTCCACATGGATCTTATGGGTCCCATGCAAATCGAGAGTTTAGGTGGAAAGAGATACATTTTTATTTGTGTATATGATTTCTCTAGGTTCACGTGGACATATTTTCTTAGAGATAAATCTGAAACTTTTGACAAGTTTAAAATGCTTTGCTCTAAAATTGAAAATGAAAAAAACTCTAACATTAAAATCATTAAACGGATTATAAGTGACCATGTGAGAGAGTTTGAGAATGCCTACTTTGAAAGCTATTGCAATAGTTTAGGCATCTTCCATGATTTTTCAACTCCTAGGACACCTCAACAAAATGGAGTTGTTGAGAGGAAGAATAAGGTCCTTCAAGAGATGGCCCATGTGATGTTGCTTAGCAACAATGTCCCTAGGAATCTATGGGCCGAAGCCATCAATACGGCTTGCTATATAGGAAATAGAGTCTTCCTAAGGCCCGGTACTAGGCAAACCTCCTATAAGTTATAGAGAGGTAGAAAGCCAAATGTTAACTACTTCCACACTTTTGGAAGTAAATGCTACATTTTAAATGACCATGATCAACTTGGCAAATTTGATGCTAAAAGTGATGAGGGTATCTTTATTGGCTATGCCTTGAATAGTAAAGCCTATAGAGTTTTCAACTTGAAGACTCTAAGCGTCATAGAATCATCAAATGTTGTCTTTGATGATATTAGGCTCAAGTCTGGTGACCATGATGAGGAGGTTGTTGTAGTAGATGATTCTCCTTTGGAGAAAGTTGTGGATACTCCTATCGATGGGAGGTCTAACCTAGATGAAGATGACACACAACTTCTTGATAAAGTTCCTCACTTGAACTCTAAAGAACCTGTTCCATGGGTTAGATATCTCTATAACAAAAATGATGTTATAGAAGATGTGAATGTGGGTGTTAGGACTAGGTGTCAAATAACTAATCTAATTAGCTACACATGCTACACCTCTCAAATTGAACCCAAAAAAGTTGATGAAGCCTTAAATGATGAATTTTAGGTTCTTGCCATGCAAGAAGAGCTAAACCAATTTGAAAGAAATGAGCTTTGGACTCTAGTTCCTAGGCCTAAGACTACTAATGTCATAAGCACCAAATGGATATATAGGAACACATCCGATGAGGATGGCAACATAGTGTATAACAAGGCTAGACTTTTTGCACAAGGGTACTCTCAAATTGAGGGTATTGGCTTTGAGGAGACATTTGCTCCCGTTACTCGTTTAGAGTCCATTAGGCTTCTCTTGTCCATTTCTTGTGTGCACAAGTTCAGATTGCACCAAATGGATGTGAAGAGTGCCTTCCTTAATGGCTTCTCAATGGCTTCTTGCAATATGAAGTGTTTGTTGAACAACCCAAGGGGTTTGTGGATGCACACCACCTCAACCATGTCTATCGCCTCAAGAAGGCTCTATATGGGTTGAAATAAGCATCGAGGGCTTGGTATGAGCGCCTCACTCAATTTCTTATTGACAATGACTATATAAGAGGTAGTGTTGACAAGACTCTAATTATCAAGAAACACAATGATGAGCTTTTCATAGCTTAAATATATGTTGATGATATAGTGTTTGGCTCCACCAACACCAAAGTCCAACAATTTGTTGATGTCATGTCTCATGAATTTGAGATGAGTCTTGTTGGTGAGCTAAGTTACTTCCTAGGTTTACAAATTAAGCAATTGAATGATGGGATTTTTATTACCCAAGCTAAATATGCTATAAACCTAGTGAAGAAGTTTGGTCTTGAAAATGCCAAACATTGTGATACACCTATGAGTACCACTTTGAAGCTAAGCAAGGATGCTAGTGGTAAAAGTGTGGAATAAACTCTATATCGAGGCATAATTGGAAGCTTGCTTTATTCGACCACAAGTAGGCCCGATATTTCTTTTAGTGTGGGTGTGTGTGCTAGGTACCAAGTGGATCCTAAGGAGTCCCATCTCCCTTCCGTAAAGAGAACCATTCGCTATGTGAATGAGACATCCAATTATGGGATTTGGTACTTTTTTTTGACACTAATGCTAGTTTAGTTGGCTTTAGTGATGTAGATTGGGTAGGAAATTACGATGATAGAAAGAGCACATCGGGCGTTTGCTTATTCCTAGGGAACAACTTGGCGTCTTGGTTTTGCAAGAAGCAAAATTCGATTTCCTTGTCCATGGCCGAAGCCGAGTACATAACCGTAGGGAGTGGATGCACACAACTCCTTTGGATGAAGCAAATGCTAGTCGACTACGGATTCAATCAAGGTACTCTAACCTTCTTTTGTGATAACATGAGTGCGATTAATATTTCTAAGAATCTAATACAACACTATAGGACTAAGCATATTGACATCCGTCATCATTTCATAAGAGAACTAGTTGAGAACAAATGTATAGTACCTGAACATGTAGGTACAAATGATCAACTAGCGGACTTATTTACTAAACCCTTAGATGCAACTAGGTTTCATGTGTAAGGATTCCCATTCTTTGATTGGCTTATTTCGTGGACAAACCACATATTGGGACTTATTGTGTAAGGGTAGTTAAGGTGATTGAGGTTTAAGCTCAAAGGCCCTTCCAAGATCTTAAGGGATAAGCACTCCAAATGTATATCTCTAGTGCTTAATTTTCTTTGAAGAGATTTAGATTGCACACACACACTTAGCATACTTGCATTTGTGTGCATACTCTTCACATGTCACTTTACACACTAGCACTTTGATTGAGATATCTTGTTGTGTGTTTATGTGTCTTGTAATTCGTTTCCCGATATTGATCGGAAACGTCCGCGCTTGCACGATGGTGTGCATGTCTTAGTGCGACGGTTGACCACTTGAGAAGGTCTCATTCTTCTCTTGGATAAATGGTAGTTTTTGGTTTGGTTGTTTGGAGTAAAGCGTCTAGGTTCAAAAGATTGAATTTCAATGATTTATATGTTTTTCAAAACTGACCTTTGTATGGTCTTGTGACCATAACTTTTTATAAAAAGATTTAAATTAAGTTTTGTAAAATGTTGGACAAACTAGACACCCATACCTTTCCAACGGTATATTATTCGTAATATTTCATGACTGTTTGGATTGGTTTTGAAATCTCCAAAGTGACCACCAAAACAGGGCAACTATATTGTTGTCCGTTTCTGACCTTTGGTCACTCTATTGACCATAACTTTTTCTACAAACATCAAAATGTCATTCTGTAAATTGGAGTAGAAATAGACATCCTTACCTTTCCAACGATATATCATACGAAAGGTTTCGATGTCGTTTGGTCATGTTTTGAGGTGCTTGAGGTTGAAGCTGATGCACTGTCGCGCCAAAACCGATGTTCACCCGCCCTACGTAGAGCGGGCACCTGATTGATTTTTCAATTCGCTCTACATCCACCCAAAATCTGCCCTACGTAGAGCGGTTTGCGCGGAAACGTTTTGGAAAATTTCCAAAACGACATATCTTCAATTAGACATCATATATACATGCCTCTTTGACCTTAGGTCACTTTAATGACTCAAAAAACTCATATTTTTAATTGAGAGCATTTTCAAAGAGAGCTTTTTCATCAAGAACTCATCTTTGATCACTCAAATCAAAAAACCATCCTCATATGCATCTAAACATCATCTAAGCATTTTCTAGCATAGTTAGGATGCTTGCTTGCTTGCATGGGTTTTGGTTAACACACACTCTTTGGTAAGTTCTTCACTATTATCTTACATAATTAGTGTTTTATTTATCATTGACATCTCTTATATTATTTGTATGCTCTTAGAATATATTCTAGATACAAAATAGAGATTGGTGTGTTGACATGATTGAGTGTTGTATTGTGATAGCTATCTAGGTTTTTATAAACTATGTTTAGCTAAGTTATTTGACATGTCAACTAGCTTTTAATATCTAGGATTGAATTAATTGCAAAATCATCATCCTAGATAAGCATATAGGGTTACCTAGCTCTAATTACATTTTTGGATATTTCATATATTCACTTAGGTTGTATTATCTCTTCTTAGAGAATTAAGTCTTGTGTTGTGACCGGGATTAGGTTACTTAATTTGCAAGCAATTGGACTAGGTCCACTCATACCGGGATTAGGTAGTTGTGATGATTATTGATCGGGATTAGATCATTAAACCAGGATTAGGTTGTAATAATTTCAATTAGTGGATTCGAGGTTCGTGTGTGGCGCACATAACAGCCCGTGGTTTTTCCCGTGAGGGTTTCCACGTAAATATCAAGTGTCATTTACATTTCACACCATATTACACTTGTTATATTATTGTGACTAGTTAGGGGCATTTTAGTAAAATTGACATTCATACGAAATTTGGGTAATAACGATTAAAATCTATTTACCCCCCCTCTAGATAGTTTTATACACACCGTGCATTATTTGTTTCATCATGCACTTAGTAGGTCTATTGGGATATGTCTCGTGACTTGATGTGGTTTGGAATATTGACCCCATAAGGGGAACTCAAGTAAATAGAGTAATTCCATACTTGTCACATACAAAAATTTAAAAAATCTTATGCTTCTTTATTAATTGCTTGAGTATCTTGGTTGCACATATGCTTATATGATATTTTCTTCAATAAGTGTGAACCTTGCTTTGATTGCAATCCATGTCATATTTTTGTTCAAATATGCATTTTTGGACTGGGAGATATTCTTAGGAAGTACTTTTTGAATGACCTACAATGATCTCCATGACATGATGATTCTTAAATTGACAATTTGACATGCTCAAAATGAAAAAGCATGAAATTCTTATGACTTGCTTAAAAATGAAAAGCATGAAGTGATGATTGCAAATTCCTAAATGCAAAATTATGTGTGAAAAGCTTATGAGACTCAAATGAATAAAGGATTTTGTATTCGTTCAAAGGATATCAAAATCCAATTCTCTCTTTCTTTATTTGTTGAACATTGCTACTATCATACAGGTTTCATACTCGGAAAAATCAAATAGGGTGTAAAAAGTCACTTATGCCTTGTTTAGCTTATAAAATTGGATATAGTTGCTCATTAAAATTGAATGATTGATAACTTTATATCTTTACTTTACTCATGACAAATGGTGAAATTGGTTTGAATTCTTTAGGAAACCTTTGTCATTTGCTTTGCCAAATTCCATTGATTTTTGGATTTGAATGCAACATGTCTTGCATATAAAGCATCTTAATCACACATTTTTCTTAAATTAAATCTCTTTGTTTCTCTCCAATTAATTGAGTTGCATAAAGTGGCTTATATGATTATGCAAATGACTTGTATGCTACTATTTCTCTTTGCTAAATTGACCTGGTTGGGGATACTCCTTTGGCTATATCATGACAAAAAGAGGGAGTAGTATGTAGAGGGAATTGTAGTAGCAAATTCGCTTATTGGGGGGTTTACTAATTGAGGGAGAGCATTGCATTACACATACATTGCATGATGTTGTGTTTAAATTCTTTAAATGCAAATGCTTGTTTTAATTTCACTTGATCATCTCACATTGCTCTTGTATTGAAAAGTGTATAAACTTTGTTTTGAATGATTGGTTGTTCTACAAGAGATTGAAGACTTGAAGTTTTATCTTTTCAATATCTCTTTGTAATGTAGAATATCATTGTTGACCTTTAGTTTCTATTTTGTTGTGAGGATCAATGTGAGTGGTGGTTTTGTCATGAAATAGCCAAATGGGGAGATTGTAAGTTCCTTAAAGTTTGATTGGCTTATTTTGGTGACAAACCATAATTGGGGTTTGAATTGTAAGGGTAGCTTAGGTGATTGATGATAAAGCTCAAGGCTCTCTCAAGACCTCAAGGTGATAAGCACTCCAAAGGTATATCTCTAGTGCTTAGTTTTATTTGAAGAGATTTAGTTGCACACACACATTTGTCATGATTGCATATGTGTGCATTGCTCTTGTGTGTATTCTTTTCACATGTCACATTTCACATTTGCACTTTTTTGTTGTATTTTGTTGTGTGTTAGTGTGTCTAGTAATTCGTTTCACGAACATTGTTTGGAAACGTCCGTGCATGCACGATGGTATGCTTGGTTTAGCGCGACAATTGCCTTAGGAGAATGCCTTTGGCTTCTCCTTTGATTTCACCACAATTGATAAAATGGCGGTTTGATCAGCGGCCACGACCCCCGAATGAAACCACCGGTTGAGTCCAGAAGGTTCTGGAGCATTTCTGCGGCTATGATCGGCGGCCACGACTGCCGTTTGAAACTACCGTTTAGACCTGATCGATTTTATCTCTCAGGTTTATTTCTGCGGTTATGAAACCACCGATGTTCCTCTGTTCTCTCTGGATTCAATTCGGCGGTTGGATCAGCGGTTTTGAAACCGTTGAATGAAACCGCCGATGGTGCGCTTCAGGGGCAAACTTATCTTTTCACCTGCTCTGTTTTTGATGTCTATAAATACATCATTATCTCTTTCTCTGAAATCAGCTTGAAAGGAATTATTACTCGTATTCGCGTGCGAGTCTTTTAAATATGACTTAGAGGGTATGTGAAAGGGTTGTTAATCCGTTATTACCAAAATTTTCGGATTAGTCAATATTACAAATATAACCCCAATTCACAAAACAATAAATCAAGTGTAAAGGCGCGGAAATATAAACGACACTTGATTTTTTACGTGGAAACCCAAACTTGGAAAAACCACGGGCTAGTAAGTGCGTCACACTCAAACCTCGAATCTATTAATTGTGATAGCGTTTACAACCTAATTCCGGTCAATAACCCGCTACCACTACCCGCAGGCCTGTAAAAGTGGATCTAGTCCAATTTGCTCATGTGAACACCTAATCCCGGTGTATGACCTAATAATCCCGGTGTATGACCTAATCCCGATCATCACACAAGACTTTGTTCTTCGAAGAGATCAAACCCTAAGTGAATATGCAGTGATATCCAAATATGCAAATAATGTTAGGGTACACTAAATGCTTATCTAGGATTATATGATAACAATAAAATCAATCATAGATATCAAATATAGTTATATGTCATGGCATAAAGCTTAGCTATGTTAAGGATAACTAATCCTAAATACAATAGCTATAAAAAATAATCTTAATCATTTTAATGAGATCAAATAGCTAGATGTTAGATAAACATGAAAATCTTAGCTATCACAAATAACCCAATCAACACATAATCTCAATCATGTATGTAGAATTTAATTTAAACACATACAAGTAATAAATGAAATAAAATTGATAAGTAAAAGCACTAATTATGTAAGATAATAGTGTTCAACAAATCATACCATGTGTGTTGAAGAAGACCCATGCATTAGCACATACTAGATGATCCTAGATGATGCTTAGATGATGATTTATGCATGTGAAAATGAGTTTAGAGAAATAAAGATGTAATCTTTAAGCTTTTTCTCTTAAGTCTCTCTAAATATCTCTCTAGGGTTCTTAGAATGCAAAACTTGTAGTTAGAACCAGAGATAAGGATATATTTATAGAGAGTAAAATAGGTTGGGTGAAATGACAAAATTGTCCCAACTTCACGGGCAAAATCTACTCCCTAGGACCACAGAATTGAGGGCGCATAATTGACCTGACGTTCTGGTCCCTTTTCTGCACCCTTGTTGTGTGGCCACGGCCCCCATAATTCCACCACAACACAGCTCAATATTTGAGCGCACCGAAACATGACCAAATGACATCAAAACCTTTAATATGATATATCGTTGGAAAGGTATGAAAGTCTACTTTCTACTCCAATTTATGGAATGACATTTTGATGTATGTAGAAAAAGTTATGGTCAATTGAGTGACCAATAGTTAGATTCGGATAACAGCTGTGATGCCCTGTTTTAGTGGTCACTTTGGAGATTTCAAAACTAATCCAAACGGTCATGAAATATTATGAATAATATACTGTTGGAAAGGTAAGGGTGTCTAGTTTTCCCAAAATTTTACAAAACTCAATTTCAATATTTTTATTAAAAATTATGGTCACAAGACCATACAAAGGTCAGTTTTAAAAAACATATAAATCATTGAAATTCAATCTTTTGAAACTAGACACTTTACTCCAAACAACCAAACCAAAACTACCACTTATCCAAGAGAAAAATGAGACATTCTCAAGTGGTCAACTGTCGCGCGAAGACATGCACACCATCATGCAAGCGCGGACGTTTTCAATCACACAAACGGAAACGAATTACACCACACTTAAAACTATCATACATGAAGTGCAAGTGTGGGAATTAAATGCATCCTAATGCCTAACATGTCATGGAATTATCATAGAACAAGATGCAATCAATTCAACATGCATGAATACAATTCATGGCTTTGCATCCTAATGCCTAAACATGTCATGGCATTTTAATAAACTAGATGCAATCAATTAAAACACGCAAGAAGAGATGTTCAAGAACATGCATGCACATATATAAAAACACACAACATACAAGTATTAGAGATATGCATGAGTTGTGAGTGTGTGCAACTAGATCTCATCAAAGTAAGTAAGCACTAGAATTTACCTTTGGTGCTTCTTCTCTTGATGTCTTGAGAAGGCCTTGGTTGTGCAAATCACCAACCATCAAAAGCCTAAACCACCCTTACAACAAGCCCCACATGCGGTTTGTTTACGAAATAAGCCAATCAAAATATAAGACCTAACATAACTCTTGCATTTTTAAGAACCCTAAAGAGAAATATAGAGAGACTTAAGAGAAAAGACACAAAGGTTGCTCCTTTGATTCTCTAAACACTCAAAAACCATTCTCATATGTATCAAAACTTCATCTAGCATATCTAGGATGCTTGCTTGCATGGGTCTTACTCAACACACATCTCTTGGTAAGTTTTTCACTAATTTAATCCAATCTTAGTGTTTTACTTAACAAGACATCTCTTAAATTACTTGTATGTTCTTAGATTATATTCTATTATACAAGATAGAGATTGTTGTGTTGTTTTGATTGAGTGTTGTATTATGATAGCTAAACCTATGATTGTTTAATCTAAGTTAGCTAAGTTTTATGCCATGTCATATATCATTTGATATCTAGAATTGATTTAATTGTCATCTTATAATCCTAAATAAGCATTTAGTGTTCCCTAGCTCTATTTGCATTTTGGATGTCATTTATGAAAATATATATGAAATGAGTCTAAAATAATCTAGAGGGTGGGTGGGGAGGGTGGGTGTGAATAGATTTTAATCCGGTTATTACAAAATATTCCAAATTAGTCAATATTGCAAAAATAACCCCAAACTAGTTAAATACAAAATCAAGTGTAAAGGTACAGAATTTAAATGACACTTGATTTTTACGTGGAAACATTCAACAAGAAAAAACCACGGGCTGTTATGTGCGCCACACAATGAACCTCGAATCCACTAATTGCAATGGTGTTTACAATCTAGGTTGACCACATCAAACCCTACGGTCACTAGCCCACAACTACTACCCGCAGGCCTTTAAAAGTGAACCTAGTTCCTTGCTTGCAAACTACCAAATGGTAAATACAAGACTTGACTCTCTGAGAGAAGAGATAAACAACCTAAAGTGAATATGTGTAATATTCAAAGAGCATAAATGCAAGGTTAAACATTTAAGCTTATCTATGCATGGATGAACATGTTAAAGACATTCCTAGATATCATGTAGCTATATGACATTAATAAAACATAACTATATGTGCAAACAAAGACCTATATGCAATAGCTACCACAAACAACTCACAAAGCACAATAAAAATACAATCTTGAAACTAGTCTAGTAATAAAGATGCAATCTTGAAACTATTCAAGTAATAAAAATGCTATCTTGTAAAGCAAGAACATGTGAAGAGATGCAAATAATGTTCTAACTACAAGTCATGTGAGCAAATAAGAAAACTCATGAGAAATTATACCTAGAACATGTTAGATGATGTGTGAAGATGATGGCTTTTGGATTTGGATGAGTAAAGATGGAATCTTGGGAGTCTCTCACTTAAAAAAATTTGTCTCTCGAAAGTGTATATTATTTTCTCACTATCTCGCCAAATGAAAAGAAAAAAAAAAAAAAAAATAAAAAAAAATATATATATATATATATATATATATATATATATATATATATATTTAGGTTAAACAAAAACAACTGTACATATTAAAAATAATCCAGTGAGGTGAGCACACGTGAGAGAAAGTCAAAGGGTCCAATTATTTATCAACCCAATTTCACTTATGCAACAAGTCAACACATCACACATGAGTTCACATGAATCTTATAGCATATGATAAAACAGCCTTGTCAAAACAAAACAAAATTGAAATCAGGTGTGCTGGCGTGAGGAAGCCATGAAGCAAACGGGGACAGAGAGAGCATTTGGGCGTGAGGTGCGTGCGCCTCTCACGCCACCCCTTTCTTGGTATGGCTTTCATGCCACACTAAGCCGGCTTCCGTTCCGAGCGTTCTTCGGTCCAGTTTTGATTTTGGAACTCGAAATTCAATTCCATTTTCAAAATATAGACCCGGACTCAATCACAAATATGGAAAATTACATAACTTTTCATTCTAAGCTCAAAATTGAATTCCAGTTTCCGATAAAAACACGGAATGTCCCAAATATCTCGGAAATCATCTGAAACACATAGACAAGTCTCCGAATTGCTCGGAACTCATCTAGGGACAAATCCACACACGGTTGGACTTGTAAAAAATAGAAAATCTCAAAAATATACTTCTTTGAAATACAATGAGATTTTACCAACCATACCAAAACAAACACAAATGCTAAAATGCATGAGTTGTGTATGTGTGTGCAACTAATCTCTTCAAAAAAGAGTCAAGACAAGTAAATTACCTTCCTTGAAGCTCTTAATGTCCACAATGAGGTCCAATAGCATTTGAGGAGATTTCTTCAATCCTAAGCTACCCTTACATAGTTGAACCCCATTGTGGTTTTGTCAACGAAATAAGCCAATCAAAAAGTGAGGCACTTACAATCTCCCTATTTGGCTATTTCGTGACAAAACTAACACTCACATAGCAACCTCACAAAAACAAAAAAAATGGTTGGTCAACATAATTTTTCTACATTACAAATAAAGCTCCTAGCCTAAGTCTTGAACATCTTCAAGTCAATCCCAAGCTTGTAGAAAAATCCAACCTACACACAATCAACAAGAAAAATACATTCCAAGAGCAAGTGTGTGAGAGGTGCTTATAACAAGAGTAATTGCAATTGCCAAAGTAAATCAATACAATAAAAAAAGAAAATGTAATCATGCAATGCCCATAAATGAAACAACTCCCAATATGGGTTACTCTTTCTTGACTCCCCTTAAATGCAGTGCCAAAAATGGCACAATATCTCCCCAACCTTACTCCCCCTTTTTGTCATGAGATAGGTAAAGGGAGTCTCCCATAATAGGTAAGCTTTTAGCAAGGAGAGCTTGTAGCACAAACACATATGCATAATCATATAAGTAACTTTATGCAACTCAATTAAGTAAGAGAGATTCAAGGAGTTTTATTTTAATAAAATGTGTGACAAAGATGCTTTGCATGTAAGACATGTTGCATTCAAGTTCAAAAGCAATGGTATTTGGCAAAGCCAACAACAAAGGTTTCCTAAAAGAATTCAAACCAATTTCACCCTTTGACATGGAAAAGCAAGGATATAGAGTTTAAGCATTTCAATTTTAAAAAGCAACTATATCCAACTTTATAAGCAAAACTAGACATGAGCGACTTTGCACCCTATTTGATTTTTCCGGGTGAGATATCTGTATGATAGTAGCCTTATTCTACCAATAAAGAAAGAGAGACTTTGGATTTTAAGATCCTTATTTATTTGAGTCTCAATATTGCTTTTGCACACATATTTGCATTCAAGATTTAGCAATCAAACATTTCAAAATTTTCAACTCATACTTTTCATCTTAAGCATGTCATTAGAAGGAATTATCATGTTATGGAGATCAATTATATGTCATTCAACAAGTACTCCCAAAGTACATCTCCTATTCCAAAAATGCATGTTTGAGCATAAATATAACATGGATTGCAAACAAGGCAATGTAGCACACTTATTAAGAAAATACATATAAGTATGTACAACCAATCATCTCAAGCAATTAAATAAGAGGCATAAAATATATTAATGTAGCACAATGCATGATCATGCAACTTTGCTCTCTTTACTTGAGCTCCCCATATGGGGTCAAGACATACCATTTCAACCTAAGTGACAAATCCCAATAGACTTGCTAAGGTTCCCAAATCTAATAGTGTTTAAGGGTTTTGTGAACAAATCCGCTAGTTGGTCATTTGTTCCCACATGTTCCAATGCAATGGTTTTGCTCTCAACTAGTTATCTTATGAAATGGTGTCTAATGTCAATGTGCTTTGTCCTAGAATGTTGGACGGGATTCTTGGAAATGTTAATGGCACTCATGTTATTACAAAATAAAGTAAGAGTACCTTGTTCCAAACCATAATTGGCTAGCATTTGTTTCATCCACATCAATTGAGTGTAAGCATTACTGGCGACAATGTATTCTGCTTCGGCCGTGGATAGGGAAATTAAGTTAGACTTTATTAGGTTTGATTATGAAGCTATATTTCTCAATAGCATTCATCATACATACACATACATATAGAAAAAGAAACCCCAAGGTAATTAAAGGTTATAAAAGAAGAAAACACAAAGATTAGTCAAATACCTAAGAATCAAGAGCTAGTTCGGTTTTATGGGTAGAACCACTGGAAAACTCAATCAAACATCTGCAAACTCTCTTGGAAAAGCTAGAGGACTTGATTGCAAAGCTTCTCCACCTTGAATCACTCAATTTAGAGTTCAAATGAGAAAGTTATAGTGTTTGGAAGGTGAGAAAGTTTGGAGAGAAAATTTTGCACTTAGTGTTTTTAATTTTTATTCTTGAAATGAAATGGGAGGGAAAGGAGAAACTTAAAAGAGATGAAAGAGAGGGAATGAAGTGACAAATCAGGGCATGCCATGTCACCTGCCGCCTCACGCGCTCCTCACGAGCACACCCCAAAATGGCCTTTGGCCATTTCACGCCTACCTCGCGCTCCTCTCGTGTTCTTCAGTTGTATTTGGACATCCGAACTCCGAATTCGAATCCGTCTTTGGATTACGAACTGTGACTCCCTCATGCACAAGGAAGACTATGAAACTTTGACAAAAGGTTGAGAATTCGACTCGGTACATGACAACGAAGACAACACAACGTATGAGAACGTAAAGTAGCGTAACTTCCTAATTTAGACTCAAAACCTAAAGAGTGAGTAATCGAAATGACCATGAATCAACAAGGAATCATATGAGGTCATGTTTAAGTCCAAAAATAATAAAACAAAAACAAATAAACACAAGGTTACACAAGTATGCCATTTCCTAGAGATAGTCCTAGAACATACAATTTCACAATGTTTATCAAATTAAATCTAATGCATGTTTATACTTCAACAAGTGTGTGAATGTGTTATACTAATGGTGTACATCTATGCAGTGACACTATGAATGCCATGTGTGTGTGTACCTATGCCTTGTAAAAGGAATGAGGTCAATTATACCTTTGTTGAGCAATGTAGCTTATTCCCCTTTTAAGACACCATCTTGCATGAATCGTAACCGAGTCTTTTTTTTAAGTTTTGAATCATCATTTCTAAGACCACTAATCAATACAAGAAAAAACATTGTTTTGATATGGAATTTATACCAACACAAACCAAAATCCTAACAACTTATCCCTATGTATAAAAAATTAAGGTCTTATAAGCAGGGGCGTACCCAAGATTTTTTGTTAGGGTGGGCTAAAAAAAACTATATATATATATAGTGATTTTCTCATGAGAGATCCTTTATTTTAACAAAATAAGGACCTTTATGAAATTCATCGATTTGAATGAATTTTGATCTGAATTTTTTTATAGATGATAAGTTCAATGAAATCTATTCGTAAACAAAATTTGAAAATTTTTCAAACACCACAACATTGTTTTTATTCCATTGAGATGAAGAAGACAAACTTGAATCCTCGTCCCCGACATTATATGGAGAACTTGATCCACTCATATTTGATAATTGTTATTATTATTTTTTTCTAAAATATGAAAACATAATTTTTCGCTCTGATGTATGATTGTTTGACATTGTAACATAAAATTATTAAAGAATTTGTCTAAATGATATTTTATAAATTGTAAATTATAATATAACACTGAAATAATAAATTACAGTAACAAAACACTGATTTAAATTATGAATAACAAACTCAAAACTCTAACTTATTAATTAGAAAGAAAAAAAATTCAACTAAAAAAAAATATATAAATTGAATAACCGAATATAAATATATTTTTTATTCCAAAAGAATAAGAGTATTTTTTATATATTCACTTTTTTAATTAAGAATCTTGGGGACAAATAATTATTAATTAGAATGAAAGAGAAAATGGGATTTGGGATGGAGATAATTTATTAATAGGTAAGAGAGAGATACTTGAGATTTGAGAGAGAGAGAGAAATATACATGGAGTGATGGACACGATTGGAATGTGTGATGTACTATCACTGATGGAGTGATGGGAGATGGAGAGAGAATGGGTGTGATGGTTTGGTTGAGACGTTGAGTTGAGAGGTAATAATTTAAAAAAAAAAAAAAAATATTTACCAAAAGCTGGCCCGGCTTTAGCCGGGCCAACCCTCCATATTGGTCCGCCTCTTCTTATGATATATCAGATAAAAAAGCAAACACCACCTTGGTATATTAACATTTTTTTTCAGTTTTTATGTATGATGTATTTGTATATAATTTTGCAAGAAAAAAGATGGACAAAATAGAAAACCAATGAAAATCTCCATGGGTATTTGTATGAAGTCACTAGTAGTAGAGTTTGAATTAATTATTCTACCTTATATGAACCTTCAAAACTATAGAAAACTAGGGTTGAAAATGACTGAAAAGAAAAAAGATCGATAAGATATGATGGTATTAAAATCTTTTACGTATCCACTTACCAAATAGCAATGTAAGATTAAAGGTCATAACCTGAACGTGTTGACTGGGCTCAGATAAAGTCATGATTGTAGAGTTTAGACAATATTGTTCGATTCACTTGATGCAAGTTGAAGCTTTTTTTTATTTAAAAGATTAATCAAACAATTTTTTTTATTTTGATTAATTGACTAGTCAATTTGAGGCGTAATATACAAATTTGGATTATTATTTTTAATTACAGAAAACAGTCTATTATAGAAATTTAAGTTGACTTGTAGACTACTGGACCAAAGCAAAGTCATGGTAAGTTGCTTGGAACGTGTTATAACTTAGAATAGAAGCAACAAAACTTGAACGTGTTGAGTGAGTTAAACTCTTTGGGTGCGTGGGAGAGACTGGGATCTTTCTCCTCACCGGCGGCCAAAGAAGAGAGAATGAAGAGAGAGAGAGAAGCGTGAGAAACTGAGAATGACTGAATGGGGTTGTGTTTTATTTTATATTTGGTATTTTTGTAATTTTTGGAAGACTTGAGAGCAAAAATGTCTTTTCCAGACTTGTCCCATGTATGGGACAAGTCTGGCCGAGAGTCTGAGGTGGGACAAGTTTTTGTGGTTTTTGTCCCACCTTGTCCCGTCCCGTCACGTCCCGTCCCGTCCCATGCTAATAGCGCGTCAAACGTGGGATAAAAAAAAATTGTCCCGTCCCGTCCCACGTACCAAATGCACCCTTTAGTATAAAATACGTATGGTGGTACTCGAAACCCCCACAACTACCGTAGAAAAGATGTGCACTGCCATCACTTTTTAGAGGTAATGTGCAATTACAGATAATTAAGTTTGTACATCTTATAGAAGCAGAAATAAACCATAAAATAAAGTCACTCTCATTTGGTCATATTTAGAAGATAAACCAGCTGGTGGATCGTAAATAAGGGAGGAATGACAAATATTTTAATAGTGTTGGGGTGAATAGTTTTTGTTATATCATATGCGTGTAACAATAAATTTTAGGAGATACTCTATTGGTGATATATATATATTTGTTGGTTCTCCGTTTTGGTATCAGAGCCTTGAGACTTGTCGAAGAAGAGTTGAGTTAGTTTATTATCTAGGTGCAAAAGTCAGTAGTCACCAGGTTTGCCATTAGCCCAGGGAGGCATTAGGCTGACCGCCAGACAAGCTGTGAGTCAAAACCTAGGTTTTATTCTATTTTAGAATTTTCTTTACCATGTCTGCTAGTAGTTCTAGGACTGAGATAGAGCCTGACGATAATAATAGTATTGCGTGTCAATCTGTAGCCAATTATGAAACAACTTGGGACGATAAAGACTTAGTAAACTGGCAATTGCCTAATATCCAATAGTATAGCATCTATAGGAAGAGCAGGACACTAGATTTTAGAACTATTTTAGGACAAAAGACTAAAGAGATTAATGTCAAATTCCATAATAATACTTTTAGTACAAATTTATTGAGTAAAAATAGTTTGAACCATTATCATAAAATTGGTTACAATGACCTGCATATAGGAAGTGTTCAAATTGGGCTAAAACCCCTAGCCAAAATTGGTCTTAATAATTCCCTTTTGGTTGTCCTCCGAGACAAAAGGATCACCAACTACAAAGAATCTATTTTAGGCATTGCTGAGACTAGTTTGACTTATGGACTTATCTATTTTCAATGTTATCCAAATTTCACTATTGCTTTAAATTCAGATGAGCATAAAGAAAAATGTCTTGTTATTGATATTCAGACTCATAATTATCAATTTTTAAGGGGTTCAAGCCCTTATAAATTCATTTACAGAATTCATTACCGTGTACTAACCACTGGACTTATCCCTATGAGAGATCTCAGAGATTGTATATCAGACCTAGATGGGACTCTTCGAATCTCTTTCAAAGATCGATCGCTATCATCCAGAGAGCATTCACTGCGAAATCCCAATTGTGATGATGATCTCCAGTCAGCCAGAAACTCCCTATCTAGCCTATCCAGATTGAATATCAGGAACCAAATTCCTAGCCTGGTAGAACAATACCAATATAGACCAAATCCAAACACTAGGACTCAGTTACCCAGCCTTGAAAACAGATACAAACCAGGTACTAGTGAATCATCTGAACCCGTAAACCTGGTACCCAGACAAAGGCGGCCACCTATTCCTACTACTATTGAAATACCCACTCATATCTCCAGAGTCCATAAAACTCCAGAACAAGTTGCTCATCCTATCCATACATATGACCAAGAAGAACCAAGCTCTCCCACTCCGTCACAAGTCCTCACAGAAATACCTGAGACAGAACCACAAATTAGAACCATAAATGTTCTTGACACCAATCCTATCAATTGTGAAATTCTTATAGCAGATTATCTTAGCCATAAATCCAGAACCAAATATGAATCCAGTTACAGCCAGAAAAAGCGAGACCAGTTCAGGATAAGATGGCTCCAGAATGTCAGAACTCTTAACAAAAGCATACCTTTCTTCGAATGGTATGCTAATAGAAAAAGCATAGAAAATGATTGTCAATGCCTTGTCATGGACCGATCGACATTCAGAACATATAAGACCAAGAAAGGAGAAGAAACACTTCCCCATCCTCCTCCAAGAACCTGTGAGATAGAAATAGAAAATGAAGACCGAGAGGTACCAGGAGTCCCTAAGATTATGACCTGCTCCCCTTACATCCTTATTGACTCATCCCTATCCAACACTGTTCCAGCCTCTTCACAGCAAATGGGCATCATCATGAAACAGAACAATTATACAAATGCCTATCTAAAAACAGTTGGAGACCAGCTTGACAGAATTGAGATCAGCCAATTCCAGTCTCTAACCAGATCTGTCCCTGAAAGCATGTCCCAAGACCCTCAGTCCTCATATCAACCTGGTGTCCTTCTATTCCCTGATACCACAGGAATTGAGAAATGTTTTGATAACCACAATCTTCTTGACACAGAAGAACTTTTGAAACTCCTAGAAGAAAGGTTATCACAAATTCCTCACATTCCTAAACCAGAAAACCAACCAGGAGTCCAAACCTTAGACGCATATATTGACACCTCAGAACCCAGCAACAGTGAGCCTACCAAAGAATTTGACCAAATGATCTACAAATTGACCAACCAAAATACAGCTGACAACAATAGCTATACCCGTTTTTACCATGGCACAAAACCCTATTATCCAAAGCCTACACCACCTGACCTCCAATATGAAGAAACTGTTCCTTACAGAGCATACAGTGGCAATGCTTGTTATCAATTTAACATTGATGGTCTTTCAGAATACCAAATTATGACTATCGTCAGACAAATCCACACTGTTGGTTACATTTACATCAAGAAACAAAGCATGACCCATGCTGATGCTGTCACAGCACTAACTGGTGGTTTTGAAGGCCAGTTGCTCGGATGGTGGACACATACCCTCTCTCTGACAGCCAGAGTAAACATTATTAACCACACTAAAACCATATCAGTTCCCTCTACATCTACCACCCCTGGCTCTTTCCTACCCACTACCACTACCACTACCTCTCAACCTGATGGTATAGATGTGCTTTGTTCTACCATCGTTTTACATTTTATCGGGAACCCAAACCGATTCCAAGATAAAGATTATTCAAAACTTCAGAACTTGAAGTGCAAAAAGCTGAGTGACTTCAAATGGTACAAAGACATATTCTTGACCAGAGTATTACAAAGAGAAGACAATGCCAAAGCATACTGGAAAGAAAAGTTCATATCAGGACTACCGTCCCTCTTTGCTAACAAGGTCTGGGACAAGATGAGAGAACAGATGGCCAGTTCAGATTGGTATATATATATATATATATATATAGTCTTTCGGTTCGAACTAATAAAAGTTATATTAGTTCCTTATATGTAGGCCACTGGATTTAAATACTTTGACTGACAAGTGCATACAACCAAGTCAAAGTATTTAAATCCAATGGCCCACATGCAAAGAACTGATATAACTTTTGTCAGTTCGAACTGATAATATAATTTATGTATATATATATATAGTGAGTCTCTCATAAAAGATCTCTTATTTTAATTTCAGTAAGGATCACTATAAAATCACATCTATTTAAATGAATTTTGATCTAAATTTTTGTGTGGACGATAAGTTCATTGAAATCTGCTTATGAATAAAATTTAAAAATTTTATTATATGATATGCGTGTAAATTAAATAAAATATTTGACAGCTTGGACAGCTGGACTTTATGGGGATTATCAGCTGTCCAATTCGATGATCTATTATTAGTTATAAAAAAAAAATAAAAAATCCTCTTTCATTTCTATTTTTCTTCTTTTGTTTTTTTGAATTTTGCTTGATATATTAAGAACATCCCCAAAAGACCCTTCTGTTTTCGCTCTTCAAATGTCTATTTGCTTATCTATGTGACAATTTGAGGAGTGAAAAAAGAAGAGCCCTTCCAAAAGACTCTTAAATTAAAAATAGGTTTATATTATTTTAATGAAAGAACTCAAATTCCCTTCTCCCCACTAACAAATCTAATTACCCTTTATTTTTTTCAAGTTAGAAATAATAACTTTTCATATTATTAATATGTTATTATTAAATATTCAATATTAGTCTCATTTTAAAAATCTAGATGAGACCTTTCTAGTGGTATAATTTTTATGATAATAAAATTTATAAATTAAAACTTATTATATATTAATTGAAATTAATTAAAAAGATAAAGGATATAGATGTTAAATATTAATGATGTTGTGATATAAAAAATAATATAATAATAATTGAAGAGGGAGAAGTTGCTCTTCAATATTGAAGAGTGAGAAGCAAAATCTTATTTAAAGAATCTCATTTGAAGAGTTTGTTGGAGCTAAATATGCTGACGTGGCTCGTTTGATTTTTAGAAATATCTTATTTGAAGAGTCTTTTAGAGATTCTCTAAGGGGGTGTATTCAACTCAAACTTTGTTGGATTTGATTGTATTCTATTGACTTTTAGAAATCTGGGTGTATTTAACTCAGATTTCATTGGATTTGTTTGAAATCCAACAAAGTTTGGGAGTATTCAATCCAGATTTCGTTGGATTCCAAACAAATCCAACGAAATCCATGTGTATTCAACTCCGATTTTGAAGGATTTCAAACAAATCCAATGAAATCTGGGTGTATTCAAAATCCCATGGATTTGGATGGATATGCTTAAGTGATGGATTTGGTTGGATTTGGAAAGGAAAAATATAAATAGAGAGGCAATTCACAAATCTTGCCATTTATGCCAAGATTTGGATGGATTTGCTCTCTGCTCATCTCTGATCAACTCCTCTCTGCTCAAGAACTATGAATAAACAAAAAAAATAAACAAAAAAAATCAACTCCTCTCTACTCAAGATTTTTTTCTTTATTGAAGAACTATGTTGATGTTTCCAGATCTACCAAAACAAATTCTTTGTTTATTTTAATTTTTTTTTCTTTAATTGATGATGATGATTGAGGAAAAAAAAAAGATGAAGATTTGGAAGTTGGAACCCAGTTCTCCTAAAAAAAAAAATCTTTGAACTTTATTTCTTTAATTGATGTTTTTGCCTTGAGCTGTCACTGTTTTTGTTTGTCTGGGTTTTGGTGGTAGGCTCTCATTTTTGTTAGGTGGTGGTTAGTGTTAGCTGTGTAGGCTTTGTGTCTTCTGGTTGTGCTCTGTCTTCTGGTTGGGGGTCGGTTGGCCTTGGTTTTTGGTCTCTTGGCCTCTGTTCTTCTATGCCTTTTTTTGAGGCTCTTTGGTTGGTGTTGCTTTATTGTTCTTTTAATACAATTTGCTACTAAAACAAAATGATGACCGGAGAAAATGAGAGTGAGAAGAATTGGTTCCACATCTGGAGTTGTTGGTCTTCAAAGCAAAATTGTTGTTCATGATTTTGGTGGAATTCCAAATCCATCCAAATCTACTGAATGAATTCCAATGAACTCCAACGAACTCTTTACACAATTCTGATAAAATCTAATGAAATCTGTAGGATTTATGAATTCCATCAAACTCCAACGAAATCTGGGTTGAATACCCCCCCTTTCATTGATTGAATCCGGTAAAAATATCAGAAAAAGGTAGGAGCGCCGTCTCCGTCTTGTCAAACAAGATATATCTTTATTGTTATTGTTTTTAACCATTTTTCAAAAAAAAAATTATATTATCTTTTTCTCCCAGCTCCCTGGCTCGAAGAAAATATTCTTTCTTTGATGAAAAGTTTTCCATTTTTATAGCTAGAACGGATTCGAGTGTCTGTACCCATCTAACAATCGAATATGAACAACTCGCAATTCGCTCGGATTCTCGGTCATAATCCCTAATACTATGTTAACTATGCAGTGCCAGTTAATAAGTGGAGATTTGTTTTTTGAAAATAAACGTAGACAAGTTTCCACTAGCAAACTAAATTCTAGAAATTTCCAGAATTTAGTTGGAACTTCATAGTCCAGTATCTGGATAATTCTCTCCAACTTCAAAACAAAATTATGTCATCCTGCTATTAGTCTATTACTATCTGTTTCGATATTGATTGGAGACTTCAAAATGCACCTCCACAATAACCCTCGAGAATAAGCTAATATTTGACCATTAAACTACAAAGTGCTAGGAGATTCCTCCCCTTGAGTGAACTGTGGAAGTTACGTTCCGGATTATACATGTAGAGTCTAATCTTGCCATGTTTCGATAAAACCCACATTGGTGTCATTTAAAAAAAAAAAATACTAGATGTTTCAACGACATAATGAAAATCTACACTACAAGATTTTTTTGCTTTCCCTACGAACCATTTTCATGGGGAAATGTCGAAATTCGTCTAGAAAGGTATTACGTGACGAAAAATTTTCGTCGGCAATTTCATGGGGACATCATGGTCGGGGAGGGTATTAGACGACGAAATTTTGAGTTTCGTTGGCTAAAACACTTGAAGAATTGAACTTGCAACCTCATATCAAAGTGGTAAGCCTTTACCGCCTGACTACAACACTTGATTTGTTAACAATTGTATAATAATTATATATAACCTATATGAGTTGTTAGACATTATAAAAAAAACTTGTTAGATAAATTTAAATTTATTCAACTAATCAAAAATCTAATTTGAATGACAAACATATATTGAAAAATATTTATTGGATTACAAATCGCGTTTGGTGATAATGTTTTTTTTGTCAATTTCTGTTATTTAATTAAATGATCAATACTTCAAAGTGGTAATCAATTGAAATGGTGCTAATCGAGAATGTGATAAAAGTTAATTAATTAACAATTAAGGACAGATTAGTTTAATGAGAACCAACTACAGAGAAGATGCCACACCCTAAACCTAGGAAGTGGAAATCTATTGGATAAGATTTTTTTTATTTTTTATTTTTTTTATTAAGTGTATAGTATATATTTTCTTTAATCAAAGTTTTATGTACTAGGTGTCCACTACTGATTAGTTTGGTGATGGTGGATTTACCCAAAAAAAATTAATTTTAATTAATTAACTTTTAATATTTTTTAGCATATACTATATATATTTTTAATTAATTAATTAATTTTAGTATATATTTTCTTAATTTTAATTAACTTTTCCCTACGAATTTTGAGTTTTGTGGGGAAAGGTTACCTTTCCCGATGAACTCGTTTTGTAGGGAAAAGTTTTGTACCCTTAGCCGACGAATTTTGAGTTTTGTGGGGAAATGTTACCTTTCCCAACGAAACTCGTTTTGTGGGGAAAAGTTAACTGTGCCTACAAATCTTGCTTTGTCTCCTAAAGTTTTGTGGGGAAAGACTAAAATTCTTGTAGTGCTAGATTTACTTCAAAAAATTTCTAAATTAACTTTTTAAAAAAATGTATTCTTCCCAATTTGTTTCAGTATTTTTTTTTTCTTATAACTTTCTATCCGGATTATCAGTTTGTTTTTTTTTTTTTTTTTTTTTTTTTTCACTATAAGACTTATTGCCTCTTATATTTTAAATTAAAATAAATCAGTTTGTTTGTTTTTCTAACTTATATCTTATTTTAAGATATATATATCTAATAGAAAAAGTAAAATTTTTTGGTTTTTATCTTATTGAAAAAGTGATACAGTGGAATCTTTTAATAAATTTCCATAAATGTCATATTACAATTAATACATTTACAATTTTATCCACATAAGAAAATCCTAAAAATCAATTTTCCAAAAATTTCCAATTTTGAATAAACCCTAACGCAACCTAACCATCTCCAAAGGGGGCGATGATTGTCTAAAAAATGAAAAAACAAACATATCATAGTATCTTAATTTGTAAGACTTATCCATATGTTTAAAAAATTAAGGTCTTATAAGACACATCAGATAAAAAAGCAAAACACCACGTTAGGGGTCGTTTGTTTTTTTGTCTGAAAACTGAATAGTCCTGAATTTTTCTGAAGACTGATTGGGGACTGAAATCTGAACATGAATGACATATATATATATATATATATATATATATATATTTCTCACATCTGAATGTATTGTCAATACGTTTGTTTTTTAAAAATAAAATTATCTGAAAATAAGTAATTTTACATTTATACCCATGTTAAACAATTATATATATAATATGAAATAAAAACAATCCGAAAATAATAATTATATATGAACACATATGATCATGATCTTCTTCTTCGATTACAAATAAACTTCATTTTTACTAGAAAGAAAAGGTTTTTTTTTTTTTTTTTTCAAAAAATAAATGGGGCAACAAGAAAACTCACACAAAACTCTCTCTCTCTCTCTCTCTCTCTCTCTCTCTCTCTCTCTCTCTCTCTCTAAATATATATATATAAATACATCACCCTAATATCATAATAAAGTATTGATATTAAACATCAATATGAGAAATAATTAGGGTTCTTTTTTATTTTTAAAGCTATTTAAAATAAGCAATACATTAAAATAAAGATTTCTATAACATATATAATTATGATGAAATTGGAAATATGTTATATATGTGGGATAGTATCGGAAGAAAAGATTTTGGATTGCATTTAATGCAATTCATTAATTTGCAATTAAGTGAAAAGTCAGGATTTTTTATTTTTTATTTTAAGTTGTTTTTTGGTATTTTTAAATTGTTTGACCACTTAAAAAAAAAAAAAAAACAACTTAATAATTATGATTCAGATCTATTAAGTTTTAAGTGGAAAAAACAAATGACCCTTAGTATATTAACATTTTTTTTCAGTTTTTATGTATGATGTATTTGTATATAATTTTGCAAGGAAAAAGATGGACAAAATAGAAAACCAATGAAAATCTGCATGCGTATTTGTATATGTAGTCACTAGTCGTAGAGTTCGAATTATTCTACCTTATATGAACTTAGCTTCAAAACTATAGAAAACTTGGGTTGAAAATGACCAAAAAGAAAAAAGATTGATAAGATATGATAGTATTAAAATCTTTTACGTATTCACTTAGCAAATAGCAATGTAAGATTAAAGGTCATAACCTGAACGTGTTGACTGGGCTAAGACAAAGTCATGATTGTAGATTTTAGACAATATTGTTCGATTCACGAGATGCAAGTTGAAGCTTTTTTATTTTTTTTAATTAAAAGATTAATCAAACATTTTTTATTTTATTTTGATTAATTGACTAGTAAATTTGAGGCGTAACATACAAATTTGGATTATTATTTTTAATTACAGAAAACAGTGTATTATAGAAATTTGGTATGATATTATATACAATTATTATTTGTCATATAAAATTTTTGTTTTGTATCTTTTTTTATTTATTTAAATAGTACAATATTTTGGGGATTGGGGAGGGAGAAAAACTTGAACCAATAACTATGGATGTGAATAGTATATTATTGGGCCAACCTCGTCTTATCATTTTATATCCGAGTTACATCTTGGTTTTAACAATTAAGTAACCAACGGTTAGTATAATTGCCTTCCAAGCAATAGGCCCGGGTTTTACTCCCGGCAGACGCAGTCTATGCAAATTTTTTGTCATCTTTTGCCATTTTTTAGATTTCTAAATGAGGTCTTAGGTGAAGCTATAATGATTCCAACTTCAAACACAAATTAGTTGGGTAGATAACTAAGAGAGTGCCAAATGGGATTGAAAATAATTTGGCATCGAGACATTATTTTCTACAGCCAACAAAATCGCATCACATATATTGAAAATTTATAGTAAATTTCAATAGAAAGATTAAATAAGAAAGAAAAGAAAAAAAGAAAAAAGGGTTGGGGTTACATTGGCAACCCGGCAGCATTGTGATCGGTTAAACAAGCTGATTCAGATGCTTCTGCAGTCGCCGTATGTACTGAATTCCTTGATTGCAGAAGGAACATCAAAACAAGCCATTTCAATAATTACCAAAACTATGATCGAAACAATGAGCACCTTAGTTTGCCAAGCCTTCAAGATTCCATGACTATGACCCGGTTGGCAAGTTGAAGTTGAACTCCATCTAGGGTTTATCAACACTTATTGGCTTTGCAGAAACATATCGTATCGTATGGCTTCCCATCTTGCTATAATCTGCCTAAGGGGGACTCCTTGGCATGATCATCGACCAACCAGAGGCCAAAATCGTGGAAACGTTTTAACTTCTCCTTGAAACCTACGATATAATTATTATGGATGATTGCATGCATTCCCTTTGTTTCTTCCACCCATGTCTTGTTCTCGAAATATAGTCCTCCAGTTGGGAATGCTGCCTGGGGCAGCAGGTAGAGATCCACCTGAAATATCAACGGTATATGATCGTCAGAAGAATCCAAAATGCGGTATTTGAAGATACTGAGACACATCTTGAATCCAAATAATTTTCAGCATTAATCGCAATGCTGAGACACATCTTGAGGTAACTAGGCGTTTTCAACTAAACATCAAAATAATGAAATCTTCTAGGAGTTATCAATGGCAAAAATGTTTAAAGAAGATACCTGTCCAGCAGTTTTCATCAACGCCCTGTTAAAGCCAGGCTGATCATTTGTTTTCATTGTTTCAGCATGAAGCTCATCAATCCATTTCTTCATAACTAATTTCCCTCCAGATGTGGGCCGCATGTAAATCATGCAACTACATATGTTAGGCTGCCCTTTTTCCAGATCATGGGAGTGATCAAGAGGCTTCACCGCAGTCCAGTCATCGGAGAAGTAGACATCATGATTTCCCTTCATATATGGAAAGGGATCTTTCAACCAGACCATATCAACATCATTGTACATAACATTATATCCGAGCTCCAACAAGTGCAGCAGGTGACGAGGCCTTCGTGATGTCAAATTGAAGAATCCCTACACCAACAGAACCAATCAAAGACCAATAGACCAATTGCAGAATTAATAACAACAAAAATGCTGATAATTGTCAGGTAAAATGATCATTAAAAGTACTAGATAATAACATCATATACTAAATTACTAACTACAAAATCAAAATAATATTTTTAACCTGAGAACCGTAGTTTTGAGCAGTTGGTGAATCGGGAGCTGGAGGGACGAGGACGGCGTGACCAGGCCATTTCTGGTTAACAGTGTAAAGAGTGGCGTAATCCTCTGCAATGACAAGCACTTGATCCTGGTGTTTTTGCCTCGTAATGCTAATCAACCAATTGTTCAAAAACGGCAAGAAAGGGTGACTCACAGTACACACGATCACAGTCCCGTTCTTGGCCACAAACGACGCTGCTTGCGGCAGAGTGTAGTTGCGCCATTTGGCGAGAGAAGAAGGGGTGTTTTGGAACAAGAATTGGGGGGCTCCAAACCAGGGCAGGATAACTCCGAGTAGAACTAAGAGGGAGAAAAAAGTAGAAGAGTTGCTCGGTTGAGAAGAAATTGTGACATTGCTGCAATTATTAAATTAATCAATATTCTAATGATGAATTTCATGCATGTTGTGAATAAATAGGGAGATGAGAAGAGACGTACTGATTCTGCATTGATTTCAAGAGTAATCTTTACAAAAAGACAGAATTCTCTATTTAAAGCATCTCCAATATTGTACTAAATTATTAAACCAATGCTATAATTTAATTTAGCATAGAGTATAAAAATTATAATCCAATACAATGCCAAATTTAGCATAGCAATAAATGTTCATTTTTTTAATTATAAAAAAACCATTATATATATACAATCTTTCTATTATCAGTTCGAACTGACAAAAATATATCAGGATAAAGAATGTGGACCACAGATTATGGAGAAGTTTTGACAAGTGCATACACTTTGAGTCAAAGTATGTAAATCTAGTGGTCCACATTTTTCGTCCTGATATATTTATTGTCAGTTCGAACTGATAATAAAAAGACTGTATATAGATATAATATATAATTTATAATATATATATATATATATATATATAGTATAATATACAATATATATAATAATATATTTATATAATGTAAATATATAATAATATTATTTAATATATTAATACATGATATATATATATATATATATAATAATAATAATAATAATAATACAGGAGCGATCGGGAGACACAATATTTGACACAAGATTTGACACGAATTTTAAGCCATTGGATTTATGAGATTTGGATGGCTTATATTTAATTAATTGATTTCTTTTTTATTTTCTTCTACATTATCTATCATTAATTTCTTTTCTTTTCTTTCTCCTCTCTCATAGATTTACTTTCGTAATTAAAATCTTATTTATATTCTCTTCCAATTTATATTTTCCTCTTCCTCTATATTGCGTATTAATTTTCTCTTCTCCCTCATGAATCATGATATATAACTTGCATATGATTTCTTTAGTGTACTTTAAACGGTTCTATAATTTATGTTGAAATAAAAACATTATTTTTTTTATGAACGCTTCCATCACTAAACACTAAATTACATTAGATGGTGACCGATGGTGGATTGAATCTCTTCTTTCACATAAACACATGGACCACAATTACTTATTCATGCAACCACTCATGGTCATGGACCTCCCTTGTATAATCCAATTTTGCTACGTAGTACCTACATAGTCCGTAGAAGATTATTTTGTTGTGGACCAAACTTGCCTGCCAAGAGAGACTATTCTTTTGTCAAGTACACATCTATTATTCATTTTATTTTTCCTCTCTTGTAATATAGGTTAATTAAATAGACGACTAATTGAAATCGACTTTTTTTTTTATTTTTTATTATTATTTTTTTTATACATATTCAAATTGGATTGTAGAAAGCATCATGTGAAAAGAAAAATACCCATATCTGCAATTTTTTGAATGAACAAAAATTTTGTTATTGAAATTTAATTCATGACCAGAACCACAAATTTTCTTCTGTTAAGCAAATAAACTAAAAATATATATACACAAAAACTACAAGAAAGAACTCATATATCATTATATGAAAGCTAGTAATTAAATTTACCAACCCCATTGCATGCATTTACAAAAATTGAAGGGACGTGTTTTTTGTTCACTTAAAAGGGTGTAAATCTTTTTATTTTTCGAGGAGGCTGTATGTGTCTATAAACATGCATTTTCTTCTTCTTTGGTAGTTAGTGACTAGTGGTTTGTGTGTTTTCACCAGTATTTGGCAGTACATAAGTAGAATATTAATATCTCTTAAAAGAAAAATATTCATAAAAGAAATGTCAATTCAAAGGAAAATTCAAGCTCAAATGACAATTCTATTCTGAGAAAGACTTACAAAAAAATTGGGGCGGCTAAATAGTAAGCCCCTTATCATTGATTTTTATTTTATTTCCTTCTCATTTTCTATTCATTAATTTATTTACTTTTCTCTCTCCTCCCTCCTCTTTCATAGATTCACTTTCCTAAATAATCTCTAATTAATATTTCCTATTCAAATTTATATTTCCTCTTCCAGACTTGCGTTTTTTTTTTCTTTTTACTCTTCAATGTTAATTTCTCTTCTTTCTCAATAAGTCTAACTTGTGTTAAAAAAAAATTAAAAAAAAAAAAAAAAACGTCTAACTTGCATATGTAAATCAGTGAAATCATTTTTTTTTTTTTTAAACACAAACATTTCAGAATTCCTGATCATGAAGCCTGAACTTATTCATTTGTAAACATTTTCTTTTTCTTCTCCTCTTGTTGTGATTGTTTATGGATGCATTGGTGGAATTTGTAGTTCACTTTGCCTTTTTATCTTTACAAATGAATAAGAGAGAAAAGAAAATAAATTAATGAAAAGATAAATGAGAGGGAAATAAATTAAAAATAAATGTAATAAATCTAAGCCATCCAAATCTCATAAATCTAATGGTTGAAAAATCGTGTCAAATTTTGTGTCAAAAATTGTGTCCCATGATTCCTCCCCATAATAATATAATTTATAATATATAATATATAATATAATATATATATATATATATATATATATATATATATATATATATATTATATAATACATATACAAATTTTCTATTATAAGTTCGAATTGACAAAAGATATATCAGTTCATTGCATGTGGGCCATTGGATTTAAATACTTTGACTTGGCTGCATGCCCTTGTCAAATAATTTTTTAAATCCAATGGCCCACATACAAGGAACTAATATATTTTATATCAGTTCAAACTGATAATAGAAAGACTGAATACATATAATACATATAATATATATATAAATATAAATATATATAATATATATTATTATATATATAATATATAATTTATAATATATATATATTATATTATTATATTATACAATATATAAAATAATATATTTATATAATATAAATATATAATAAATATTATTTAATATATATTATTTAATATATATAATAATAATATATATTATATTATATTATATTATATATATAATATATATTATTTAATATATTAATATATAAATATATAATATATATATATAATACATATAATAATATATTATAATATAATATATATATATATATATGTATTATATAATATATATAATAATAATATATTTTTATAATGTAATATAATATATATTATATATTATATATAATAAAATAATAATATATGTATTATATATAAATATATTATATTATATATGTTTATATATCGTTATATATATTATAATAATAATATATATAATAATAATATATATAATATATATAATAATATAATATATATATTTATATATCATTAATATAATATATAATAATAATATATTATTTTTGGAAATGAGGGTATTTTTGGAATGGAGTTGGGGCATATGAGGGTATTTATGGAATAAAAATTTTAGTTTGGAATGGAATGGCATTCCATTGATTTTTGGATGGAATGCCCATTCCAATGGAATCACCATTCCATTACATTTTAACAAACCATACAAATGGAATGACTTTGTTTCTATTCCATTCCATCCAATCCAACCAAACATGGTCTATAGGACTCGTGACATCAATTGTAATAAGCATGATTTGGAATACAACTCTCACTACAATGGAGATATTTCTCAACATGCATCTTGCAATTTAATTAACAATTGTAAGACTCAGATTACTAATTTATATAGGTAATTAAATTATTAACGTGTCTCTTAGTATGAAACAAGAGGGTGCAAAATAAATAAACAATTAAAAAAAAAAAAATTTTGAATTTTTTTAAAGTAAATGATTTAAAAGTAAATTTATTAATTTTAAAACTTTACTTATCCAATGTTGGTTTGCCCAGAAACCGATATCTTACTATAAAATAAATCCATATGGGGATTTTGTTTGGTGTTAAAAATATGAAGTAAAAATTAAAAAAAAATTATTAAAGATAAATAAAAAAGTTCTCAAAAACTATCAAGAACTGCAAGTTCTTGACAGTTTTTGAGAATTGTCAGGAAAAAACTGTCAACAAAGACAGTTTTTCTTGTAGTGTAAGTTAACATAAGTTAACATAAGTTGACAGAAGGTGAATTTTGGACATTACTCAAACTAAAGGGTGCAAAATGACCAATTCCTCATAAGTGAGGGTGGAAAATAATAATATCCCCCCCACCCCCCCCTCCCCCCCCAAAAAAAAATAATAATAAAATTAACCTTAAATCCATCAATAATCAAGAAAAAAAAAAAAACAGAAACAATCTTGAATAAAACAAAACAAAATATTGAAATCAAAAATAAAATTTTTAAGATAAACATTGTAAGGCAAATAATAACATGGATCTAAATAAAAGAAGAGGTAAATAATAACATGGATCTCAACAAAAGAAGAGGCACATAACAACATGGATCTGAATAAATAGAAGAGAACACCATTTAGTAAGAAATTTGGAAAGTCTAGCATTACTCAATATAATTATAATAGCCTCTGTTCATACTTCTGATGTGAGGTTATGGGAGCGATACGTGGCATTGATTTTTTTAATTATATAATAATAAATAAATAAATTAATAGACAGGTCTTAGTAAGAACTCTAAGTTCAATTGTAACATTAGGAGTACTAACAATTTTTTATTATAAATATGTTGTAAATAAGTTTGTATTCGTTTATATATATATATATATATATATATATATATATATATATATATATTATATTAAAGGTTTAATACTACAAATTTGGCACGTGCCTTTCCCATTAGTAAATAGGCAATTCATGATGTGATCATTTGCCTTATTTCCCTTTGTGTCCCTTTTTTTTGTCTAGATCAATAAGAATCTCTCTCTCATTCACTGTTGAAAGACACACGTGTCTCTCTTATGTCTTCTCTCTCGATGACTATTAATTTATTTCTTCTTTCTTTCCATTTAACTGCCTTATTTCTTCTTTTATAAAGCATGAGCTTTTGTAGAGACCATAATCGAAGGTGGTGAGCAAACTCAGCAAGTTGTGTCTGGAAGTGAGTCGGATTCTGAGGGAGATGGGTGCACTGCTAGTGAAGGATCCATATATACGGTGGAGGACAATGATCGGTTCATTGACATGATGGAGAAGTACTTCGAGAGTCCACCGGAATTCAAGTGATTGCAGGAGAGGCCCAATTTTCATTACCAGGTTTGAGACAGAGAATTTTTGGTGGTGGGATTTGATTTTGTTTTGCATGGATGGCGAGAAAGTGTGGGGAAGTGGAAGCTTTAGTTTGCTTTTTTGAGAAATGTTGGGAAAAAAAATGAAAAATATTGGAATAGAAAGCTCCACCAACACCTACACATACCCACCACCAAGCCACCTTCAAAACCCACAATAGAAAACCTCACTCGCTCTCTCTACAAAGAGAATTTTAGGGTTTTTGTTTGTTTATTTATTTATTTTGTCGGGGTTTCGATTTTTTTTATTTGATTGTTTGTTATTGTTATTCATTGACGACGATGACTTGGAGGAGATGTACGTGGGTTCCATGCGAAAGTCGTTTAATAAGGATTCTCTCAAAGTTCTTGAAGCCGATATTCAACATGCCAATACTCTGTAATTTTATTTTGGACTCCATTGTTGCCTTTTTTGGCCTGTTTTTTGTCTTAAAAAAAAAAAAGTTTGATCTTTGAGGGTTTTATGTTTGATTTAAAAAAAAAAAACAATAATTGGTGCTTAGTTTCATTGTTTGCCTTGATAGATTGTCAATTCTACTTTTTTTTTTCCTTGGATTACGAATCTGATTTTAATTTGACTTTATTTTTTCGTGAAGCCACCTAAATTACTCAAAGACTCTGGGTTTGAAAGGGAAAAGAAATAGAAGCAAACCGAGAATCAATTTGACTTTCCTTTTATCTGTTAGATTTGAAGTGAGTTCTCGTTCATTCTTCTTCTGGGTTTTGTTTAGATTTTGGTATTCTGTATTGATTTACAAATTCAATCTCTTTACATACAAATATTCAAGACAATAAGAAATCACATAGAATCTTAACTATAAAAGAGAACAGAAATAGAAAAGAAACAGAAGCAAACCAAGAATCCAAACAAAGGTGTTGAAATCATGAGTTACTAAGATTGTGTTTATGAGTTTTGTTGAATTACTTTTTGTAAGTTATTGTTGATAATGCATGCATGCCAACCATTTGTTTGATCATTTTTTTTTTAGGGGAAGAACTGAAGAAAGGTGAATTGTACGTGTAACAATTTAATTGATGATTTATTAGTTAATATTGATCGGTTTGTGCTGTTTTGTGTGTGTTCTACAGATGGAATATCTGGAATTTCTTTGTTTGCAATATCAATGAAACAGTCATCAATGAAATAGTCATCAAAGAAACCAGTATGGATTATTAATATTTTTCTTTTGGTTTGGTTCATTTGTTTTGCTCTTTACTGGTATTGATTGATTGTGCTAAATAGTAGTTGTGTATGCATTGACTTACTTGTATTTTATTTATTATTAATTTTTCCATTCGAAATCACTAGAATATTGGAGTGTGTAAAAAGTAAATCCATTATTTATTATTTTTTTTTTAAAGGAAAAGTTTGTATAGGAAGAGTTGGCCAAGAAGAAATACCAGTCTATTGTTTACTTTTGTTGTTGTTGTATGTGTTCTGCTAAGCTTATGTGTGTTTATTACCCATAAGAAGAGAAATGAGGTCAAGAACTATGTGGCATGGTCTAAATTGCCTATGGATGCACCGGAAGTTAATTCAAACCATGGCAATCAACAAATATCAGGTAAGCTTTGATGCTACTTAATGTTACATGTCGGTCGGGCAATATGAGTGATTGTAATTAGTAATTTATAACTGAAGAGTATAATGTGCTTGGAAATTGTCATTCTGTTTATATGTATGTAGGTTGTCTTGATGGAATATTTTGTAATTCTTAAGTTTTTTTCTGCATTATGTAATTTGAATTGCTATTTATGTAATACGAAATTTGTAAGAGAGTAAAGTTTCATTTAAAATGACTATGTATGCTACTTTACATCATCCGTTGCTGTGTACTAAATGATGATTTTTTTCAAGACAAGATGAGGTTGGTCTGGTGGTAAACCTCTCACTCGTGGGTTTGAGTCCTCCCCCTTTCCATAAAAATCCCGAATTTATTTAATATTTCAGATTTTTTTTTTCAAAAGTTGAGATCGATCAATTTTGCTTTTTTGAATTATATAATGTTATATAACTAACTATGTAACTGTTGTATGCATAAATTCGCCAACCCGACACGTCATCAAAAAGAGTCAATAAAGATTGCCACGTCACTCATTGACCGGGTCAATAAAGGAAATATGACAAGTCAATGTCAAAGTACCTCGAATCCAAAAAGGTCAGAAACACGCTCGCCGAAACTGGATATATACTCGCCAAATCTAGATATATGGTCGCCGAAGAAACGAAACCCAGAAATAAATGTACTTGCTGCACCAGCATACTGGGTTTAAACCGACTCGGCAGAAACACGGAAATAAACCCTACACTTTAGAAAACCCATAAACAACAAGGAATCAAGGGGGGAAAAGGAGAAGACCTATCTGTATCCACAGCAACGTGGGATTCCCAGTATGAATCTAAAAGGAAATCCCACTATGAGCAGGACTAAAATCAAGGGAAAAACCATAAATATCATGTATAAATAGAACCACATATCCCACGAGAAGGGGGTTCAGAAAATCGAGAGAAAAGAGAGCAACTGTAAGAGAGATCTAAGCGTGTAATAAGGCAACGAAAACCTAGTATTATTTTTCTGTCCTCAGGGGCGCCGTGGTTTTTTCCCATTCAAGGGTTTTCCACGTAAAATCTATCTTTTGCATGCGTTCTTAATTTTCTTGTTTTATATTAGATTGATATAATTGTTGAGTGCGTGGCAATCCAAATTTCACCGTCAACAATTGGCGCTAGAAGGAGGGGGGTTACAAAAAACTTCGAGGAACCCTTGCGAATTAAAGAACATGAACATGAACATGAACAACGACAGTGATAGAGACGTTAACTCCAGCGGAGATCAGGTTATTGAACCAGCTGCGCCGACAGGAGATAGGGCAGTAACGATCGGGGAACAATCGGCGGTAACACCAGGGACTAGGGCCGCCGACCCTGGGATTCTGCAGCACTTCCAAGCTGCGTTGGTAAACCTAATCAGCGAAGCCAACAAGATAGGGCTTTCACTTCCCATCGGTTTGGGAGTTTCATCTCCTTATGAGTTAACCACCCCTGGAATCCATCCTCCCGAAAGGCTACGATCAGAAGTTCACATCGCAATCCCTGATACTCAAGCAAGACAATCCGCCGAGGAGACTCCCCAGGACCACCCAGAGTATTTCGAAAGGAGAAAACAAAGGAAAGGAAAAGGTGTGATGAATGAAGAATCCAAAGAGGAGCGAGACCAGGCGCGGACACATGGGGTCAATTCTAGTGACACATACCAACGGAACCGACGGAGACACCGTTCTATCTCATCTGAAGATAAGAGTCCACGTCCACGTCCACAAAGAGAGTTACGGTCCAAAAGAGCACGACGAAGGAGATCCGAAAGCACAGAAGATCGAAGGAGCCCGGATAATAAGAACAACCATGGGAGAATGACAATTAAGAGCAGACTTGATCCAGCAGGAGAACCAACTGGTCAGCGAGATGTCACCCTACAAGAGCTATCAAGAAAGGTTTCAGCGATGGCACGAAGGTACGGTCGTAACGTATCTTCAGATGATGAGTCAGACAGCCCATTCATTGAAGATATTGCTCGCACCCAGTTCCCAGACAGATTTAGAATGCCAACCATTGAGCGGTACGAGGAGAACAGGGACCCGAAGGAGCATGTTCGCCGATTCCGCAACATCATGGCCCAGTATTCATCTAATGACGGGCTTTTATGCCTCACCTTCCCTCAAACGTTCGGCGATCTCGCCTTTAGGTGGTTTGGAAGACTTCCGCCCGGAAGTATAAGCAGTTTCTCAAACCTCAGCAAGGCGTTCATAAGACAGTTCATGGGGAGTGTGCAGAGAAGGAAGTCACTCGCTCATCTATCAAATTTGAAACAGGAGCACAATGAGTCAATCAAGAAGTACCTAGCAAGATTTGGTAAGGAAGTTGCTCAAATTGAAGATGCCAGCGATGTAGCTGTGATCGCCGCTTTCACCAATGGGTTACAAAACGGGCGATTATCTTTTGACCTGCGAAGAGAGAGACCAAAAACTTATGAGGAGATGATGGAAATAGCTGGCGACTATGCATTAGCAGAAGAAGAAGAAGTAGCACAAGGGGTAGCTACGTGCATGGACACAAACCTGACTCAAAATCGGATCGAAAGGATGACAAGAAGACGGTATCACGTGATCGCCAGAGAGACGAGAAAGGCCAAAAGGGGCACTCGAGAGAAAGCAAAGGAAATCCTCAAGCCAGTAGGTTTCGAGGAAGGTACAACCATTACACCCCTTTGACCGGCGATCAAGAGGAGATACTTTCTGTGGTGGAAGACAAAGGACTCGCTAAATACCCTCGACAGCAGTCAGCGAATGCCAGGAGAGACACAACTAAGTACTGCCGATTCCACAAAGATCATGGGCATGAAACCTCAAAGTGTTTTCAGCTGCGTAACCACATTGAAAGTTTGATCAGAGATGGGCACCTGAAGGATTTTGCTTTGAAGGGAGATAAATATGGTGGTCGCCAGGATAGCCGCCAAGGAAACGGGCAGGAGAGGAAAAGTCCAAGGGGGAACAGCCCTAACGCCACCATAAACACCATTTTCGGCGGACCTCATACTGGGAGAAGCAATCGAGAAAGGATGTCAGAAGTTCGAGAAGTAATGTATGAAAGCATAAACATGGAGATCAATTCTGTACAGAGAAGCCCCAAGAAGGGAAGAGAAGGACATGATCCTATAACATTTACAGCAGAAGACTCAGACGGGATAGATGCAAAACCTAACGATGCAATCGTCGTGGGGGTTCGAATAGCCCATAGGGATGTCCTTCGGGTGATGATTGACAATGGAAGTTCAGCCGATATCTTAAGTGCCAGAGTATATGATGAATTGCGACTGGACAGAAAAGATCTCGAACCATTCCATGTACCACTAAAGGGATTTGGTGGCTCAGAAGTTAGGTCGTTAGGAACTGTGAAACTGCCGGTGAGATTTGGTACAGCACCATGCCGGCGAACAATCCTTTTGGACTTTGTCGTGGTTGACATCCACAATTGGCCGTATAATACTTTACTTGGCCGACCGTTTCTTAACAAAGCTCGAGCTGTTACTTCAACCCATGCATTGAAAATAAAATTCCCTACAGAATTTGGTGTCGGAGAATTGAGAGGGTCACAGGAGATGGCTCGCCGAGCTAACCTATCAATCTTCAAAGATAAAGCAGGGATGGAAACCTTAAACATATTCGAAGTAGACAGGGAGGTGCAGGAAGATAGTCCGAGAAACTTCGAACTAGACCCAAGGGACAAAACGAGCAGAGAGAAAGAAGAACCAACTGAGTCAGTTATTCTAGACGAAGTGGAACCAGACAAAACAGTAAAAATCGGAGCAAGGCTGGCTAAACAAGTTAAGAAAGATGTGACAAACTTGTTGAAGGAATATAGGGGGATTTTTGCTTGGTGCCACGAAGACATGCCAGGGATTGATAGAAGTGTAATTTCGCACAATCTGGCTGTGAATGAGAAATGCAAGCCGGTTGTGCAAAAAAGGAGAAGTTTCAACCCAGAAAGAAGTGCAGCGATAAAGGAGGAAGTATCAAAATTGCTCACCGCAAGGTCAATCAGAGAAGTTAAGTACCCAGAATGGGTGGCGAATGTGGTCTTAGTGAAAAAGAAAAACAATCAATGGAGGATGTGCGTCGACTTCACCGATCTGAACAAAGCCTGCCCCAAGGATAGCTTCCCGCTACCAAGGATTGACCAGTTAGTCGATGCAACAGCTGGACATGAAACGTTGAGCTTTATGGACGCATATTCAGGATATAACCAAATAAAGATGCACAAGCCAGACGAAGAGAAGACAGCGTTCACCACAGATCAGGGGTTGTATTGTTACACGGTCATGCCATTCGGCCTAAAAAACGCTGGGGCAACTTACCAGCGCTTGGTCAACAGAATGTTCGCCAGACAAATCGGGAGAAATATGGAAGTCTACGTTGACGATATGCTAACAAAAAGCACCACAGCGGATAGACATACAAATGACCTGAGGGAAACATTCGACGTGCTGGTCAAATATGGAATGAACTTGAATCCAGCAAAATGCGTATTCGCGTACCATCTGGGAGGTTTCTCGGATATCAAGTACATCAAAGGGGAATAGAGGTGAACCCTGAAAAAATCCAAGCACTAGCAAAAATGGTCTCGCCAAGAACTCTGAAAGACGTTCAAAAACTCACAGGGTGCTTAGCATCGCTGAGCAGATTCATAGCCAAATCAACAGACCGATGCCTACCATTTTTCAAAGCTCTAAAAAAGGGAAAGGGAATCGAGTGGAATGAGGAGTGTGAAAAGGCTTTCTAAGCCTTGAAAGATTACCTGGGGCAAGCGCCGCTGCTATCAAAACCCGAAACAGGAGAAACATTGTACATGTACTTGTCCGTCTCTGGAGCAGTCACAAGTTCCGTGCTAGTAAAACAGGAAGATGGGATCCAGAAACCAATATACTACACCAGCAAAGCACTGTTGCCAGCCGAAACCAGATACTCGCCGACTGAAAAATTGGCACTAGCTCTAATAACAGCAGCGAGGAAACTGAGGCCATATTTCCAGGCTCATAAAATCAGAGTATACACCAACTGCCCACTGAAGTTAATCCTGCAGAAACCAGAAGTATCCGGTCGATTAACAAAGTGGGCAATCGAGTTAAGTGAATTCGATGTAGAGTACCTCCCAAGGACAGCAATTAAAGCCTAGGCAGTGGCAGACTTTGTAGCAGAGTTCACCGAACCAAACATGGAAGTAGCGAGAATGATGGAGGAACAAAATAAGAAAATATTCAAATGGCAACTCCGCGTTGACGGCTCATCAAACATGCATGGTAGCGGGGCAGGGGTAGTAGTGTCAACCCCAGAAGGAGATTCAGTCGAATGTGCCTTGCGTTTTGACTTCAAAGCTACCAACAATCAAGCCGAGTACGAGGCACTCATAGCAGGTTTAAAAATTAGCACAGTCCTAGGAGCAGACGAAGTAGAAGTTTTTAGCGACTCTCAAGTTGTTGTCAATCAAGTACTAGATGAATACCAGGCAAGAGATGAGAGCATGATCACCTACCTGGAATTGGTAAAGGAGCTATTAGAAAGATTTAAAGAATACAGAATTGTTCATGTCCCCCGAGAAGAAAATGAGAAAGCTGATGCCTTGGCCAAACTGGCATCTGCCACAATCAGCATCTGGCCCAAAAATATTTCTATGATCCGCTTATTGTAGCCGAGTATAGTTAAAACAAAGGAAGTTGGGGCAGTCTTTGGCGAAAGGGACAGCTGGATCACACCAATCAAAGAATATCTCATCAATGATGTACTCCCAAGTGACCCGTTAGAAGCAAAGCGGCTGAAGTACAGAGCTACAAGATACTCAGTACTCAATGAAGAACTGTACAAAAGGGGATACTCGAGGGCACTGCAGAGATGTGTTGGGCCTGAAGAAGCAGAAGGTATCCTGAGAAGCATACATAGTGGAAATTGTGGGAACCACGCTGGGGGCGCTAGTCTAGCCCACAAAACATTAAGGCAGGGTTTTTACTGGCCAACACTGTTCGCTGACTCCAAAAGGGTGGCAGCGAGATGTGAGGCTTGTCAGAAAATTGCTAATAACATCCGACAGCCACCTGAACTCTTGCAAAGTATTACCTCGCCTTGGCCGTTCGCCATGTGGGGAATTGACTTGATCGGCCCAATGCCAACAGCAACTGGAGGAGCAAAACATGCCATAGTAGCTGTGGATTATTTTACAAAATGGGTAGAAGCCGAGCCATTGGTACACATAACAGAAGCAAACACTGTAAGCTTTGTGAAGAAAAATATCCTTTACAGATTCGGGATACCAAACACCATCATCACGGACAATGGGACCCAATTCGACGGGAGGAAATTCAGGGAGCTATGTGATAAGTACGGCATCAACAACTACTACGCCTCTCCAGCACACCCACAGACGAATGGCCAGACTGAAGCAGTAAACAAAATCATAAAACATAACCTGAAGGCTAAATTGGCAGTTAAAAAGGGCAGCTAGGCAGACGAATTACCACAGGTACTTTGGGCATATCGAACCACAGAAAGGAGTTCAACAGGCGAGACCCCATATTCCATGGCATATGGAGCTGAAGCTGTCATTCCCGTGGAAACATCTTTCTCTTCGCCGAGGGTGTAACTTTTTCAGCCAGAAATCAACATTGATATGCTAAAGTGCGGCCTAGATGAGTTAGAAGAAAGAAGAGAGCGCGCGCAAATAAGGAATACTGCGTACCAACATAGGGTAGCCAGATATTACAACTCACATGTGCGTGAAAGAAGGTTCTCGCTGGGCGACTTAGTGCTGAAAAGGGTGAACCAAGGAACAAAAGACAAAGCTGCAGGGTCACTCGCAGACAAATGGGAGGGGCCTTATCAGATTACAGGCATAGCTGGCCACGGGGCATATCGCATCACTCGAGAAGGTTTTGGCGAACTACCCCGTCCATGCAATGCGCAGTACTTGAAGATATATTATCCATAACTTGGGGGTCAAGTTTAGAATTGGTGTGAGCCTTTTATTTTTTCTTAGAACAGTTTTCGTTTTAGTATTTTTTTTCTTTTCTTTGTGATTATGTTAACGAAGTTGCAGGAATTATCCAAATAAAGAGTAATTTATTACTGAGAAATCGTGACTTGACTCGCCAATTACAAAGGGCACTCACCGACATATGTCAATACCATTGCGTAAAGATGAGTTTCGTACTCGTAGCAGTGAGAATAAGTGACAACTCAACGAAATTAAAGCAAGTCAAAAGCGACTTAGTCGCCATAGCCCAAGCTACAGAAATTGGGGATCGCCCCCACAAGGAGAATAAGATCTCCGGAGAAAAACTTAGTGTGGGCAAATACGTCCTGAATAAACACCAAGTACGCCAGAACTCAGCAATGACAGCTGAATAAATAAAAACATGTTAAAAACTTGGTGTATGGTCGGATACGTCCTAACAAACACTAAGTACGCCAAAATCCAGCAATGGCAGCTGAATACAAAATATGTTAAAAACTTAGTGAAACGCTAAGTACACCAAAATCCAGCAATGGCAGTTGAATACAAAATATGTTAAAAACTTGGTGAAATACTGAGTAAGTCGAAAATTCAGTAAAAGCAGCTGAACAAAGAAAAAGTTTATAACTTCTTATAAATAAAGTCATTTACAATTAAAGAATTGAGAATGAAAATACAAAAAGAAACTGAAGATACAAAGATTAAACAATCCTTCTGTATGAAAGACACAAAAAGTCAACTAGCTGCAGGAGGGCCCTCGCTATCTTCCTCATCTTCGATCTCCTCGTCTGAAGGCCAGGCGACTTCCTCATCCCCTTCTGGCATAAAACGCTCATAATCCCTTCCAGCAACAGGACCCAAGTCAGGCTCAGCGCCAGAACCAGAAAAGCTGCCCTTCTGACCCGAATAATAAGTATTGAAGGTACGCTTGCTGGGGATTTCTAAATGCATAGGGTGAGGTTCAGTCATGTTGTAGCGACAGTGGGCTTTCCAACGTTTTATCTGCTCTTTAATCGAATCCACTCCGCTGGCCATATGCTGTTGAAAAGACTGGTCGAAACGCCCCAGAGCCTTCTCATTGGAGTGATCCTTCATGGCGAAGAATTTCTTCGCCTGCCTCATGCCTTTTTCGAATTCACGCAATAAAAGCGCATCATAGGCAGGGGATCTCTTGAAACGATCAACCGATTCAACCTCCAGCACAGCCTTGAGATCGTTCAGAATAACTTCATGCGAGGACAATTGGTTGCGCAAGTCCAAAGCTTCACGCTCAGCTTTCTCCTTTGCCTCATCAGTTAGTTGCTCAGCCTCAAAACGTGCTGCGAGTGATTCTTGATTAGCGGAGAGTTGCTCTCGCAGCGAACGAATCTCTTCCTCAGCAGCAGCAGCTAATTTATCTTCAGCGACAAGTTTAGCTGAAAGATAGCCATCCGCTGATTCCCTCATCTGAGCGAGATACTGAGTATGGATTTCCTCAGCAGAGAGTTTCTCAGCGGCCAAAATAGAAGTCTGTTCCCGCAGGCGTTTCACATCCCTCGAAAGGAAATTCCCTCGTCTGTAAGCGTCGGTTAACTCAGACATCATCTAAAAAGAAAAACAGTCAAGTCAGGAAACATACGAATGAAAAACGCAAAACACGAATATCGCAAAAGACTCACCAGGGACTGACAATCAAAGAAAAATTTCATCTTCTTGTTGTAGGATCTGCTCTTCATGTGCTCCCAATCCTCATCAATATAAACATTGTTGTTCATTATATGTGAGCAAATCTCTGCAGCCGTGAAATCTGAAAGGGACACAATCCCCTCTCCCTCACCAACTCCGGTTGGATCCACGGGAGGAACTTCACGGGTAATACCCGAACCTGACGCAGAAACCCCAGTTTGCTTCGATGGCCCCGACCTATCAGCTGGCCCCGGCTGACCAGATGGCCCAGGCTGATCAGCAGACGACACGTTCGGCTCATCTACAGTCGCTGGAGGAGAAGCTGCACCAATTGGAGAAAAAGCAGGAACATTCAATTTACTAACTCTTTCAGAAGGTGGAGACGCTACCTCACTCATCCCTTCAGCGGGGGCTTCAGGCACAGTTGGATGAGTAGAGGGAATTCCGGCGAACACAGGTCCATCAGCACCCTCCTCGTCAGAAGAAACGACATACTGCACGACTTTTGATGCCCGCTTCAAAGGTCGAGTAGTATGGTCAGGGGTGCCCTCAGCCGGGCGTTTTCCTCTACCAGTCCTAGGAGTTAGATCATTCGCAGGATCAAGAGGAATTTCAGGGACATCCGCGTCAAAAATAGGAGTATCACGGACTGGCCCTGAAACTCTAACTTTTTCTTTTCCATTACGGCTGGAGATAGCTGCAGGAGTGGTCGCAGCAGAGGTATTCGCAGCAGGAATGTTCACAGCAGCCTCTGTGTACACAGGGGGTTGTTCCGATTCGACCCCACCCTCAGGAATATCACCAACTTCCTCGCCATCGGAGGGATCGCCGCCATCCGGACTAACAAGTCCATCCTTGGCCAAACCAGCAGCATGTCTTCTACTGGTTGCCTCAGAATTCTTTACTGCCCGGGCGTGTTGATCGCAAACTGTGTCAAAATCGCATACTGCAAGAAAAATAAACAAAGTGTCAACTAACAAGAATAAGATAGTAAAACAAAGAAGGAATGGATAAAGACTTACAGCGAGGAAGCCTTGCATGTAGGCGTATGAAAATCCCCTCGGAAATCATTTTTTCCTCATCCAAGAGGAAGGACCTATCCCTTTCTCTCAAAGGGAGGACAGCTGCTGCGGCGAGGTGAGAAACCTCTCTATTCAGTAAAACAGGGGTCGCCTTCAACCAAGCTTCAGGCGATGTGAAGTGCCTGGGAACCTTCTTCGCCAAGAAATTATGGCGACTACTGGCAGGCAAATCACGACCCCACTCGCCATCAACGAAAAACCAGCTGTTCTTCCACCTCTTGTTCGAAGTGGGAAAACCCCAGATGAACCCCTTTTTCTTCTCATCACCGGAGATTTCTACTTGACCGGGGTTCGCCACGCCCTCAGGGATCCAGCTCTCCACGGGCGAAGAGATAAGGAAATACGTACCACCATGGCCCGCCTGCCTTAGCGTGTAAAAATGGTGGATTTCAAGAGGAGTAGGGGGCCCGTAACCCTTCAACTTCCACATGAGGCACAGTCACATCAATATTCTGTAGCTATTTGGAGCGAGCTGTGCCGGCGCAATTTGAGCCTCCGCAAGAAATCTGGCGATGAAAGGCTGAAGAGGGAGAGTCACCCCACAGCTAAGCATGGCCCCGTAAATAGCGACTGCATTTTCGAGAGGATTCCACACAGCCCGGTTGCCAGGTAAAATGAGATTCACTGAGTCTGGCAGGTCAAAACGACTCTTGTATTTACAAAGCTCAACCTCGCCGACCACATTTACCTCCGTATCAAAAGAACACGGATGGTTTGGCGAGAAGCGTAGCCTATCCCTCTGATGGTCTTCAACATCGGAGTCAACAATCGTCTGTGCATCCAGCAGAGATTCACGTGGAACCCTAGAAGCGCGTCGTCTACTGCTTGTTGGTCTAGAAGATTTCGGTATTGTTGGAGGACCGCTGTTAGAAGATGAAGGAGAGATGTTAGGGATAAAAACATCTCCAGAAGACGGAACATAAACAGAAATTGGGACCGGAGAATCTGGACGAAAATTACGAATCAGAGATTCGATTTTGTCCGCAGTACTTTTATCACCAAGCTCCATGGCTTGCATCATTCGATTAAAAAGAGAAGAGCGTAAAGAAGGGTCCATGGGAACTCACCAGAAAACCCTAGATTCGCGAAAGATTCGTAGAGAGGCAGGAATAATTGATTCCGGTGATCCGTCTGATAAATAGAAAACACAGGGAAAGGACTGTAGCAAGCACTTGAAGGAACAAGGTAGATAAAAACGAAGAATCAAACTGTTCTTTTTTGCTCTGAGAAAACCAGTAGAGAAATAAAATGGAAAGAATGAAATGGAGAAAAGGAAACGATCGGGCCTTAAAAAGAGGGAGTTTCGAAATTCAAAAAAGAAAATCAAGTAAAAGGATATGCAATTAATGAGAATGACAGCCACAGTGACCAGCCGCAATAGTCACCATCAGAAAACAGACATGTGGCATCTCGGGGAAAGCCAAGCGGTCAAAATGTCTCTTCGTCCGTCAGGTAAATAGGTGCGTCAACAATTATGTGGACCAAGTTGAAAGCTTGCACTAGAAGAATCAATTAATCAATACAGCGTGTGACAAAAAGGAAAGAAGGAGGTATTACAAAATGCATCGAAACCTTGTAAGTATAAATATAAATACTACTCGCAGAGACAAACGAAGTAAGAAGAACAAATCATTCGCCCAGCTCGGAGTATTTATGGGGGTATTGTTGTATGCATAAATTCGCCAACCCGACACGTCATCAAAAAGAGTCAATAAAGATTGCCACGTCACTCATTGACCGGGTCAATAAAAGAAATATGACAAGTCAATGTCAAAGTACCTCGAATCCAAAAAGGTCAGAAACACGCTCGCCGAAACTGGATATGTACTCGCCAAATCTAGATATATGGTCGCCGAAGAAACGAAACCCAGAAATAAATGTACTCGCTGCACCAGTATACTGGGCCTAAACCGACTCGGCGGAAACACGGAAATAAACCCTACACTTTAGAAAACCCATAAACAACAAGGAATCAAGGGGGGAAAAGGAGAAGACCTATCTGTATCCACAGCAACGTGGGATTCCCAGTACGAATCTGAAAGGAAATCCCACTATGAGCAGGACTAAAATCAAGGGAAAAACCCTAAATATCATGTATAAATAAAACCACCTATCCCACGAGAAGGGAGTTCAAAAAATCGAGAGAAAAGAGAGCAACTGTAAGAGAGATCTAAGCGTGTAATAAGGCAACGAAAACCTAGTATTATTTTTCTGTCCTCAGGGGCGCCGTGGTTTTTTCCCATTCAAGGGTTTTCCACGTAAAATCTGTCTTTTGCATGCGTTCTTAATTTTCTTGTTTTATATTAAATTGATATAATTGTTGAGTGCGTGGCAATCCAAATTTCACCGTCAACAGTAACGATATACAGTCAATTTGTGTATCGTTTTTGAATTTGGTTCAAATCAGTCTCTACCAAAGAGTTTGGGCTCGGGTCAGGGCCATATATATATATATATCATGTCATATCATATCATATTTACATTTCAATATTACAAATTTGGCACGTGCATTGCATGTACTAGTGTATATATATATATAAACATGCTATTGTGAGTCTGTGACTTTATTTTTTTTAATCTAAGTTATCTCAATAGTTCTTTATCTAATTAGTTCAAATTTTACAATATAAAGATGTTAATTATTTCATAAAAAAAAAAAAAAAAAATTCATTATGTTATATATACAAGGGTATTTTTGTAATCAATTATTTATCATTCCGATTCCTTAGTTTAAATAAACACTAGAAATGAAATAAATTTGATTTTGTTTCCGATTCCTAAATTGTTAATAAACATTGGAATGTAATTTATTAACTTGATTCTGATTCCCCTCCATTCCCTTTCTAGTGGAACTTGATTCCAATTCCATTCATTCTTGATTAGTAAACGCGTTCTTAGTTGTGTTGAAAGAATAATTAGTTGTGAAGTTAATCGGTAGATGTTTAGTTAATTGTATTTTTAAAACTACTCTATAGCTCTAAAGCAGTATATATATGTTTGGTAATTTTATTGCAAAAGTTCTAAAATCAGTTACAATGACTAAAATATACATGATTTTAGAACCCTACTTCATTTTTTTTTCCTTCATTATATCAATATTTAAGTAGATTATTTAAATTAGAAAAAAAAAATTCCACAAGAACAATAAAAATATATTTTTTTTAATTTATAAATCAAATCAATATTTATTTTTGAGATGAAATAAGATATATAAATGATTTTAACTTGATTTCATAAGGATAATAATGATATTTTAAAAGATTCAATAAATGTTGAAATAGATTATTGCATAATCACTTTCAAAAAGTAACCCCGACATACTTCTCAAAATCAATGTCAAAACTTATCAGATTATTAATTAATCACTTTTGGAAGTTTTATTAAACATCATTTTATATCAAAATTATAAAATAAACTAATTTTAACTTTTCAAAAGCAATATATTTTACGTGCAATTGTCAAGTAATTAACATATAGAATATTAATGCAATTAATGGGATTGAGACTCAAGTTGAGATATTTCCCTTCTCGACACACCTAGTCATTCAAGAAATTAAAATTGAGCATATGTAATTAACAGTAATTAAATAAGAAGATCGAAATAAAAAAGAAAAAATATGTATTTTTATTAAATAGAATCACATGATCACGATCAACTTGCATACGATATTATTGGAGTCTGATTCTGTCTTTTAATGGTTGGATTCCTCCGTTACGATGATCTATAAATAATGAAGCAAGGCCTCCATCTAGCAAGAAGAATTGAACGTAAGATATCCAAAGGATCATCGAGCAAGATATACGAGGAGATTGAGGAGGAGAGAAAAGTTCGGCGGATGAAGCCAATGGAACGTAAGTTGTATCTTGATAACAAGATTGATAAAATAATGCTCAAGATCGATAAATGTAATCAAGCTAACAATTTCAAAGTTGTTGAGAGATACCGCCAGGAAGCTATTCGTATTAAGCAACAATTCGAAGATCTTATAGTTAATTTACCTCCTAATTAATTAATGTCTTATTATTATTATAGGTTCATGTCATGTTTGAGATTGTCAACATCTCAACCTCAACTACTTTCTCAACAGCGGCCGATCTCGGTTTTGGGATTTCTGATTTAGGTTTGGTTTGGGGTGGTGGTGGTTTGTTTCTGGGATTTGGTTCGGTTGAAGGTTCGATTCAGTTTACTGTGTGTGCGCGTGTGCATTGATGGGGTTGAGTTGGGTTTTGGGTTTGCTTTGGGGTTTTGATTTTCTGCGTTTGGGGATTGAGGGTGTTGCGTTTCTGGTTGGATCGACGGTGGATGGTTTTGGGTGGATCGATAACGGTGATTTGTTTCTAGGTTTTGGGTTTGGTGATGATGGTGGATGATTATTGTTTAGGGTTGATGGATCTAGTCTTGGTGGAGATCCACATCTCTACCACACCAATAATATATTTTTTAAATTTTTTGTTTTTTGATCTCTATGGAGGTGGATCTCCATGGAGATCAAAGAGATGAATCCGTTGATCTTTACCAGATTTAAAATTTTATTTTTATAATTTTTGTTTTTAAAATTCTTTTTTATTTTAGATCTCCACCAAATTAACAAATTTTTTTAAATTTTTAAAATTTTAAATTCTTTTTAATTTTTAATTTATATTTTAAAAATTAAATAAAAAAAATATAAATAGATATATCCACCGTTGAGATGGAATGTGGAGATTTGTTGCCATTTTTTTTCAATTATGTTTTTTTAATTTTTTTTTGTTTTCTATTTTTTAAAATATTTTTTTTACTTAATGAATATCTTGAGGTTTAAATGGTCATTTTCAGATTATATTGAAGGATCAAACCTTTTTTTGAACGGAAAAGGAAACGAAAGGGGGAATATTAATAATAATTTCATTTTTAGGTGATTAACGGTCATTAATGAAAACACAGGGACCAGTCTTTCTAATAGGAAAAAGTCAAGGGGTTGGGGTTGGGGTGGGGGAATGATACTTTTCCTTTTTTTATTTAACATTCTTTTGTTCCTTTCTTTATTTTCACAGATTGGTCTTTCCATTACTTATGATTTGTTTGAAAACAACACAACTTCATAATATAATAGAGAACAAAGGAATAACTACTTGAGAAAAAAAATCATATGTGGCCAAGTGAGATTGTAATCTATATTGCTAATGGAGGAACACGGCAGTGACCAGTGGTGACTTGGTGAGAGAGAAGAGTTCATTCACATTGGAAGGGCAACATTGTCATTTTGCATTATGCTCATGGTAGGGTGGAAAATGACTAATACCGAAATAAAGGGGACCAAAATGACTAATACCTCAAAAGTCAGGGGAGAAAATAATATATCCCAAAAAAATGAAGAAAAAAGAAAAGAAAAAAACATAGCCAATGACAGTAATCTCACAATTCTTAAAAATCCAAATTAAACGAAACCCTTATCTAAAATGAAAAAAAAAAAAAAAAAAAATCAAACTTTGAAATAAACTGAGTGACTACACTTCACATTCCCCTACAAGCTGAACTGTGGAGATAAAGTCAGTTTCAGCTTGGAACCAAGTGTAACAAATCTATCCACAGAGGTGTTTTTGGTAAGAATATTTGCAGTTTGTTTGCAATTCAGAATGGCAAACACTTCAGCAACAACCTTCTCACAAATGAAGTGCATATCAATTTCTATGTGCTTTGTACATGCATGAAAAACATGATTATGTGCAAGAGAAGTTGCACTTTGATTGTCACACCACATCATAGATTATTTGGATAATGAGAAGCCAAGCTCTTGAAGCAAAGAATGAATCCAAACTATCTCAGTAGAAGCAGAAGGTCTGTGCTAGAGATCACTTGTAGAACACGTATCATTAATGCAACTAGCCTAGTCCGCATCAGCATAACTTGTAGGCTAAGATCAGTAGGAGTGAACAACAAACAAAAAAGAATTGTGCCTTTCAAATACCTTAGCAGTCTCATACAGGTTTGCCAATGAGTTTCTGATGGAGCCACCAATAATTGGCTGAGTTTGTTAACAATGAAGGCTAAATCAAAGTGATGTATAGTGACAATTTTTTTTTTTTTTTTTTTATCACTATAACAGCAAAATTTGTCACAATATCTATTTTGCGACAAATAAAAGAGTGTCATTAACAATTGGTCACTATTGCTCCTATCACTAAAAGTATTGGTGACAATTTTTTTGGTATATGTCACAAATCATAACTTTTAGTGACACAATGTTAATGAACCCTATCTAATGACAAAATAAAAATTAGGTCACTATAAAGAAACTTAATGACAGTTAATAGTTTGAATATTTTATCACTATATACATACTTAGTGACATTTATTTGTATAAAAATTGTGTCACTATAAAAAAACTTAATGACAGTTAATTCGCTTGAATATTTTGTCACAGTAAACATACTTGGTGGCAATTAATTGTTTACAAATTGTGTCACTAGATACAAATTTAGTGATAGTTAACCGTTTGAAAAGTGAGTCAAAATATATAAATGTGGAATTGGTGAGAAATGTCACATTTTTAAACTGATTTGGTGACAATGTCACTGCTTTAATAAGTTAAGTTTAAAAGGCACATATTTATGGTGAACGGACAAAAATACCCTTACTTTACACATTCTTTTCTTACTTTGAAGTTTTCTGAGATTTAAAACAGACCTCCAATGGATAATTAGTTTTGTGGCTCTACGCAAACGCATTCGGGGGTCGAGCTCCCCGCTGAGCTCGCAGTGGTCGAGCTGCCCGGTTAGCTCGTGGGGGTGTGGGGGCAACGCCCCCAGAGATTTTTTTTGGTTTTGAATCTTCCATTGAAAAGGCTCGAAATGAAGTGTTCGAGCCTTTTCATACACCAATCGTGCCTTTTCATTAGTGTATGAAAAGGCTCGAACACTTAATGAAAAGGCACGATTACTGTACAATCGTGCCTTTTCATACACCAATCATACCTTTTCATGTACAAAAAAGGCACGATTACTATACAAAAAGGCTGGAAACTTTGTTCAAAAAGGCTCGAAATATTTTTTAATTTTTTAATCGAGCCTTTTGGAAAAGTTATCGAGCCTTTTGGAAAAGTTATCGAGCCTTTTAGAAAGGTTATCGAGCCTTTTGGAAAGGTTATCGAGCCTTTTGAAAAGGTTATCGAGCCTTTTAGAAAGGTTATCGAGCCTTTTAAAAAAGTTATCGAGCCTTTTAGAAAGGTTATCGAGCCTTTTCCAAAAAGGCTCGATAACCTTTCTAAAAGGCTCGATAACTTTTCCAAAAGGCTCGATAACCTTTTTAAAAGGCTCGAAATGATTTCGTGCCTTTTTGAAATATTTTCGTGCCTTTTTACACTGTCATCGTGCCTTTTGAAGTTGTTATCGAGCCTTTTGGAAAAGTTATCTAGCCTTTTAGAAAGGTTATCGAGCCTTTTGGAAAAGTTATCGAGACTTTTCCAAAAAGGCTCGATAACCTTTCTAAAAGGCTCGATAACTTTTTCAAAAAGCTCGATAACAACTTCAAAAGGCACGATGACAGTGTAAAAAGGCACGAAAATATTTCAAAAAGGCACGAAATCATTTCGAGCCTTTTCCGAACTTTTTTCGAACCTTTTTCGAGCCTTTTGGTGAAGAAGGTTACTGTGGGGGGCAATTTTGTCCGTTCACCATAAATGGTGCCTTTTAAACTTAAGTTAGTAAGTTGGTGCCTGTTCCCAAAAAAGAGCCTCAAATAGTGCTATTTAATTTTTTAACCCATATATAAATCTAGTGACAGTTTGAAAATTGCGTTACTATATGCAAATGTAGTGATATTTAACCATCTGAAATGCCAACACTACTATTGTCAATTGAAACAATGAGCATACAGATGAGAGGAAATTATAAGAAAATGGTAAAGCTTTATTAATTGAAGCAACAATTTAAAGGTCTTAGCAGTCATTTTTACGGTCAAAGCACCAAACAGAATTGATATCTTACAAAAGTACAATTCAGTAGGCAAGGTATTTATCTATACAATTAACGAAGATTTAAAACAAAAAATACGATGAACCCAAAACCAATGGATGATTTTTACCCAAGTTCTAGCCTTTAGAGCTCTCCAACAGTCTCCTTTGGAGACCCCCCTAACTTAAGTGGAATTGGTGAGAAATGTCACCTTTTTAAACTGATTTGGTGACAATGTCACTGCTTTAATAAGTTAAGTTTAAAAGGCACCTATTATGGTGAACGGACAAAAATACCCTTACTTTACACATTCTTTTCTTACTTTGAAGTTTTCTGAGATTAAAAACAGACCTCCAATGGATAATTAGTTTTGTGGCTCTACGCAAACGCATTCGGGGGTCGAGCTCCCCGCTGAGCTCGCGCCCGGTCAGCTCGTGGGGGTGTGGGGGCAACGCCCCCAGAGATTTTTTTTGGTTTTGAATCTTCCATTGAAAAGGCTCGAAATGAAGTGTTCGAGCCTTTTCATACACCAATCGTGCCTTTTCATTAGTGTATGAAAAGGCTCGAACACTTAATGAAAATGCACGATTACTGTACAATCGTGCCTTTTCATACACCAATCGTGCCTTTTCATGTACAAAAAGGCACGATTACTGTACAAAAAGGCTGGAAACTTTGTTCAAAAAGGCTCGAAATATTTTTTAATTTTTTAATCGAGCCTTTTTGAAAAGTTATCGAGCCTTTTGGAAAAGTTATCGAGCCTTTTAGAAAGGTTATCGAGCCTTTTAGAAAGGTTATCGAGCCTTTTGGAAAGGTTATCGAGCCTTTTTAAAAGGTTATCGAGCCTTTTAGAAAGGTTATCGAGACTTTTCCAAAAAGGCTCGATAACCTTTCTAAAAGGCTCGATAACTTTTCCAAAAGGCTCGATAACCTTTCCAAAAGGCTCGATAACTTTTCCAAAAGGCTCGGTAACAACTTCAAAAGGCACGATGACAGTGTAAAAAGGCACGAAAATATTTCAAAAAGGCACGAAATCATTTCGAGCCTTTTCCGAACCTTTTTCGAGCCTTTTTCGAACCTTTTTCGAGCCTTTTCAAACCTTTTTCGAGCCTTTTTCGAACCTTTTTAAACATTTTCGAGCCTTTTTAACTATCAATATATTATGGTGAAGAAGGTTACTGTGGGGGGCAATTTTGTCCGTTCACCATAAATGGTGCCTTTTAAACTTAAGTTAGTAAGTTGGTGCCTGTTCCCAAAAAAGAGCCTCAAATAGTGCTATTTAATTTTTTAACCCAGCCTTTAAGAGACTTGTTTAAGGGAGAAGCTGTATTTTTTAAACTCCAACAAGTCTCTTAAAGGCTCCCTTAAATGTATTTCGGTGGAGCTCACTCCCTTAATTAAGTAATTAAATAATCCCAACAATTATTTTATTATCTAATGAGTAATTTGTTTTACAATAATAATTACAAAGTAAAACATCAAGATAATAATAAAAAATTATTAAGGGAGCCATTTAAGAGAGTATTGTTGGAACGCATACTCCCTTAATGGTCTTTTACAACAATATCCACTCTTATTTAAATGGGTATTCAAGGGGGACTGTTGGAGATACTCTTACACCGTAGATCCATCACTTGAGAGTTATCAACGACAAAAAATTCACTTGAAAATATTGGGCATCTATATATATATAAATATATATATTAGCCTCATAGGGATGTTATTCACACAAGCCGTAATTTAATAAACCAATGAAAAGACCATATTGCCTGATAAATTAACCACTCAGAAGTTCAGGATTCCCATAAGCATGCTTGGCCTTTCATGATCCCCGCTATGCTAGTTTATGCAAAGCGACCTATATAGATTTAACAACTGAAACAGAAGTTGAAACAAAATTTTAATATATACCATTGAAGATGAAATTTATTTTACAGAGCTTTATTTCCAAAACATAATGTCATAGTTAAATATATATATTTCATCCAATGTTGAGATACAGTTTCTCTAACAAATCGAGCTTGATCAGAATAATATTGCTTAAGAGTATCTGATAAAACAAAGATTGTAGTTTACAGTAGCTACCTAGGCCGGCAGCTTAATTTCCCAAGAAAGTTGCTACATAGTAAGTGTCACCAACTACTATGTACACCGATAATTACTATGTATAGTAATTGAGACTTGTCAAGTCTTTATAATCTTTCCTTGAGACTTGAGACTTGAGGAGTACACTAACCCTGAATGGTGAATCAAATTCATGCACTACTTGACCCTTCTCCCATGTTTGGTGAATCTAAACAACCAGACTATTTTTATCCCGTTGGAGCTCACCCTTCTTATCCGGACTACTTGACCCTTCTCCCATGCTTTGCTCCGGATAAAATAGCAATCCCCTCCAAATCAATGGGATTATTTTTATCCCAGATTCAACTCCTTCACCACCACTGTGTGCCATTGACGCTACCACCATAAGATCTCCACAAACATGAAAGAATGGTGACGGCGGTAGCAAGGCTGGTCCTAGGCATAGGCCGACGAGATGGCCGCCTAGGGCCCCCATTTCCCAAGGGCCCCCAAATTCATTTAGTGTGTATTCTATGTTAGGCCCGAGTAGAGTTTTGTTTAAAAAAAAAACAAAAACAACCCACATGTCAATTATTATTTAAAAGACCCACCAAAAAAATATTTATATACAGCCCATATGTTTTTGTTGTTAAAAAAAATGCCCATTAAAGAAACAAAATCATAATGCATTTTTTTTTTTATAGACAAAATCATTATGCTTACCCCATCACAACATATCAAAATGCAAATTGCAATTCATTGTATCTGACATTCGAAATTTTTTAGGGTTCTTTACTTCTTTGGCACTTGGTAGCTCTCAAGCTCTGTTATTGGCTTCTTACGAAATTGGGAATTAGTGGAAAAGTAATTGTTCTTGGATTGGAATTTGGAAGCTCTCTTCTTAAAATCAATTGTAGTTGTTTTAGAAGGTAATTTAGTATATGTTTGGAAGAGCTTCTCAAATAGATCTTTTTGCAGTAGATCTTTTAGAGGTAGAGCTTTTAAATGAAAGTTGTTGGTCGTTTGGTTGTCAATTAAAAAATAGCTTTTTTAATTATAGAATTACCAAAATACTCTAGCAAATATTAAATTATAGGGTTATATTGGAGATTTTAGTGTTATTCAAAAAACTCCAAAAGATCTACTTGGAAAAAGCTTTAAATTTGGGCTTCTTCAAGTAGACGTAAAACAGCTTTTTTTAATCATCCAAAAACTCTACTGAGTGACAACCAAACGATACAAAAAAAATTGAATGGAGCTTTTTTAATTAAAAAAGCTATTTTAGCTAGTAGACAAGCTTTTCCTTAACACATCTTTTCCTTTTTCTTCTTCTTTTAAACCGAAAACCTCTTTTCGTTTTTCTATTTTAAGTTTTGTTAGAATTTTGTATGTATTATGTATTATGGAACCCGAAGGTAAGGATTCAGGAACGCAACTACCCAATAGAAAATTTTGTTCTTGAATTTTTATGCATGCATTGCTAGAATTGTTCTTGAATTTTGTATGTATTATATTAGAATTTCGTTTTTCTATTTTAGTTTTGTTAGAATTTTGTATGTATTATGTATATGGAACCTGGAAGTCGGGATTTGGGGGCCTCATTTTTTTAGTTCGCCTTGGGCCCCCGAAATCTCAGGACCGGCCCTGAGCGGTAGATCAGATCTCGATCTACCATAGAACCACTACCTTGTGCAGCCAAAAAGTGTGGAATTCTTAGTTTCTTCATGATGACTTGCCATGAAAGGATATTTCAAGGCCTTGTGCACCCAAAAAGTGTGGAATTCTTAGTTTCTCACGATGACTTGCCATGGCAGGATATTTCAAGGTGGGTTCTGGTTGGTGGGTGGTTTCGATTGTGATTGGGATGCAAGAGAGAAAAGGAAGAATAACCCCGGAATACAGATGACTGTTACCCGGCCAGGTCCGGGTATACCCGTACCCGGCCCGGGTTTTTGCCATCCCTAGGTGGGTGGTTTCGATTGAGATGCTAAAGAGAGAACAGAGAAGGCAACCTTTTTGGGTGGGGATTTTTGGGCTTTCTAGACTTTCCTTGTCCAATCCCATTGCTTACCCAAACACATGATAGGATTATTTTTAGTCCTATCCGATATTGCACCAAACACAAAAACACAATAATTAATCTAATCCAATCTCATCTTTTAAAAATAGTTCAATCCTATACCGCACATCAAACACATATCAAAGGTGTTATTTCATAATTTCCATTCCATGCAGGGGTGGACCCACTTTGACCAAGTGGGGCCTGTGCCTAGGGGTGGCAAAAATCCCCGACCTGCCCCAAACCTGCCCCGCCCCGATCTATTTGGGGCGGGTTTGGGGCAATGAAAATGGGTAACGGGGCGGGTTTGGGGTAGATTTTTTGACCTGGCCGGGTTACCAAGTCGGGTATGGGGCGGCCCCTTTTGCCCCGACCCGCCCCGTTTGACCCGGAATTTATATATATTTTAAATATAAAAGGAAAAATGAAGAAACCCTACTGAAGTCTGAACTCTGAAGTAGCTTCCCACGCCGTTCACCACTCACCATACTCCAAGTCTCCAACTAGTCGCTGAACTGTTGAAGTAGCTGCTGGTTTCATCTTCTTCTTCAACCAGGTGAGCTTTCTTACTCGTGATAAAAGCCTTTTGCTACAAGCCGTTTGTTCATCTCTATATAAAAAAAATCTTACTTGTATTTTATCTTGTAAGCCCACCTTGAGTCCTTGACCCAACAATGTTTTTGTCAGGTGGCAGAAAGACAAGATCTCAGGTCTCATTTGGCATCCATTTATTCTAACATAGCTCGTTTCCAATTCTCATCAGATTTGCTCACTCGAACCAGGTTCGATTTCCATCTATGTTTGTTCTTGTTTATAAATATGTATTGCAATTAGTTCCATCTACTTTTTTTTTTCTTTGATGAAACGGGTCAAACGGGACGGGTTTGGGGCACCTCTGCTCCAATCGGGGTGGGTTTGGAGCGGAAGTTTTTGACCCGGCCGGGTCATGGGTCAGGTTTGAGGCAACCTTTCAAAACCGGGTTACAGGTTTGGGGCAGCCTCGACCCGCCCCGACCCACCCCATGGCCACCCCTACCCGTGCCCTACCTCAATTTTTTCAAAATAAAAATTGATTTTATGTTCTTATATATATACACGTACATGTCACAACTCACAAATTAATGATGACGATTGGGAGTAGTTACAGAGCTGCAGAGAAACTTAAACAGCTGGGCAAAGGTAGTGGATGAGAATGTGAAGATGGAGAAAAAGATATTTCCAAAACACGAATCACTTGACGGATTCTTTGATGATGAATTGAAGAAGAAGAATTCAGGAATGCTTTATATAGAATTATATTTCCAAAACCCGAATCACCTGGCCGGCTGGCCCGGCCTGCCAATTTAAAAAAAAAAAAAAAACAATTATTAAACAATATATATTAATATATGCATAATTAAACAAAGCTAAACTTGTACTGAAATGGTTAAGTCAAACAACCTTTATGCTAAGATTTTTGGTTCGTTCCCCACCCTTCGCAATTTTGCAAAAGAAAAAAAAAAATTTTAAAACGTATTAAAGTATTTATACATATACAACTTAACAAGGTTGAACTTGTAGTGAAATGGTAAAGTTACACAATGTGTTCCTTTGAAACGTTGATTCGATTCCTACCCAAAACAATATCATAAAGGGGAATGTTATCTATCTTTTCCATTTACCTTTCCCACTCATTGCTTGACACGTATACACACTAGTAGTACTATAATTAGTAGAAATTTAAACAATGTGTTATTATGTTTTTAGATACGATAAATATATTTTATTTTAATTTATGTGGATTACATTGTATTTGGTAAATTAAGAATTTTTTTTTTTTTTTTTATATTAATGATAATAATTTTTATATGGGGCTCCGTTTTTTGTTAATATCATTAACTGGATTGGGCCCTGAAATAGCAGGTGGCAACCCTGCCCTTGAGATGGTCTATGGTTTCTGGTATTATTTTTTTTCATCATTGGAAGCTATTCTAATTTCTCACACATTATTTGAAGAATAAAATAGAATGTTAATGCAATCAATACGAGGGACATTTAGCCAAAAATGTTGGAGAGTAACAACGATTACTATTCACTCTGTGAACCTCCGGTTGGTGTGCAGGATTAGATTTGACTATTATATGAAGAAATAAAAACAACACCTGTATATTAATAAATGATTGGTATATCAAAAGTTGGGCTTACAAATAAAAACATCTTAATGAGTATCACCCCATCATAACTTTCCAAATTCTTAGGCTTTTCTTATACAAAGACATTAAATAATAAATAAAAACTTATTGAAGGTTTTTGAGATATTCTTGCACACACATGTATGTCCCAAAACCAATCATCTAGGAATATATAGTATCATGAGGGTGTTGGAGGATCAATCTTTCATAAATATTGCAAAGGCTAACGCAGGAAAAAATGCTATACTAGCACCACCGGTGATCCACAACTTGAGATGATCAGGCAGTAGCATCCCCATAAGAGCTATGAATCCATAGGTGGTGATAATATATCCGATTCCTGTAATGATTATAGCCGCCACTCCAGGTTTACGTCCGCATAGTAAGATACCAAATAAGCAGCAAAAGAAGCCTATAGTGTTACAGGTGACAGCAGAACAGAAGAGAATTTCAGCATTGCTTGACATAGAAGAAGTGCTGACTTTGGAACCATTAATTGCCAACAAAGTGAGAGCTGCTTGGGCAGCAATCATCATGATTGACTTTGTCAATCCACGATGGTTGAGTGGTGGTTGTTCCTTTACAAAAATGCTCGTGACATTGGATAATGATTGTGCAGGTGAAGCTTCATAATCAGGATCAACTGGGATATGGACCTGATCATCACCAAGGGAAGTCGGATGATCAGATCCTAACTGTGACAATAAGCTTTCCGAATGATCCAATAGTTCCATAGCTTGGTTGCTATTCAAGCTTCCCATACTTACTTCTTGATGAACAATACTACCATCTTCAATCATCATATTCATATATTTGCTAATAGTTAACAACTTGGATAACTACTCTGCCATTTAATGACGCAGCTCTCTAACTCTAACCATGTTAAAGATTGAAATTTCCTAGAATGAATGTTGTCTGTCTCCGATCCAACCTAAGATGTCACTAATGACTATCTCCCTCTCTCCACAAGTCCACATCAGTCCATCACTCCCTTGGTTTCAACTTTATCAATACTGTGTCCGGTGTAATACAGTGTTTTTTTTTTTTTTTTTTTAAGGAAATTTGTGGAGTACCGGAGATGGGGTGATTCATCCAACTATATATATATATATTACAATTTTGTTTTTATTTTTTTTTAGAGAAAATCAAAAATAGCCTCCCAAAACATTAGACTTTCATTTTTAACCACATACGAAAGTTTAACCGTTAATAACCGCATTTTGAAAAATTACTTAAATACCCTCATAAAAACTATCCCCAAACTATTCTAAAATTCTCAGATAAATCGTGCATATTATGATTTATGAGGAACAAAACAGAATTTGAAATTAGAATGTTCAGTTCAGGCAATCAATTTGGAGGGCATCAAACATAGAATGTTGGAGAGTAAAAGCAACAATTACCCTTCACTTTGTGAACCAAAAAACTATATATTAATAAATTATCGGTATCAAAATTGTTGGGCTTACAAATGATACATGATTCAACATAGCCTCTGCTAATGTCAAATAAAAAAGTAGAATCAAAGCAACAACGTTTAATTTTTGAATCTTGTGCTTCGGCTGATCCCTGCATTGATTCCAGAGGCTTCTCCACCATAAGGACCAGCCGGTTTCTTGATATCCCGTACTTGCCCCTTCCGACGCACAACTGCCTTTTCGTGCTTTGACTGCACATTCCAGAGAGTGAGAGAGTAATTAAGAGAATCAAGATTCTATTACAACCATAGTAACAGTATATACAACACATACCCTGTATTTCTTTCTCGGATTTTTTAATAGCTTCTTGCGTGTGCGAGTAAGACCTCTGTTCTTCTCAATCTAATGTAAAATAGTAGAACAATATATAATCACAAATTAGGAGGAAGTGAAGAAAAAGATCTAATAAGCAGATATGAATCAGGTTTCCTCACCTGATAACTGATCTGTCGTTTTCCATCTACAGATTCAGGCAAAGATGGGATTGCTGAAGTCCTGCAAAATCAAACAAGTTTCAACTTTTAAGGATACAAGAACCACACATTGTTGTACTTAAAAATGAGTAGCAAAGGCAAAAAGGAACTTAATTGAGCCAGATTATACTTAAACATTACATATCCAAGTAAAAAAAAATCATATCATAGAAAATTATAAGCTAGCAAAACCTGGCAATAGTTAGTAAGACAACTACAAGAAAGATCAAGAACTAAAAACAGTGCATGACACACCTTGTATAAATCTCAGCTTTAGCAGCAAGTTTTGCAGCTCGTTGTTGTTTCACTTGTTTGTAAAATTCATCTTCTGATTCTCCTGTATCTCCATCCTCCATGTCACCATCTTCATCACTAATAGGAGTTCCTAGTTCGTCCCCAGCATCATCATCCTCAGACTTAATTCCAGCTCCAGCCAATACTCTGAGCTCATGTTTCCTCCGCCTTTCTCCAATATCATCCCTTCTAGGCAAATCATCATCACCAGAAATAACCTTTGAAAAAAAGAAAAAAAGAAACATGCACAATTAAAACCACCTCAACAAAATTAATCAGGTATACGTCTAAAAAAGGCTAGTAGGTTACGAGCAACACACTCATTTTTATTTTTTTTTGAAGCAAGAGCAACACAATCATTAACAACACAAGATATATCATTTGGATTTCAGCCTCCCAAAAAATCATATGATATAATTGGCAGAACAAGACCTTGTGTGTTGGGTCTAAGTGGTACAAAGGTTGCTAGTGGATCTTGAGTTCATAATCAATCTAATTTAAATAGAGTTGTCCATTGGAAGTGTGAGTATAGGGATCACTGCCTGATGTAAAAATTATTTAAAAGGAATGGGGAGCAATAAATTATCTACAGGATTCTATATTGAATATCATATCCAAAGAAATGAGAAGTTATTTACATTACGTTTTGTTCATCAATTCACGGAGCAAAACAATAACTCAACACCCTATGCAACCTGTGGCGAACAGTAGGAATTTCAGCATAACTATAAGTTTTGCTAAAACCTCAAAATAGAAAAATCAACCAAGTGTCAAATGCGAGCTTCTTTCGGTGACAAACTGACAATTGTGGTCTTTTTTAATTTAACACATCAAGCTTTTAAGCAGCTTAAGAGCTCAGCTGCTAGATTTATAATACTTTCTCCATTAATGAGTTCAGCAGCAATGATTTTGAATACCTACTCAACTACTTGTGCAGACTACATTTGCCAATCACAAAGTCCAGGTTTCTAATAAAATTATATTAAAGATGCACCAGAAGGAAATAATCACATCTAGTTTTTTACCTTTATCTTGTTTGGTCGAGCAGTGGCAAGTTGGGAAAGTTTACTTGAGCGCGTTGAGCTTACATGCGCATTACTCAGTCCCAAAGTGCCCCTCTCAATGTCCATAGCATCATCATCAAAATCATCATGTGTCTCAAGTTGTCTGCTCCATTTTAAGTTGAACAAATTAGTCTTTAAAATGTCAACAGAAGCATAAATTGGGGATCATAAGACTAAAACATACCCATTCACTGGTTTCAAACGTTTCTTGGCTATATCAGGCTTTGGAGCTATAGAACTAAAGACTCCCTTCTGCTTCAGTTTTTCCTCAAGAGCAGCTCTAATTTTTAACATTTCCAAGCTCTGTACACCAACTGGATCATTCTGCCATATTTTTAAGTCTCACAATTAGCCACACATCAGCAAGAACAACAAAGAACATACAAAATGCAGTACGAAAAAGAATAGGGAGAGAATGTGAACTGTTTGGACTGAAACATGAAATAAATTACCTGACATTTGCGTTTACCTCCTTTATTCTCATTATTTCCTAAGGACTCCCCTTTATCCAACTCATTTGGGTCAGAAGCCTGTACCAGTGACGCTTGTTTTGCATCAGCTGAGAGATGAGGTGTTTCATATTGATCTTTTGCGACTGGAGCAGATGCAACTACTTCATTCCCCACAATAAACTTGGCTCCTGTTTCAGCTGTATGATCTTTCTTTAAAAATTCATCAACCTCAAATGGCAAATTCCCATCAAGTTCTTTCATCTGTTATGTGGAATCATGGATCACTCATTAGAAAGTGGCAAGCTACAAGAAATTAGCTCTCATCCATTCTATAACAAACAAGAAGAGTAGCTCATATAAAGTACCAAGTTTCTGAGCAAAAACAAGAGGTTATAAGAAAAAAAAAAGAAGAAGAAATACAAGTACATGCCATTCAAATGGGTAAAAAGATTGCTAAATATTACCAATTCTAACGAAGAATAAATTACGTACTGAAAAAAATAAAAATAAATTTAAATTAAGAACTCTATTTTAATTGATCTACATTTTATAATCTATTGTCCGTAGATATTTGCTTATGAATTCTTAATATTTACTAATCTTAAGTAGGAAGAGTTGAAAAAGACACTAATACAATTTCCTTATGGATATGAAGATTCTTGAGGGATTTATAGGGTCTAAAAGCTCCAGGGATAAAAAAAAGATAATTAAAAAACACCTAGTAGATATCATTTTATTATGTGTTCTTAATATAGTAACAAATGTACTGTAGAGTAAGGTTTAAAGGACACACATTATCTAAAAGTGTATGATATTGGCATTATATTACAAAATAGGAAATTTTTAGTCGAAAAAGTATTTTTCAATGCTTTGGAAATGAAAAATTAACTCACGGTCATTGATAACAATATAGGCTTTCTAGAAAAGTAGTAGACCTTATCTAGCAAGCCCTTGATCTCCACAAGACGTGCTATGACAGGATGATCACGAACTGGCTGCCCTTCCGACTTGAGAAGAAGATAAAAGGTTATGGATTGGCAATAGGCTAGCAAAAGAAGTTGCTTCACCTCCAAATAGCGCATCCCACCTTCCAGCTTGACTTCCTGCTCTTTAACCTTCACAAAAACAGCAAAACATTATAAATAAATAAGGCACCAATCAAATGCAAAATTATTTGCCCCTAAATAGACAGCACAGAAACTCTGAAGAAACTGCATTATGTGAATGCTGGTAAGATGATGGTATTATAGGCCATTAGGATTACCTTAAAAAATCAGATATTTGTATATCAATCCTTTCATAGAGAATATGAATCCTTAAACACACACACACACACACACACACACACAAAAACAAAATACAGGATTGTCATAATCCTCTCAAGTCAAAACTCCATAGAGTGGTCAAATGTGAACCTATTAGTCTATGACAATGCCATATAGGCATGCTACAGACAACATAGACTCTAAAACATTGACATGATAAAATCTTTGTGAGTAGATAAAACAAGCCCGCGGAATCAACTAGCACATGTATTGTTATGTGACATTTTTAATAAACCTTCAACAGAATGGAACAGCAAGAGTGATGTACCCATCAATCAAAAATAGAGCAATTAAAGAAGTACATTACCTTGCTTAAAAGCGGATTAACTTTGTTTTCAAGTTGTTCAAGGGCATCATTCAGCTCTGACAGCAAGCCAACCAATTCTGGAGCAGAACTGGTAAGGGAAATATTAGCCAAGCAAGCAGAAGCATTAGATATAAGAGAGCTATAGTTAAGGAAAAGCGAAGAAGATGATTTTAAATTAAAGCACCAATTACGATCTCATAGAACAAGCTACAGTCAGACATTTAAAACTACCAGAGCCAATAATATATATGTCCTTCTACATTGTGAACTGAAGACTTGAAGAGCTACTCGCCACCCTACCATATATAATGAACAAGCACCTCCCAACTATTAATGGGTGCCTAATATACTAAAAACTGGTTCACCACATTGGGTCCATTGGGAGGTAAGGGATAATAGTAAGCTGACAAACACAGCAAGCAATGAAGGATCTCACAAATTGAAACAACAAGTTTTCTATATTCAGTAATATATTATACTAAATAAGACATACAATAGCAGTTTACCTATATACCACATCCATTTGCTCCTCCTTCGACAAAGCATTCAAATCTTTCTTGACCTCCTCATATGTTGTGCCTATGTCATCTTCAGTTTCTTTGCGAGGTGGAGATTTTCTTGTGCTTTTTCCTTTAGCCGAGATTTCCTGCACGAAATATTGTTGAAATATCATTCAACAAAAATTATAGTTTATCCAACCATTTTGAGAGATAAAATTTCCAGAATCAAATTCCATTCCATTTTAAGGACAATATAGATAACAACATCAAAGCAACAAGGTATGAGCAACACCCACCTCTAAGGTTAATTCCCTGTCACTATCACTAACATCTATAAGGCCAAAGTCTTCCATTTCTAAAGTTTTGGCCCTCTCTTTTTGCATTCTTAACACCTCTTCCTCCTCTTCAGCAAGGGACTCATCATCGCTTGACTTAAGCTATAAGAGTATATTTAAAAGAAAAAAAAAGTTAAAATCAAACAAAGAATAATTCAAAGTTTTACTGAATATGTTAGTCTACAATCAGTAATGACATACAATATTGATTGGAAACAAAATGCTACTTGCATGCACAAGGAGAGGGGAGACACCAACAATTGTCCCCATAATGCTTCATTTTAAATCCTAACCTCAAAATCACGATTGTCCCCATAATAATACTGGTTCTTCATCCCACCCCATAAAGCCTTTTTTTCTTTCTCGTCTTCATCCTCGTCATCATCATGCATTTCATCCTCAACTCCACCAAATTTTGCCTGTAAAAATTTTTGCTGCCTCACAACTGCAAATAACATAACATGCAATAAATACTCAAGTGAAATGTATCTTACAACCTAGTGTGAACTCCAACCAAAGGTAGGAGACACCAACAATTAAAAGAAAAGGAATATTCTTTTAGAAATATTTATGCACATACAACAAACACACTACAAGTGTACAAAAAGAAGAAAACTCTCCCTCCCTCCCTCCCTCCCTGTAAAAATTTTTGCTGCCTCACAACTGCAAATAACATAACATGCAATAAATACTCAAGTGAAATGTATCTTACAACCTAGTGTGAACTCCAACCAAAGGTAGGAGACACCAACAATTAAAAGAAAAGGAATATTCTTTTACAAATATTTATGCACATACAACAAACTCCCTCCCTCCCTCCCTCTACACCCATTAAGTAATCTTTTAACTATATTATTATTTCAAAAAAAAAAAAAAAACCGAGGATATTGTAAGTTTAGTCTGTTAGCTAATTAAAGCAACTTTAAGTGGATAGCTATATAAATTCAGCTATAAAATACTTCATTAGTTGTAAAGTTTAAGACAGGTAACCCAGCAAAACAAACTAAAACTTGTTCTTGAATAAAATTTTGATTTGCGACTGAAAAATGATATTTGCCATCGTTCTCTAAAGCCATTTTTATAAGTATCCTAAATGTGGTGGTTACATGTATAAAACCAGTGCTAAACATGTTACATCATCTCATGAAATAATACCATACATTTGTAGGTAGCAATGCAAGTTTTTTTTTGTTTTCATATTTGTAGGTAGCAATGCAAGTATTTTTTGTTTTCACATGAATGCCCTAATGAAATCATATAAGGGAATCCAACAAAATAAAAATAAAAAATTACTACAGCTTTATTTTTATGATAGGATTAAAGAAATTAAGACAAAATGTAAGATATTCCAAATCCCCATCCTTACTTTTTGCTGCCATTCCAGTATCCCGGGCATCATCAATATCATCGTTCTCATCATCATCGTCATCATCATCTTTATCCTGTAAGAAGAATTAGGGACAACGAAATGGGAAAATCTGAGAATCCATTTTTCCAGCACTAAATAAAATAATAAAAAGTTACCATAAGTGATTGGACATGATTGGAATTCCTAAATGTTTGCTCCACACAGAATTTACTTAACAGGGCTGACCACATTAGTTTAGTTATGACTCCATGATCGAATAAAGAAAAATGAAAACAAGAACATATTTGTTACATTCAAACGCAAATAGCTAGGAATTTTGGGCAAAGAAAGGAACTAAAGATGATGGTTGATTTAAAAGAACCACTTTTCTGACAAAATCAAAGTTTTTAGTAACAGAAAAACTCTCATATGCCATTACCACATCATTAGTAAACCAACTACACTGTCAGGAATGCAAGAATTCTATTCAATGCACCACTTCTACTTGTATACCCATTACCCTCACATACAATGTCATCCTTAAAAACTATCAATGAATGGGACATTGTCAAATTATCTTAAGATTAAGGCAGTGTTTCATATAGATGTGGCACATTCATGTTAGTGACAAATGGTTTGATACCGCAAGCATAAGCTGACTATATTAGTCAAAATCCATTATAAAGCAATTGGCACCTTCAATAATTTACTAATTTGTTGGTGCAATCAACATCTCATTATTGTACATATAAAATTGCAATTGTTTACAAATAGAGAATCAAAATTAGTAATTTTTTAACACAATAAAAATTTGATCGACTGTTGTATTTTTACTTTAGTAAGATTAATTTTTTAAATGCCTAGAATTTGTTTCTCTATTCAGAAACAAAAAAAAAAAACCTACACAAAAGCTAGAAGCAACAGAACGTAAAAGAAGGAATGAGGAACCTGGAAATCAAAGACGGGATGGTCATTGTCTTCATCGGAATCCCCGACATCAGCATTAATATCCAGAGGAACAACATCCCTCATCTTGTGAACTGGGAAAAACAAAATAAATCACATCCCAGCTCTAATATTCTCCAACAAAATCACTCCACAAAGCAGAATTAATAAATAATGACCAAAATACATAAGGGGATAGCTTTGATAATGATTAAATAACAAAAACAAAAAAAAAAAAGTGAAAAGGGATATACAAGCATCGATTTCGTCGTCCATGTCTTGCGGGTTGACATGTTGGTCTCGGGGTCTTCTCTTACTAGTACTAGAGTTCTTGCTGCTTTTCTTCTGGCTACTTCCTCTCTTACCCATCACTAAATCACAACACAGACAAACAAATTCGTTTACAGTTGCGATTGGAGTTGAAGACGAGACTCTTTGGTTTGTCTCTAAAACCCTGTTTGTTAACTGTCAGTAACAGTGTATTGACGTTAGGGTTTAGATTTTAGAGACAGATAACCGGGTCGGTTGTGACATTGGGTATGTCCGAGCCCATTACTGTATTGGGCTTTATTTTAGAATTCAGCAGACCCAACTTTGTACATGAGTATCTGTAATTAAAATGGATTCCAAGTCAAACAATGTACCAAATAAGTCAAATAAGTCATTACAGTTACTAGAATGAGTGGGATCGCATTCTGAGTCTGATAATTCTCTAAGGGAGAAGAGTGGAAGGCTAGAAAAGTATTTGCCGAAACCATTTTTGAGTATCCTTATTGCTGGGAAAGGTTCATTTTTAGTAGGAGCTAGTTTCGATGACCATCCCCAAGCTCAAGGAGAAGGTTCTAGCTACTCTCGCTGTGTTATCCTTGGTAAGTGGATCAGAGCAGTGCGGTGATATGTACTATAAAGAGGTTTGTGATTCACGTAAAGATATTTGGGTTGTCTTTTCCAGAATATTTCAAAGAGTCTTTTATCTTGAAGTTTTTTATTCAGGTAATGGCCTTTGATGGTTATGAAATGTAATTAACTGATTTATGATAAATTTTGTGGCTAACTAGACTTATTGCAACTCTGAGAAAAGTGTGGAGTTTGAAATTGTCATTGAAAAATCAGCTGAAGTTGTGATCCAATGAATAGGATAATGTGGTGTTCATTGTTTTATCCTGGATTGCTTTTGAATGCAAGTTGGAAATGTAGGTAGGGACAAGAGTCCTTGTGTAGAAAGTTCCTAAAGTAGTATGGTAAACTATGAGATAGCTTTTGCCCTACTGTGAGAAACCCATAAAACTTAAATCATGGTCCATGGATGTCAGTTTCTGGGAGTAATGTCCCATTGTCCCTAAATAATATAACGGGCACATGGCCAGTAGATAGGTGCATGTTAGACATAATTTTTATTATGAATCTTGTGACAATGTTGCTTGATAGGAAGTTGCTTAGGATAAAAAAAATTAAATTTTCTGCAGCATGAATCATTTTCTGAGTTCCATTTTTTGTTACCTTTTTTAACATAGATTTGCCTCATTGCCTTTTGAAGTTGATATTTTTTTATAACAATTATCATTGAGGAAGTATTTACTTTACCTATTTAACTTGTCATCTCACTCATAGGTATCGGGGATTGCAACAGCCAACAGGTGACAAGGAGGAGCCTGCATGTGAGGAGTGGGATGTTAACTACTTTTGCCTTGGATGGTTTTCATTTCTTTTCTGCCTGTGGATTTGTGTAAGGCCTTGGTGCATAGTCTTTTTCCTTGAAAAGTAGTTAGTTATTGATATTAGACTCGTGTGTGTGTGTATATATATATTCTTCGTCTCCCCTGGTTATAGCTAATTTTATTGACATGAAGCTGGAAGTAGGCAATGGAGGCAAGAGGTGTTTTAGTGATATCTTATTCTAGGTTATACACGCCTTCAAAGACTCGTAACGGGACCAAATAGAGGCTGGGACTGCAGATTTATCAGGAATCTAAATGATAGAGAGGATGATTAGTGTGCTCTAGTCTTACTAAGTGTTGAGGTGCCATGTATTCGGGATGGAAAGAAAGATAAATTATCGGTGGCTGGATAAGTTAGAAATCTTCTCTCTGAAATTTTACTTAAATGGCGTGCAAGGAAGGTCGAGAAACACTTGACCATATATATTTGTATTGTCCCTTCGCCTGCAGCCAGCCGTGTTAATTAGATTTCAAATCGAAGATGAGCAACACCTTCCTCATGCAAGCAAGGGATATATTTGATAATCAAGTAGCGCATAGGAATGTAATAGGATGGCTACTTTTTGGATGACCTATAAAGTGAGAAATGAAAGAATTTTTTAGGGGGTCATGTGACTTTGTAATACAGATAAATTTTTCTTTTTCTTCAACCTCAATCCTCAATGTTTGGGAGGGAGGCATCAGATCAGATTTTTTTTTTTTAGTGTGTGTGTGTACCGGTGAAGCTTTTGTCTTTTTTCCAATGTTAATGCAATTCTTTTTTGCTGCTTATCAAATAACAAGTTAAGAACACTCTTAAAAAAAATAATAATAATAAGAACGCTTATTTTAGAACCACATATATGGATATTGCTTTTTCTCTCTTTTGTGAATTGTCTAAATTAGTTATAAACTTATACAAGAATGGGTAAGTGATGCAGCGGAAAATTCAACGCGAAACAACAATCGATAAAAGAAAGGGTAACCGATTCGAATCCGTTGATTCACGCACGAATACTGGAAGCAAACCCTACTATTAATCTGTTGATCCGTGTACAGATACCAGAATAATAGACTTTAAATTCGTTAACCCTCGCAAAGGTACCGAAAATGGATAAAAAGAGATGCTCTCTCTACAATTTTATTAATCTTCAAAAACTAAAATCTCTGTTATGTTACATTGTCTTTAAATAGGAAAATAAAAACCTAAAAGAAACCTAAAATAACTAGTAAAGCAACAAAATTATCAATTTCCCTATAAAAGAGATAATTGAGATAACAATGGAAATTAAAAATACTAGAATCCTAAAACATTAAAAATCTATATAATAAGGAAATAAGATTTGATTTAATCAAATCAAATCATAAAATATTTAACTACCTAATTAAATATACAATAAAAAGAAACATAATAATCGATGTTAATTACAATACTATTTTTAAAATAAAAAATCTTCAAGAAAATCTTCAATAATATCTCATGTATCAGTAAGAGATCATTTGAAGAATTTAATTCATTAACATGAAAAATTCTAGACACTCTTGAAAATAGATGATGTAGGACACTTCTTGGAGGAGCAACAATGCCCGTTTTGGGCTCATAATGTCTATTTATCCAATTTTTCTCTTATAGGTATACAATTTAGGTATATTTACAGCATATTAATACACATAACAACATTTTTGTCATGTGTGTTATTTAATTTTTCTCGGCACACAATTTAGGTATACTAATACACATCATCACACGTTTGCCATATGTATTATTATGATTAAAGTTATATTGCTTATATGGCAAATGTGTGGCGATATGTATTAGAATGCTATAAATATGCCTAAATTGTGTGCCTATAAGAGAAAAATTGATGTATTATTATGATTGAAGTTATGTTGCTTATATGGAAAAAGTGTGGTGATGTATATTAGTATTTTATAAATATGCTTAAATTGTGTATCTATAAGAGAAAAATTGTCCATTTACCCCCGTAATGCGTTGTTGTTTTCCCAAACAAAAATACCGTTTTGACCTTTGTTTTATTGTTTTTCTGTTTTAGATGTGTTTGGAGGTTTTTTGTTTTTTTTAGGATTTTTTTGTTTTTTTTTAAAGGAATAAAGTGTTAGGTTTTGGAAATAACTCAAAATTACCATTCCCGGTAAGTTTTGAGCTTTTCCTATTTAAGTTTAATTAGGAATCTCGAATTCTAGAGAAGAGATGTTTGTAACTTTTCATGATATTAATAAAAGATATAAAATCAAAAGTGACATCCCAAAACATTAAACTTTCGTTTTTAACAACTTATGAAAGTTTAATCATTAATAATCATATTTTTGAGAAATTACTTGAATATCCTCATACAAAAATCATCATCAAACTCTCTCTCATCTTTTCTTTTCTCTCTTCCCTCCTCTCTATCCCAAATTCATGTCAAACCCTTCGCCGGACAGTGTCGCTTGAGCATGCACTGCCCGGCAAAGGTATTGTCGGGCCCATACGGCCTCGGCAGTGCACTGCTTGGGCTGCGCAAACTAGTCAAAGTCGCCTATCTTTGCGAACCATGCATCTCACCTAGGCATCGCGTAACCAGGCGACATTGTGCTTAGGCAACACACTCCCAGGCGTGGCGATAACGCCACCGAGGCTTTCCCTCACCAGCGATGTTGCTCAATGAAGAAAAAGAAAAAACCCTAAGTGACGAAGGGACTATTACTGAAACCTCCCTTCTGATGGGAGGTTCTAGTAATTTTACTATATAAAAAAGTTTAAAATATGATTTTTAAAGGGGTCATTTCAGTAATTTTATCGTTGAAAAAAAATGTTGACATTTCAAGTTTTTTTTTCAACATTTCAAGCTTTTTCTTTAGATTTCACATTTTTTTCTCCATATTCCAAGTTTTTCGCAACATTTGAAAAAAAAATTCTCTAGATTTCAAGTTTTTTGTAAATTTTTTTTTTTTTTTTGAAAGCTAAGTTACACTAATTCTTATTTTTATTTTTTTAAATATGGTTATTAACAATTAAACTTTCGTATGTTATTAAAATATATGGTCATTTTTAGCAATATCCACTTAATAAAATGGGTTCTTTAAATTTATAGCACTCTTTGAAGATGCACTTTTGAGACTAGCACCAACTTAATAATTTGAGTTTAAATGGCACTAAAGTATGGTGATGGACAAAAATACCCTTATTTTTACTTTTATTCTTTTATGTATCCTTTATTTTCTTTGATTTTTTTCCCTAAAAACCTCCATTGATGGAGGTGACCTCCATTGCCTCCATCAATGAAGGTAGAACAGACCTCCAAGTGGAGGTCAAAAATACCTCCATTGGAGATCGAAAGGACTTCGACCTCCAATGAAGGTCGAGGGTTGAATGGAACTCAATCTCCAATAGCTACATACATATGTATAACAAAAAAACAAAAAAACAAAAAAATTTAAAACAGATGTGAACTCAACCTCCAATTTAAGGTCAATGGAGGCCTTTTCGTCCTCCATTGGAGGTCGATGAAGATGTAAAAATAATAATAATAATAATAAATTTAGTGGCATTAAGTCTCGGGTGACCAACCCGAGAAGTCTTGGGTAGGTCACCTGAGACTTAATGCCACAAAAAAATATTATTATTTTTTTTTTTAAAAATTTCCATTACACCTAATAAGTTTTGGAAATACCAAAATATGTCTCAAAAAACCAATAAATAAATAAATAAATAAATAATCAGAGACTTATTTCCTTGAATCCAAGACTTTTTCTGGAAATTTTTTCAGATCCATTTTTTTTTTTTCGTTTTTCTTTTGATTTATGTTTGTTTGCGATTTTTTTGTTCCCTCCTCTCGTCGATTCCTCTTCTTCTTCTCTAACAATTACAAAAGAGATAAAATCATAATTCCTTTACCACTTTCTTTTGAGATTCTTCCTTTTTTCTTTTGAAAAAGTGAAGGAAAAAGTTATTTTCTTAAGAGAAAGAAAAGTGAAGTCGATGGCATTTTTGTCTCATTACATACTTTGGTACTAAAAAACATAGAATTATAAATTTGGTGCTATCCCCACAAGGCCAAATCCATTTGGTACTATTTACCCATATTCCCTCTAATGAAATTCATTCTTTTGGACAAAACTCTCATGGAATCAAGAACCCATCGCTTTCACTTCGTCAATAGAACAGTAATTTAACATAATTTTCTTGACATGACAATTGATCTTATGATTGATGCCCTTGGCCTTGCAATAGTTGGTTATTACTTGTATTTCCATAGAGATGAATATAAACAAATTTATGTTGGACGTTATTAAATTAAAGATGATAACTCATCCCGTTTGAGTAAGCACTACTCACTCATTTAAATTTATTTCTGACCAGGATCCTCTCCTCACCTCACCTCACCTCACATTTTCCTTATCTTTTTAAAGAATGTTGATGATTTTATTTGAAAAAAATATTTTTATTGACATGATAAATATATATAAGGGTTAACAGCACCAGTTCCCCCTGAACTATTAACGAATTTGCAAGTTGCCCCCTCATCTTTTTTTCTAGACAATTTACCCCCTAAACTCTCTTCATTTGGCAAAACATGACTACATATACCCCCTCAAACATGCGTTCAGGGGGCAATGAACATAACTATTTTGCCAAATGAAGTGAGTTGAGGGGGTAAATTGTCTAGAAAAAAAAGGTGAGGGGGCAACTTGTAAATTCACTAATAGTTCATGGGGCACTGGTGCTGTTAACCCTAAATGTTGCTAAAACAAAGTATACATTATATTTAAAATTCAATGTAAGTCTATAAATGTCTATGAAAGTCTTTTAAAATGAAAATCTACGAAAGTCTTTTGAAATGAAAGTTTATGAAAGTTTTTAATGATTCTGTAAAGTCTATAAAAGTCCATGAGATTTGCAAAAGTCATCCAATTAAAAAGGTTTTTAAAAGTCTTTTGAAATCCTAATTGAATACACCCCCTAAGTGAGGTGAGGATGAGGTAAGGTGAGAATCCAAGTCCTCTTATTAATGGATAATCCTTAAAGTTAGTTTAGCTTTTTAAGTTTAATAAAAATAAAAATAAATTGAAAAGAAGTTTAATAAATTTTTATTATAAAAGAGATAAGATTAATCCAACTGTATTTCGCCCACGCCCAGGGGCAAAGCCAGGATTTTGGCTTTAGGTGAGCCAAGACAAAAATTAATATTGTAGGTCACACAATTTTTAAATAATATCAGTAGGAATCCCGCACAAGAAAAAATGTAGAATCTCGCACCTGATACTTTTCAACAAAATGTGATACCATTCGATGTTAAAAGTAATGGTGTAAATAAATAAATGAAATAGACATTAACTAATTAAAATGTAACACGTCTATTTTATGTCTAGAAAATTATTTATAACCAAATCAATCTAATTTTCTTCCTAATGTTCATTTCAATTACATAATTAAAGAGTGTATGAGAAAACATCTTTTATTTTGTTGCAAAACCTATGCCTATTATTAAAAGTATGCATAATTGATAATAATATTTTTAATATTTCCCGATTTATAAAATATAAATTTCAATAGCTTAATTAAAATATCATTATACCATTGATATATTTAAATCACAATAATTTACATACTAGTAACTTAATTTTATAATATTCACGTCAAACCAAATTAACTTATAATAATTATGAACAAAATTTAAATAATAAACTAATAAAATAAATTTATCAAAATCATATTAATAATTAACCTAACAAAATAAATAATATAGATAGTCGCTATAAGAGTTTAATATTTACTTAGTTTGTTCTAGTGAAATCTAAATATATATATATAATACACACTAGATTAGGTAATAATGTATGAAAATAATAGGAAATTAAAATATTAAAATGGATTGATTTTGTTTCCTATTTTCACGGTCAATAGAATTATAGAAATAAAAATTATTAGTTAATTTATATTATTGAAATAATATAGGGACAAGATAATATTATCACCTACTTTGTATATATATTGTTATGAATCAAAGAATAATAGGTGAACACGAAATAATTGAAGACGAGATGAAATAATAATAAATAATAAATAAGAGAGATATCAGATGAAAGAAGAGAAAAACGAGAGAGAAAAAGAGAGAGAGAACATGTTATGCTTTTATTGATATTGAAAGAGTAGCTGCTCATTTTTACAAGAGAGAGCATATATATATAGTGAACAAAGTAATCTCTTGAGTGGTGGTGGGAAGGCCACGTGTGTGAGCAAGCTTGAGCAAGAAGCAATCTCTTGAGTGGTGGTGGGAAAGCCACGTGTATTACAACACTCCCCCTTAGATTTTCCACCACTTATATTGTATTTAATTTGTTAGGAAAAACCCAGTTGGACAAAAATCTCAGAAAAATATATACAAAGATCTTATAAATCTTGTGGTGTTAGATGTCCTCAAAACTGTCTTGTTAAAAGTCTTGCCAGGAAAACCCAGTGGGATAAAACCTGATCGAAGGGAAAAGGAGTACAGTGCATATAAATCCAAAATTAATGTTTTCTTCAGAGCTTTGATCATAATTATACTTGGATTTCCACCACTTGTATTTGAATTTGCTAGGAAAAACTCAGTGGGATAAAAACCTTAGCAAAAATATATACAATGATCTTCTGGATCAAGTGGTATGGACGTGTTCAGAAATGCCTCATTAAAATCTTTCCCGTAAAACCCAATGGGACAAAATCCGGTAGAAGGAAAAAGAGTACAGTACACATATGTCCATTCAAAAATTTGCTCCCCCTGATTGAACGCTCCCCCTGAATGAAACTTCATTATCAATCATGTAATTTATAAAGCCGACACATGCCAATTCCATATACCAGTTTCTCAAAAGTTGATATAGGCAATGTTTTGGTAAACAGATCTACCAGATTATCTGTAGACCGTATTTGTTTAACATCAATTTGTCAGTTTTGTTGAAGTTCGTGAGTATAGAAGAATTTAGGAGAAATATGTTTGGTTCTATCTCCTTTGATATAGCCTCTTCTAATTTGAGCAATACAAGCCATAGTATCTTCAAATATTGGTGTCGGCATTCCTGTAGGTAATGAAAATCTACATGTATTTTGAATATGATAAATAACTGACCTTAGCCACACACATTCTCGACTTGTTTCATGAAGTGCAAGGATCTCATAATGATTAGAGGATGTAGCGACAAGAGTTTGCTTTATGGAGCACCAGGAGATTGTTGTGCCATTATAGGTAAAAACATATCCCGTTTATGAATGAGCTTTATGGGGATCAGATAGATACCTGGCATCAGCATAACCAAGTTGTAGGGAAAAACGTACGTGCACGCAGCGGAAGCGAGACTAAAAAAAAAGGTTTAGTATATTTTAAAATTTTTCCATAAGTTGAACCTTAACCCTTTAATTAATTAACATACATCTAAAAGATATCGTACCTTTGTCGTGTGATCCGATTGACATTGCGTCGATGGTAATCCGTGAGATCTTCTAATCCAATCACGAACGTGAATCACCTAGGAGCGTGGTCTCCCCTTTCTTTGAATTGTATACCTGAGGATGGATAACAAAATCTTTTCTTTTTCGTTAGTCACAAAAACTTCCAATAGATAACGAAGAACGTTCCGGTCACTTTTGAATTCTCAATCTAATGATCGAAACTCACGTGAGCCTTATTCGAAATTGTGCACAAAGCCTTTTGATGTAAAAGCTTACTAGTACACTATCAAAATAAAAACAATTCTTCTCTCTATATCCTCTTGGCCGAAAATCACACTATGTCTAAGAGTTGGATTCTATTTTTCAAAACTAAAGAAAAATAACTCTCGAGCAAGCCTTAGGGTAAGCCGAATTCTCTTTGCACAAAATATATATATTAGGTCGCAGAATCCTCTTTGCACAAAATAATATATATATATATCGGGCACCAATTCTTTAGCCCATATATTATATTCCTATTGTTGCAAAATCCCATTTGCACATATTTTTATATATTGACCGAATTCACTTGCTATATATTATATATATTGACTGAATTCACTTGCCATATATTATATATGTCGACCGAATTCCTCTTACAATATATTTAGGGTTTCCGAATTCTATGATGGGTAATCACTTGCTATATATTATATATCTTGACTGAATTCACTTGCCATATATTATATATGTCGACCGAATTCCTCTTACAATATATTTAGGGTTTCCGAATTCTATGATGGGTAATCTAGAAGGTGGCCGAAATCCTCACTATAAGAGGATTTGTGTTTCACCAAAATACCTATCAACCTTAGAATCCTAACCCTAATCCAACTCTTTAGTGTTTTATTCTTTTATGACTATATCAAAGACTTCCTTATTTGATTAGATAAATAAATCTCTTATTTATCTACTTACCAAATAAAGTCTTTTATTTTATTTATACTACCACAATAATATACTACTAAGAAACATATTTCCTAGTCAGAAAAAGATTTTGATTCTTAATTAAATAATTAATCAATCAATTGATTAATTCCCATTTAATCAAATAATAAAATAAAATAATATATTAAGCTATTTTTCAAGCCTTGCCACCCATACACAAAGATAGGCCTAAATATTATTTTTCATTTTATTAAATCCATTGGACCTTTAATTAAAAGGCCCACATATGAACTAGGTTCATTCTTACTAAAAGAAACAAGCCCACATGCTTTAATATAATTCTAGATGGACCCATAATTAGTCCGGTAGAATATATCAAGTGATCCATGCAAGTCCGTGTGGATTGGGGATCTTGGCGGGCTATCTAAATTTAAGCTCCAATAGACATAACCCAATCACAATCAACAAATGATTCACTTAGGTTCGATCTATTAATTTTAGTTCATTCCACTAAAGAACTAAAATTGCACTCTTAAATAAAGATAGAACAAGTAAATGATTCTCATTCATACCCTAGACAATCTTATTGGAGATAGTGAATCCTCATGAATAATATCAGTAATCGCCAAGAGCTCATAGACCGTCTATAGCTCTCCAAGTTACCATATTTACTTATATGACCACATTTTGAACTTTGGATATTTTGATTTGTCCAGAAGCCATGCTTTCAATAGTCACTATCGAAAACTCAACGTTAAGATTTTATATCCAATTACCTCAAAACATCCATATGATGATATTATACTCTCATTGTATAAATGGAGCCACGATATCCATATCTATAAATGAAGTCCTCTATCGATTAACAAATGAATATCACCAAACTATCGATGATAGACTATGCTATATAATCGTACTCATTGATAACTCAAATGATACCACTTGCAACCATAAACCCATCATTTATCTCAGGATTAAGATAGACTCTCCGATTGTCCTCATAATGAAAGGTTCTAGATAAAATATTTCATTGTGATCTAGTTTAATGCACCTAGTGCACTAGATTCTTTTACTCAAAGTCACTTTGATGATTTAGGCCCATCATAACACATTTGATCCCACTCAAATGCTAGCAAAAGAATCTACAACTTTAACAAGATAAAGGTGCCCAACCTTTAACTTAAGTTGTGAACATTATTCAAGACTAACTAAAGAATTGTGTCTACCTCATACATATCCAGATGTACGAACAATTCTTCTTTTCTCATAGTCTTTTGACCTTATGATTATTTACCTTGACAATTATAATTATAAATGCTATAAGATTTTGTTAAATAAACAGAAATCACTTTATTAATACGATAAGATTGTCAATTATAATATTACACTCTTGCTATTGAGCATAATCCTAACACAAGTAAACCTGAAAAATTGTTAGATTTTGAATAATATAACCCTAAATCTTTCGTTCCACGAAGATAACGAAAAAGATGTTTAATCTCATTCCAATGTTTTCGAGTTGGTGCCGAACTGAATTTAGCAAGTAAATTTACTGAAAATACAATATCTGGTCTAGCACATTGAGATAGATATAATAAAGCACCAATTGCATTAAGATATGGTACTTCAGGACCAAGTATCTTTTCACCATCTTCAATTGGCTGGAATGGATCTTTCTTTGGATCAAGGGTTCTAACAATCATAGGGGTACTTAATGGGTGAGCATTGTCTATATGGAATCTTTTCAGAATCTTTTCAACATATGTTGATTGATGGGTAAGTATTTCATTTGATTTATGCTCAATCTCCAGGCCAAGACAATATTTTGTCTTTCCCAGGTCTTTCATTTCAAATTCCCTTTTCAAATATTCAGCAGTTTTCAGGAGCTCTCCAGAAGTTCCAATCAAATTCATATCATCAACGTAAACTATTATAATAGCAAATCCAGATTCAAAATTCTTTATGAATAACACATGGGTGTATAATATAATTATTATACCCTTATTTTATCAGATAATTACTGAGACGGTTACACCACATTCGTCCAGATTGTTTTTTATCCATATAAGGATTTTTGTAGGTTCATCAAATACAAATTACGAGATCTCGGTTTACATGCTTCTGGCATTTTAAATCCTTCTGGCATTTTAAATCCTTCCGGAATTATAAATATCTTCATTGAGTGAATCATATAGATAAATGATTACTACATTTAGAAGACGTATTTTAAGCCTTTTAAAGGTAGCCAAATTTATCAAAAAATCATAACGTAATCGTATTCATCACTATTGAATATCAAGTTTCTGTGAGAAACCTTGTACAACGAGTCATGCCTTATATCTTATGATCTCGTTTTTCTCATTGCGTTTCCGTATAAAGACCTTTTAGTATCCAACTAGTTTGACATCTTCAGGTGTCTGGAGAACTATTGGTCTAAATACTTTATGTTTGGCTTATGAAGTCAATTCTTCTTGAATTGCTTCTTTTTATTTAGGCCAATCATGCCTTTGTCTACAATCATCGATACTATGAGTTTCATAATCATCATTTCAGTAGCTACTATATTTGAAAATGTATAACTGATGATTGTTTCTTCACTATTCCACATTTCTCATGTATGATTTATAGAAGTTTATTAATTCTTATATTCTTGTATCTTTGTAGAGATTTCTTCCATTTCAATGGATTTAGTCATTTCATAGACTCATGTCTCTTTAGATATATCAGAATCTTATTGAGTTGATTTAGAGAAAGTAGATTTATTTATAACTCGAACTTTGTTTACATTAGGATCTCGATAACAATACCTTTCAAAGGTTCATAAGCTTATGATATTCATCAGATGATTTATTTGTTGCATTTTACTCAGATCGTTCTTTAGGAACAATCACTCGGTCGGGGTTTATGAGATAACAACTTATAAAATTTTGTCACCTTTAATATATCAAGTAACCGATTGATAATTATCTGATGATCAATTATCTTGAAAATGAGCATGTCTATAACCAATTACAAATTGTAATGGTAAATAATGATGATAAGCAGTGGGCCAAAGATGAATAGAATGTCTCCATATAAAATTGGTAATTGTATCAAAATAATATAGTTCTCGCAATTACCTGGAGATGCTTGATAAGTGACTCTGCTAATCTATTCTGAGTATGAACATGTGGAATTGGATGTTCAATATTAATCCCAACTGATCTACAATATTCCTCAAATGTCTTAAAAGTAAATTCATCAGCATTATCAAAGCGTATTGACTTAATCGGATGATCAGGAAAATGTGCCCGAAGCCTGATAATCTATGCAAGTAATCTTGCAAAAGCAACATTATGTGTTGATAATAAGCAAACGTGTGACCATCTGATAGATGTATCAACTAGGATCATAAAATAGCGGAACGGCCCACTTGGTGGATGAATATGTCCACATATGTCCTCTTGAATTCTTTGTAGAAATGACGGGGATTCAAAACCAACCTTAGAGTGGGATGGTTTTATTACTAATTTCCCTTGTGAACATGCAGTACATAAATTTTCATGGGATAAAAGAATCTTCTGGTTCTTTAATGAATGTCCATGAGAATTTTCAATGATTCTACATATCATTGTAGATCCCGGGTGACCAAGACGGTTATGCCAAAGCATAAATATTTTTGGATCTAAGAACTTCTGGTTCATAATTGCATAAACTTCTACACCTCTCATAAGAGTGTAATATAATCCATATGATAAAGCACGCAGCCTTTCCATAATGAGTTTCTGGCCTGAATCATGAGAAGTAATGCACAGATACTCAATATTCTCATCATTTATAGTTTCTATGTGATAGCCATAATTTAGTATTGTTTGGTAACAATATCATGACTCTACCGGAGCCTTCTATCAGATCTGCTGGACCTGATAATATATTGACATTTGCCTTAAGCAGGGTTAAATTCAGAAAGCATTTTTAATTCCGCAGAATCGTATGTGTCATTGCACTATCAGCTAGACATATATCTTTTGTATCTTGCTTTTCAATATCACCCAATTTACCATTTAAAGACATATCTATTCATAATGAAAAATAAAGTGCATATCAGGCAAAATGATCAAAAGTGTAAACATATAGATATGAAAATATATCACTTCATAAAACAAAATCATGAATCATATTGATTTTTCGAACTTCCGGTTCGACCATGAACTGCAAGTTCATAAAATTCAGAAAACTTCAGGTTCTAAATAGAAATTACAAATTGACTTTCTAGATGAAATAATCGTAACTTGATCCAATTCAGAATTTCTGGTTCTAATAAACTTTGACATAAAATTTTTAATATCACAATTTAAATTGAATTCAGAGCTTCAAGTCTGATTAGAACTTCATGTTCAAAACTTAAGAACTTCAAGTTCATATTCAATACTTTGTATTCAAAATTAGAACTTTGGGTTCTATATAGAATTTGAATTTTGGAATTTTAGGTCCCAAGTATGACATTCATGTACATAGTAATGAATCCAGAACTCCATATTTTTATTGAAATTTAAAATTTAGAACTTCAAATTCTGATCGGTTTGTAAAACTGCGCCAACTTAAATATTATAATGATAAATCCATAAACTTCAGATTCTGGTTAGTCGGTCAAACCGAGCTTGGTTTAAATTCCAAAAACTTAACGATTGACCTAGTTAAACTCAACACATAATTTATACAAATCCAGAAACTTCAGGTTCTGGTTAGTTGGCATACTCAGATACATAAATTGCACAAAATTAAAATGCAAGAAAGTAAATCCAGAACTGCAGGTTCTAGTATTAATAAATAAAAATATGGAAGCTTCAGGTTCTAGTAATAATAAATTCAGAAACTTCAAGTTCTGGAAATAAATATAGGAACTTCAGGTTCTAGTGGTAATAAATTCAGAGGCTTCAAGCTCTGGAAATAACAGCACGTTGGAAATAACAGCATCGTGCTGATAACGTGTTATGAATCAAAGAATAATAAGTGAACAAGAAATAATTGAAGAAGAGATTAAATAATAATAAATAATAAATAAGAGAGTTATCAGTTGAAAGAAGAGAAAAACGAGAGAGAGAGAACATGTTATGCTTTTATTGATATTGAAAGAGCAACCGCTCATTTTTACAAGAGAGAGCATATATATATAGTGAACAAAGTAATCTCTTGAGTGGTGGTGGGAAGGCTACGTGTGTGTGCAAGCTTGAGCAAGAAGCAATCTCTTGAGTGGTGGTGGGAAAGCCACATGTATTATAACATATATCGCATTTTATGTACAACAATTTTTTATTATTATTGATTCATAGTTTAATTTTATTTATAATAGAATTGTTTTTTTTTTTTTAATTGGATGGTGGCCATGCCCATGGCCCTATGGGCCCCCTTTACAGTTGCCTCTGCCCACACCCACGCATATACAGTGAAGTTATGAGTTCAAATTATGTTTCTCTCTTTCGAGTTTACTGTAATAATTCAAAAGAAATTAAGAATTGTTTCATAAATTACAAGAGTACCCCTGAAATTAGTTTTTTTAATATAAAAAAAAAAAAACTCAAACTTGAAATCATGATTAAAAACTTGAATGTTGAAACTTGAAATCATGACTAAAATGAAATGTGAAACTTGAAATCATACCCAATTTCCCTTCTTCCCCAAATTAGGTTTTTTTTTTTTTTTTTGTAGGTTTTTTTTTTTGTTTCTTTTTTTTTTTTCTACAAAAGGTGTCGCCGACGGAGGGGGAGCTTGACAGCGCTTCTAGACGATCGTGAAGCCTAGGCGAAGCACAACGGCACGATGGTACACGACGACACGCCAGCGTCGTTGCCTGGGCGTGAAGCATGATGGCTGTCTTGGTTCGCGAAGCCACGCAGTGCACATCGGTGAATTAAGACGGCGCTGTGGCTGTCGCGAAGCCAAGAAGCTCGCCGGCGCTCGGCAGGCACACCTTCATCGACGGTGCGCTCAGGCGATGACACCGGTGATGATTTTCAAGGAGAGAGAGAGAGAGAGATCTAGGAGAGAGAAAGAAAGAGAGAAAAAGAGAGAGAGTGTTTTGGGGGATGGGTTTTATATGGGGGCATTCAGGTAATTTTACAAAAAACATGGTTATTAACGATTAAAATTTCGTTTGTGGTTACAAACAAAATTTCAATGTTGTATGTGGTCATTTTCCATAATTTCCACTTCTTTTCCCTGTATAAAAGTACCTTAACAGTTGACGCTTGACTAATGGGTTTTTTGTGGAATTCGAAGAGTGAGATCTGATCTGATACGATGTTGGTGGTTTTAGCGTGTCCGTAAGAGACATCATTTGGTCTTTATTATTAGGTTTCCATTAATTAGGCGCCATGCCGACTTTCTCCGGTTAGTCTTCTATTCCATTTCATTGTTCCACCATTATCTTCCATTTGTTCCCATATGTATTAATTGCACTTTTTATTTTTATTTTTTATTATTATTATTATTAATTTTATTGAGAAGAAAGAGTAGTAATTTAGATCCCTAATCAACATTGCAGGTGAGATGGAATTGAGGTGGAGTGGGCTGAATTCACATGGTCAGAGAAGGTATGAAAGGAATTTCGAATTGCTTAAACAGAAAACTGAGTATTTGTATGATATGAGAGATTCTGTGAGGGATGAACAAATTAAAGAATTGATGCTTGGAACTATTCCTTCAAAGGAATCCCATAAATGGTTGAAAAAGGAGAGAGATCTCCAACCCCGTCTCAACCATTTACTTATATTTCATAGGGAGAGACATGAGGATCTCATCACTACATTGGATGAGGTTACCCACCATTTGGAGAATTTCCCATTCTCAACAATTGGAGCTAAAACTTATGGTGTGTTTGAAAAGGCTAAGAAAACAGAAGCTAAAACCAAAGGTCAATCGGATTTTATTGTGCATGCACGAGACAAGGAAGCAGCACGGAGTGCTAAATTTGTAGCATCACTAGATGAGGTTAATCCGGTACTTGGGCATGAAACGGGTATGGGACATGATGATGTGGGGTTCAAGCCAGTACAGGATGGATTTACTCGTATTTTCGATGATGATTCATTGGCTCAATCACAAGATAGGGCAACTGGAAGAAAGACCAAGAATGTGAAGCACGATATAAAAGCTGATACAAGAGATGAATCTGCTGTGGAAGTAGTTGCACAGGGGAAGAAAGCTACACAGAGGATGAAGGGTAAATTAGCAATTGAAAAAGATGAGAGATTTGAAGCACAAAAATCTGATGTGATGGCTGTAAAACATAGAGGTTGGTCTTTAGGTAACATAGAATACCAAAGTGAGACCGTACCTGCTGCAGTTACAAAATCTGTGCTGGATGCTGATCAGGTTCCTGCATCAAGCGTAGAAACTGTGATTGAAGATGAGATGATGCGTCCCCAGCAATCATATACTTCACCCTTAGATGAATATGAAATTCAGCGTATTCATGAAAGAGAAGGGGAATTAAATGTGCCTGTGAAAGGAAGTGTTGGTGAAAATAGAAGGATGCCCATTCAAGAGACTGTACCTTCTCAACCTGAAGTAGAAAGTCAGATGAATGTCAAGCAATCAGTTGGCCCAGTAGAAACCTTCAAAGCAGGCCCAAGTAATACAACTGCAGTGGAACCAGCGACAACTTCACCTTCCAGAAAAAAGGATGAAATTCCACTGGTGATTGAGTTATCTTCTATAACTGAAGGAGATCGAAGGTTGCTTACATCTGGTTTAGATGTCAAGACATCAACTGGGAGAACTGTGCTGAAGATCTTAGGATACATGAATGATGTTACAGCTGGAAAAGTTGGTGTCCATGGTATTGGCGGGATTGGCAAGACTAGTGTGTTGGAAGCTTTGATCAATCACAACGAAACAAAAAGCATATTTGACTCAATCATGTTCGTTTCTGTATCAAGATATTGGAGCATAAGAAAGATCCAGAATGAAGTTTTAAGACAGTTATCATTGTCTCGTGAAGATTCTGAAACTGATACTCAGGTTGCAGAAAGGTTATTCCAAGTTTTAAGTGAGAAGAAGTTTTTGTTACTTCTGGATGATGTTTGGGAGCAGATTCATTTAGAGGCAGTGGGTATTCCTGATCCTTGTTCAGTAAAAGGTAGCAAGATACTAATGGCATCTAAAAATTTGAATGTTTTCTGTGACATGGACGTGAGTAGGGTGATTGAAGTGGAAACTATGTCTAGGGAGGAAGCTTGGGAACTGTTTTCTAAACAAGTGGGTGGAATCATCGACTCACCAGATATCCAGCCCTTTGCGCAAGCTATAGCCAATGGATGCGGTGGTTTGCCTCTGCTTATCATCGTTACAGGAAAGGCCCTAGCTGGGGAAGATAATGCTACTGTCTGGGAGCATGCATCGAGGAAATTTTCACTGCCTGGTACTACGGGAACATATCATACTGAAGATGTAATCCAACTACTGAAATTCAGTTTTGACAGATTGAGAGATTATGACATGAAGAGTTGTTTTCTTCATTGCAGTTTGTTTTCAAAAGACCGAGAGGTTACAATTTTTGAACTTATAGAATATTGTATCCAGGAAGGTGTAATTGATGGGAGTGGGGGTGATGTACATAAAAGGGGGCTTGATATAGTTGATGATCTAAAACTTGCTTCTCTGTTGCAAGATACGAAAGACGACAATTCCATCAAAATGCATGATTTAATCAGAGATCTTGCGTTGGGAATCTTATCTTCAGTGGCAGAAGGTAGTCAGTATCTGTTGAGAACTTGTTCCCTAAAGGAACCATCAAATCCAGCAAGTAGTTTGTTCCCCCCTGAAAATAGCAGTTTGAATATTCCTGAAGGTCATCAGTTCTTATTAAGAGCTGGCGCAGGTCTAACAGAACCACCTTCTGAGGAGGAGTGGAGAAAGGCCAAGATGATCTTCTTGATGGACAATGACTTGTGCACTCTACCTGAGAGACCAAGTTGCCCAGAACTTTTGATATTGTTCCTACAAAGAAACTATCGGCTGAGAATGATACCACCGTCTTTTTTTGACTTCATGACCTCTCTCAAAGTCTTAAACCTATCCAAGACCAGAGTCAAGTCCCTGCCAGAGACGCTTTTTAAGCTTGAAGACCTCCAAGTTCTGATTCTACGTGATTGTGAACGTCTAGTTATGCTCCCTTCTGAAGTTCGCCATCTTAAACATCTTGAGGTGCTTGATCTTCAAGGCACTGAAATTAACGAATTGCCAGATGAAATTGGCGAATTGACCTCATTGAGACATTTGAAGGTATCCTTCTATGGATCTATCGACTACAGCGAGTATGATAAACTGCCAAATGAATTGATTTCAAGTGGGATTTTATCAAGGCTGAAAGCATTGAAAACTTTAAGTATTGTTGTGTATCCGGGAGATCAACGGTGGTACAAGAACGTGAAATATGTTGTAACAGATATCAGCAACTTGACAGACTTGGGTTCTCTCTGTTTTCACTTCCCTGAAGTAGAGCTTCTCGAACCGTTCATTAAAACAAGCGAAGCATGGAATTCCGGGCGCTTAACTGAGTTCAAATTTGTGATTGGCCATGATGTCAAGAGCATCACCTCTCGTGTCCCAAACTTTGTGGAATGTGATTATTATCGCCAGGGACAATGCTTGAGATTTGTAAATGGTGAGAAGATATCGGATGCGGTTCGTAAAGTATTAGCTCGTAGTACTACTTTCTATTTAGATCATCATCTTACCATCTGCAGTCTGTCTGACTTTGGGGTTAGTAATATCAATGGGTTGAAACTTTGTATAATAAGTGAATGCCCCAAGATGGAAACAGTTGTTGATGGCAAGGAACTTACAATGACCGTGTTTTCAAGCCTTGAGAACTTAAGAATATATTATTTGTGGAATTTGACTAGTATCTGGGAGGGAAGCGTACCAGAAGGAAGCTTTGCATGGCTAAAGATATTGTCACTGTGTGCATGCCCAAAGTTGAAAAATGTCTTTAGCAGCTCAATGATTGATTTTGTCTCTAAATTAGAGGAGTTGGTGGTTGAAGATTGTCCAGCCATTGAAGAAATAATACTCGAGGGTGAGATAATTGATTCTGATCGCATTTTACTCCCCAGTTTGAAGAAGTTAACACTTCACGATCTGCCTGAATTGGTTAACATTTGGAAAAGTGCTTGGCCTTCATTGGAACATATCAGCTTCTACAATTGCCCCAAGTTGAAGAAGATTGGTTGGGATTCCAAGTTGAAACGCACCATAAGAGAGATTGAGGCAGATAAGAGCTGGTGGGAGGAATTAGAGTGGGAAGATACTGATTTGAAATTGGATCTTCAAGACCATCTCGCCACAATTTGCGAAGATGATCTGTAGAATAAAAACAATGTATTATATTGTGTTGTGTTGTATTGTACCGGATTATATTGGATTCGATTGTATTGTTCTGTATTATTCGTATACACTTTTAAGTGTTTAATGATATTTTGTATTAGATTGGATTGATTTATGCTATGTTTGGACTTTGAATGTATTTTTGTTTTTGAAAAATTGATATATTTTTAGAATAAAAAAACATATCATAAAAATTATATTTGTTATAATATATTTTTAAAATAATAATTAATATTTTTATTATATAAATTATTATTCATGAAACAAATTTCAAAGATATTTGACAAATTTTTTAAATATTTTATTTAACTTATATAATTTTTAGATTTATATTATTAGAATAATATTTATTTTTATTTCTATATATAATATTATTTTAAATTTAATATTAAAATTATATTATATTATTTTTGTATTAGATTTAAAATTGTTAACCGAAAATTGTTATTGGGGTGAATTTCCAATTAACAATTCTTGTGACTAAAAATCGGGGTAGATCACAGTCGGAAAGATATCAAGTGGTTCGATACCTATGGTTTCTCAGTAAAGCAGATTAAACACAATGATGGCGAAATAGGATCACATATAACACACTTTATTGATAATAAACACGTAATGAGAGTACAATGGAGATTTTGGTGGTTATCGTAGAAAGGTTAGAACATAGTTGGTAATGGAGATGGCGATGGAGCTCTCGTACATGTCGATAAGTGGAAAAGAATACTGTAGGGTTGAGGACTCAAGTTGCGGTCCTTTTTATGTGTGGTAACATGCTGTATATATACGCCCCAATGCTTGCTAAGCACTCTTCTAAATTCGGTTTAGTGACCTAGAGATTTTCGGGACGTTCCATGGCGATTGGTGAGACGGTCGTAGGATTGATTCTAGGAATCAAGCGATCCCTTATTTGGCGGAATTTGATAGAGTTGACTTTACTTTCAAATAGAACTCTTGAGTGGTGGGAATGAGTCAATTTCCTTATTTATCAAAACTTCGACGTCTTACTGTCCTTCTATGTAGCTTGACCTCGGCGTACATGATCTTACCTTGATACTTGATAGTTTGATAATCTGATACTTACTGCTTGGTTGGCCGACTCTAGGAGGGATCGGGGCATATAGGCATCCCACTTCCTATGGGATCATGGTACAAGAGTATCGAGGTATCGGGATACCAGGTTGGTGTGGTATCGGGGTACCAGGGTTCTTGGCTTCTGTGTTTCCTGATACCTGGAAGTTTAGGAGCCCTTGGTTTTGATCCGGATTGGTATAAGGCCTACCTTGTTACTTTAGTGGCGGGGTACTGTGATGCTCTTCTATGATGTCAGTCTATCTTAATTATTTCTTCAAGGTTAATGGAAAATTCTTCTTTAAACCCCTGTCATTTTTGGCGGTTAACAAAAATCATTGTTATTATTACACTATATTTCAATATTATTATTATTATTATTATTATTTAGATATACCATTTCCAGTGACGACGACTCGAACCTGAGACATTACAGGGTGAATAAGTGTTTTTAGTGCAATGGTATCACTATTATTATTATTTCTCTTCACATTTGTATTAGTTAATACAACCTCTACTCTTTGTATTAACTAATACAACATCCATTGTATTAAACCAATTAAAATATATTAATACAATGCAATGAATAGTCCAAAACACACCAATAATCTATATAATATAGTAAAATGGAACCTCACAGCGCCACGTGGCGTCGTGAGAGAGCTTTGATATTTAATCACAATTCACCACCTATCTAATAAATACATTAAATTCTATCAACAATAACAAAACCAGAATAATAGTTATATAGATTCAATATTCTTCCCACCTCCCCCCTTTTCATCTCCCTCACTTGCTCTACTCTTTTTCTTTTTCTTTTTTAGTGCTTTGTCATTAAATTCAAGATACTTATTACTTAATTATAATAACTAATTGATATCTCTTCATTTTTCTCTCTATATTTTTTTTATATAACTTTAGATTTAAATGCATAAATGTATTTATTTGGAAGTATTGGCTTTAATTCTATGTTATTGGTTCATCTCCCTTGCATAATATGAATTGCCCTATTTAATATATATTGTTAATTAGTTATATACTTATATACGATAATATGAAGAGTTCTAAAAGAATTCATTACAATCTTTGGCTCCTTCACTCTAATATTTCTCTATATATAGGTCACCACTCACCACCCCATATATCTGCCTCAAACTCTTAAGGTTCCCATTTCTCTTTCTCTCTTTAGCTATTCATGGAAAATCGTTTTAATCCATGTTTTTCTTTTGTTTTCTTTTACTTTATCAGGTACCATTTTCTCCCTTTATGTTTTTTTTTTCTCTACAAAATTTGCATTTCTAATTTTGATATATTATGTTGTGCAAATTAACTTATGTCTTTATGTGTTGATTTGCATATTATGGTTTTTACATGGATTTGGCTTTTTGGGGATTAATTATGGTCAAGTTGAGACAATCAAACAAGGTCCTCGATCTCTGAACGCGCCTTGGTTCACAAAAACAAGAATGTACAATATTTACCAATTCTAGCGTCCAACTTATTGTAAATAAGGGCTTGGTTATGGGTGTTTTGTTCATTGGAGCTGAGTTTTTTGTGAATGTGAAAGGATAAGGAGTCCATTTTATATTTAAAAAAAAAAAAAAGCAGATCGATTTTTCTATGTTCCTTTTAGGGATGGCAATGGGGCGGGTTCGGGGCGGGGTGGCCTTCCCCACACCCCACCCCACCCCACCCCATTTATTTTTTGAAAACCCATACCCTCATAAAACCCGACCATAGATGGAGCGGGTTGGGGCGGGGCAGGGTACAATGGGGAGTGCTTTCCCCATCCCTACGCATTTACCCCATTTATAATTTTTATTTATTTAAATAATAAATATATAAACATTGAATATGATATAATATATAAAGTAGTAAATAATTCCAATAAACTATTAAAAAACATCTCATAAATACAATTCTCACAAGTAAATTCAATCATTTTCAAATATAAACATAAAGTATGAAGTCAAAATGTTCGAAAGTCGTAACGCTAATTGCATTTATTTCTCTATTTCTCTAGTTCTCTCTTCTTTAGTTTGTTTCCACCCCATGTTGTTCTTGTATGTTTAAACAATTTTCTCTTGATAACACCAGTATTGGGTCTTCACTTTGTAGTGCATTTGTAGACATATTTGTGCCTACCCGAAGTAGTGATAAATAAATTAAATTTAATTCACTAGTTGAGAATTATTAAAGTAATAAACTTGAAAAAAAAAAAAACGTTGTTATTGAACTTTTAATTTTAAAAGTTATTTGAGAAAGAAACTTACTGTATGTCCTCTTGTGTTTGAGGTTGAAGCTTGAACGGTGAACTTCGAGTTGTTTGAGGATTAGAGACTTAGAGTTGAAGTTAGCGGCTAAGGTTTTTTTAATAGTATTTTGTTTTGTCACTTTATGTTAAGTAACGGTGAAGAGATGTAAAGTTAGGGTTAATGTATATATATATATATATATATATATATATATATATATATATATATATATATATCGTAGTTTAACTAAATATTATTTTAAGCGGGGCAGGGCGGGCCGGCGGGGTGGGGAGTATAAAATCCATCCCCGCCCCATACCCATTGCAAGTTAGACTATCTATCCCCATCCCCGCCTCATCTCCATCAAATTGAAACCCATCCCCACCCCAAAAGTGTGGGTCCCCCCGTCGCCGCAGGGAATTTTGCCATCCCTAGTTCCTTTTAATGCATTTTGAGGCATCCTCCATCGTTTTTATTTTATTTTTTGTGTTGTTATTTAATATAATGCAAAGGTGTTTTGGACTTCTTATAATCCAGACTAGGTAACTTGACGGATTATTCCATAATGTCGAAAGTCAACCCCAAAATTCTATCAAATATTTAGTATATTTATTTTATTATTATATTCATCAAACGATAGATATAGTGTTTCCTTTCCTAAGTTCAGAGATTAACACTACTCATTATTATTTAACTAATTAATTAATAAGTTGATAAAATCAAAATCAAATTCTACATATATTAAGATCACAAATTGGAATAGGTTTCATAATTAATTGAAAATTTGTATTAGGTGGGAAAGATTTTGACATAAATCACAAACCAAGAGGCAATCAAGAGGTGATCCGCTAAATCACAAATCAAGAGGCAATCCCATATTTATTGGGAAAAAGATGATTTTTTATTTGTTTGAAAAGGTTAAAAAAAAAAAAAAAAAAATTCGCTCTCTCCCTTGCTTTCTATATAATATTTCTATAATGGAGGCACAAGTGTGAAAAGTATTGGCCATTAATTAGTTTTTAAAAAAGTAATATATATATATATATTGAATTAATTAATTAATAATTTGATAAATTTCAAATTCACTGCATTTTTTTTTTTTTTCAAAACGCAAAAGACACTCCATTAATAGTTAATAAAATACACTAATCTATATCTATAGGTAATCAAGAGGCAATCCTATAACTAATGGGCTGGTGAGTAAATTATGTTAACCAATATCATAATTGAGGATTAATTATTAAGTTTTTTTTTTTTTAATATTAAATTATTTGCTAAGTTTAAAAGACAAAACGTAAATTTTTTTGTCAATTTTTATTTATTTATTTATTTATTTACAAATAACAAATCAATAGGCAATCCCGTAATCAATAAGATAGTGAATATATATATATATATATATTTTCAGTATTACATTATTTGGAAAGTTTAAAAAACAAGTCATAATTTTTTTTTTTTTTTTTTGCCAAAGCTATTAAGTAGTTATTAATTGTAATAATTTTTAATAATTTAATTTTTTTTCTACATCAAAAATCTATAGATAATCAAGAGGCAATCATGTAATTATTGAGATAGTGAATAAATTATTTTAATCAATCTCATAATTGATTTTTAATTTATTATTATTATTACTATTTAAGTATTACATTATTTGGTAAGTTTAAAAGACAAGCCATAATTTTTTTATTTTATTTTTTTGCCAAATTTTTTTTTTTCATAAATATCAGATCAATAGGTAATCTAAAGGCAATCCCATAATCAATGAGATATTGAATTTTTTTTTTTTTTTTTTGAAGTATTACATTATTTGGGAAGTTTAAAAGATAAGAACTAATTTTTTATTTTTATTTTTGGCCAAAGCTATTAAGTAGGTATTAATTGTAATAATTTTTAATAATTATAAATAATAAAGAGGCAATCACGTGGGATAGTTAATAAATTATTTAAACCAATCTCATAATTGATTTTTAATTTTTAATTTTTTTTAATGTATTATATTATTTGGTAAATTTAAAAGACAAGCCATAATAATAATTATTTTATAAGTATTGTTAATTAGTTGTAATATTTAAAAAAAAAATGTATTGTTAATTATTTATCTATATCATATATATTATAATATTTGATAAGTTATTAATTGTAATGATTTTTAATAATAGTGAAAATGAATGAACAAAATTAAAGTTTCATTAATAATATTAGTTGTAAACAGTGAGAACTAGAGAGGTCGTTAGTCCGTTACTATGTCAGCTGACATGGTATTGAATAAATGTACATTGAAACTACTTAGTAAAAAAGGAATATGATTGAAATTCCAAGTCTTTAAAGTTATTAATTGTTGTGAAGCTTATCTAGCTTTTAAAGAAATCAACTGATGCCCAACGGTCCAACTAATGACACACATTATGTACTGTGGTCCTTTTAGTATTCCTTATAACAGAAGCTACACATGTGATGGGTTAAGTAATAATGGTAATTTGAGAAAAAAAAAAAAAAAAAAAAACCTTTCCTATCCAACAATTAATATTGATATTATTAATAAATATTAAAATTTTCCATTTTCCTTTTAAAATCCTTTTTGTATTCCTGCCTTTCAATTTATATATATTATATTCAATCGGTTGATGTCTATCCTATAAAACTCTCAAATTTTTCATCAAAAGTTACATTTTTTTGGGTTTTTTTTAATCATTTTTTTATATATTCATACCTATATAATTGTTGTTTAATTTTTTGAATAAATACCGTAATTTATAATATTGTTTGCTGCCTCTCCTACAAATGGAAAGATACATTTTTTTGATTTTGTTTTTTTTTATAAATAATTTTTAAATTTTTTGAATATACCTTATTATCAGATGTTGGTTCAGATGTTCAATTTTTAAGTTTTTGTTAATGATTTTATTATAGGTATGAAATTTTTGATTTTTTATTTTTTATGATGCAAATGGATCCTAAGTTAGTGAGGAACCATATGTATGAAAGGAAGCATTATGACTAGAGCGGTGGCCGGTGGGTCTGTAAATGAGGAGTGAACATCGAATTGATTTGGCAATGGTGTTCGTAAACTAACAACTTGAACATTTTTAATGATTAATTACTGTAAGTTGACGATTAATTAAATTTTCATTTGTATTCTTGAGTCTTGAAATTGTGTTCATCTTGGAATGTAAATTAATATTGCTTTGTTTTGTTTTTTTTTTTTTTTTTTTAAACAAAATCAAAGAGTAAGACAAATTCATTTTAATCATTGCCCATTCAATGTAGAAATAATTTGATATATAATTTTTTAACATTGTTTATATTTGATCATCCGCTTGAATCAAAGAAAGACTTTTAAAAAAATAATTAAAAAAATTGTTTTGTTCGCTTAACGTTAGTGTTTTTCTTATGGAAATTGGAAAAAAACAAACATTCATTGTTTGTTCCATGAAATCTTGGAAAATGGTATGGTTGCTAAATATGTTAATGTTGTATTAAATTTCACTTATTATATTTTAAAAATTAGTGCAGTTAATGATATATCTAAATATAAGATCCTCTAGAATGTGAAACAAACTGATGAATTGAAATTAATATAAAATGTTTGATACGGTAAAGAAGTAAATCTATAGATAAATACCACAAGACTGTTCTTCATCTACAATGTATTCAATATATTGGAACTATAAATTACCTAATGACCATTTAAATTGTTATTACGTTTATTTTATAATACCTGCACATCGTGCAGTTTGCAAACTAGTTATATTGTATTATTCTAATACATTTTAAATTCTTAGGATGTGTTTGTTTCTCCGCATTGGATTGTATTGGAGAGTTAAAACTTAAAAGTCTCGTTTGTTTGGCCGTATTGTATTGTATTAAACAATTAAAATGTACTAAAATAATACAATAAACACTATATTGTATTATTTTAGTACATTTTAATTGTCTAATACAACAAACATCGTTGTTAACCGCAAAAAATGGCAGGAGGGTCAAAGAAGAATTTTCCTTCAACATTGGGGAATAACCGAGATAGAAAGACACCATAGAAGAGCATCCCGGTACCCCGCCTTTAAAAATTGGCCGGGTACAACCTCCTACCAGTCCAAATCAAGATCAAAGGTTCCTAGACTCAAAAGGTACCAGAAAACAAAGAAGCCAGGTTCTGGGGACTCCATTACTGCAGGGTCCTAATACCCCGCTACCATCCGGAATCCCGGTATCTCAATACCCCGATGCACTTATACTAGGTTTAGTAATCATGAAGAGGGAAGGACGCCTAAGTACCCCGATTCCGCCTAGAGCCAGCCAACCAAACAATAAGTGTCAGGCTAGCAGACTACCAAGTATCAAGGTAAGATCAGGTATGCCGAAGATCAAACTACATAGAAAGACAGTGTAATGACAACGTTTTAATAATGAGGAAGTTGATTATTTCCCGCCACTCAAGAGTCCTATTTGAAAGGGAAGTCAGCTCTATCAAAATTCCACCAAATAAAGGATCGCTTGATTCCTAGAATCAAGGCCACGATCTTTTCGCCAATCGCCATGGGATGTCCCGAAAAACTCTAAGTCACTGGGCCGAATTTAGAGGAGTGCTGAACAAGCATTGGGACGTATATATACATCATATTATCATACAGAAAGGAGGAGGGCAATTTCGAGTCCTAAACCCTACTTTACGTTTTTTCCACTTATCGACATGCACGAGAGCTCCATCGCCACTACTAACTGAGTTTTTAACCCTTTCACTATAGCCATTAAAAATCTCCATTGTACTATCATTACATGTTTATTATCAATAAAAATGAGTTATATATGCCCCCATTGATATATTGTTCCTGATTCACCACCCTCGTTATTTTTTCGTTTGTTTTATTGAGAACCCATAGGTATCGAACTGCTTGATACCTCTCCGACTGAGATCTACCCCGATTTCAGTTACTAGAGTTGTTAATAGGAAAATCACCCCAAGTGACAATTTTCGGTTCAACTGTATTAACTAATACATTATATTTGGTAGTATTAGATTGTATTGTATTGTATTAGAAAAAACATTTCTTTTTTTCAATGAATATGGAATATTGATAAATATGTGTTATGAATGTATTAAATGAAAATGAATAATATTAAATCATGAATAATGTTTTTATATATTATTTAGTTTATTAATTATTATATTATTATTTTGAAAATCTGAGTACAAAAAATACATTTTTTAATTTAATTTTGTTTTAAAAAATTTGTTAATTTTTTTTTTATAAAATTGTAATACAATGCTATACTCATATACAACAATCATCATGTAAATTAATACAAGCTAATACAACATTTAACCAAACACAAGGTTGTACTAATATAATACAATTCAATACAATTCAATCCGATCCAATCTAATTCAGTACAATACAATATTAAATACAATACAATACAATACAATATTATACAATAAAATATGCTTTAATACAATACAATATAAGCCACCGAATCAATTAAAACTGAAACTACCGGTTGCTTCAGCATCTTATTTCATACATAAAATAACAACAGCTTTATTTAGTGCATTTGGGTTCCCTCATATCACTATTAATTGTTGAAAGCTCTGAAAACGGATTTTAACATTGTCATTTGGCCAAACTAATTGGTTCCACCAATCTTGAGTGCACCTGATGACTCCCAATTTGGCTGCTTTTTCAAAAGTTGAAGGGAAATTTTTCAGCTCCTCGCATGTCTTGATTATTGTTGTCTCCAAGGAGGGCCATTCCAATGACAAATTCTGGCAAATGTTGGACAATCTTGGCAAAGAACAGAGCTCCAATTTCTTCAATTTGGGAAGTACTTCGGGTTCAACTACACTTCCATCCTCAATAATCTTTTCGATCTCTTTACAGTCTTCAACTTGCAGATGCTGCAGCTGTTTCAGTTGTAAGACAATCTCTTGCGAGAAGAGCGTTTTCAAACTGTGGCATCCTTTTAGGGTCAAAATTGTGAGCACGGGGAAGCTTCCAGCTTGTATAGAACCTTTCCAGATATGCACCAACTTTGGGAGATTGTTTATGTGTAGTTTCTTCAATCTTTGAAATGCAGCATCTCCTGTATGGTTTCCATCGATGATGCTTATCATTTTATTGCATTCTTCAATTATACAAGCTTCAAGCCCTCCTAATTTATCAGCACCAAAGTCTGATAAGTTGGCTGCAGTACGGTGACCAATGAGCTCGAAAGCACAAGCCTCCTCTAACATCTTTAATATTGCATCAGGAAATCCATCACCTGCAGAAAATCTGAGATGTTTCTCAGCCGAGCATCCAGAGATATCAAATTCAGTACAAGGGTTGCTTTTTTGGTGATAACCAATGAGGATGCTGAATGATCTCAAGTTATTGTCTTCCAACAGCTTGTTGTTTCCATTCAACGATTTACTTGTGTCGATGAAAGTCTGAAAACAGTCCACCTCAGGAAAGTTGAAACAGAGACAGGTCAAGTTTTCCAATGAAGCGACTTCAACAGCAATACCTCTTAGAGTTTGATTCCATCTTCCATTGTTGGGGTTCAAATCAATGCTCAATTCTTCTAGTGACACAAGTCTTGCAATTATGTTAGAGGAAATTATGTCCCTTGGTCTTGCTCCCACTTGGTTGTGATTCCCAACATGTTCAACAAATGAAACTCTCAGACATTTAAGATGTGTCAATTGTCCAACTTCAGCAGGCAAAGCATGAATTCCAGTATGACGTATATCTAGGACTTCAAGCCTACAGAGATCTCCAACCTCAGCGGGGAGCTGCATTAATTCCCTACAATTATTTAGGAATAGCACTGTGAGCTTTTTTAAGCTAGAGATAGACGAAGGAAGCAGCCTGATTTTTGTATCATGCAAGTCAAGAAGTCGGAGATTGAACATATGCACGAAGAATGATTTTGGGAATTCCACCAAGCTACTTTCTTGAAGTAACAATGTTAAGATTTTATCACCGTTAGGCCTTTCTGGCAGAGTGGATAAGCGCAACCGAACCAATGAGATTCTGTTTGCAAGTTCCCATTCTTCTTCTCTGATCGTCTCTCTCTCTTTTACCAAAATTCTGTAACTGTTCTCATCCTGATTGGCGATTCTTAATGCTACTCGTTGAAAATGCTCAAACATCTTATAGTGCGCGACCTTTCTTCCATTTTCCAGTAGAGATTGATCAACAAATTCATTTAATATAGTATGACCTTCGTCACGAGCCATCCCAAGCTTAATCGACTGTGTGAAACACTGTTCTGCTTTCCAGCACTCAATAATGTAATCTCGGTGAAGTTCATACCCAACTGGGAATATTGCCCAGGATATTAAGCAAGACCGCTTATTTGAGGCTAACTTGTCACATACAAGTTTAAAGAACTTGTATACTTCTTCCAGTTCTTGCTTTGTTTCCTTACTTGGTGATCTTAATTGAGACAATGTATTCCGCCATATTGCAGGAACTTCCACTTTTTTCAAGCTTGTTCCTATTAACTTAATCAAGTGTGGCATACCCCCACACTCATTAACAATTTGTCTCGCCACAGGTTTGATATCTCTATAATTCTTCAAATCTAGATCGACTGTTTCCTGAAACAACTTCTGAGCATCCTCATCTGACAATCTCTGAACATTGATGTCCTCGTCAGTTTGGCCACAGCTATTTCTGTGCCTGCATGCAAAGACCACCTTTCCATCACTGTGCTGTTCATGAATTCCAACTTCTCTCAAATTAATCTTTGAAGAAACTTCATCAAGAAACAATACATATTTCTTATTCTTAAGCTCTTCAGATATCATGTCTGCTCTTTGGTCATTGCTGTGTTCCTCCGCTTTTAGATCTAAACGCTTCAGAAGTACTTCTTGTATTTCTCTTACATTTCTGTTTGTATTCACATTCACCCAAAAGATAATGTCAAATTTATGAGATTCACCAACTGCATCATGCAGGTTTTCCATTATTGTAGTTTTCCCAACTCCCAATGGTCCCCATATGCAGATTCTTTTCAATTCTACATTTCTTAGACACTCTTGTAGCCTTTCTACATGCTTATTAAGCGACGGGATCTCTTTAATTTTCTTGGCATGCTTCTTAATCACTGCAGCTGGTGCCTTCTCAAACATTATGGTTATTTTCCCAATTTGATCCTTCAGAGAAACTACATCCGCAGTCTTTTCCAAGATCATTTTACCAAGCTTCATCAAACCAGGAAGTGGGCATAAGCCACAAATGGATTTGCGGATACTACTGTACTCGGTCTTCAGATCGTTTAACTCTCCTTTCAGTTTTCCCACCTCATCGAGCCAGGTTTTACATCTGTTTGTCTGCTGCATTTTCAGTCTATTCCTGTCCAGTTTTGTCATTACATCTTCCTCTTCACTAATCAAATATTTTTCTTCCTTTTCAAGATTGGCAAAGTTCTTCCTCATATTTCTCACATAACCATATTTGCGCTTCAAACAATTGAATATGCCTTTACCACCATCTATTGCTGGCCCAACTAGTGAACCAGCTGCTTGCGCGATTGCTGGTTCAATTATTGCTGTCATTCTGCAAATATTCCTTGAAAAATGAAATAAAAAAATTACCTAATTAAAAATCAGAATAAAAAGGTGCCACCAACTACTTCTCTTGGTAGGAAATTATAACATACTGATCACCATATTCAGTAGAAAGTATTGTCATTCATATTTTATCTACTTCTCATGGTTAACAATCTTTCAATGCCATTCATAAATAAAGTGCAAATGCAATTTTCTTTCTTTTGATCTTTTTGCTTCAGTAAAATTACAGTCATATATGCCTCTTATGAAGTACCAAAAGTTTCTGGGTTGATGCAGAATTTCAATATTTTTTACTTCTGGTCAAATCAAAGTATGATCAACTCATGAACTTTTAAGTGAAACAATCAAACAAAGAGATATTCCAAAATCATCAATAAGTCATTATTCCCTAAATAATGTCTTTTTTATGAGAAGAATTGTTTCCTTGAAAACAGAAGCTTTCCAGCAATTAGAGATTCAGATCTGGACAAGATTGTTTCAACTCTCATTTCTTGATATAAATATAAATCTATACAAAATCTCATACTCTGCTACATGTAAGCACAATCTTTGTATCAAAAAGGTATGAGTATGTTATCAAGTTAAAGTTTAACAAACAACCAAAAAGGAAAATTAAAAATTATAATAAAAAACAAAAAAAAAAAAAAAAAACTAAACTGAAGAGAGCAGTTTATAGATCATCACCCTTTGCTTTAAGCTGAGTCAACTTCGTTCATGATAATATCACCAAAATCAGCTGCTTTTTTTTTTTTTTTTTTTTCCAGACCACACATTGCAAAATTAAACCATAGCATGTAGAGAATTAAGTAATTAAAGTAAAATAATAATGCATTACAACATAAATCTAAACACATTGAAGCAATAACAAGTTTAGAGCAAACCTGCCAAAGGTGCTTTTTAGTTTCTCTCTCTCCTGCCTGGAATCTTGGGTGAAGCTTTTTAGTTTCTGGTGTAAAGCATTATCAGTTCACTCAAAAGAGTCGGTCAACGTATAATAAACACACAGAGTAGCTTCGTGGGGACCATTATTATTATTATTATTATTATTATTATTATCATCATCTAGGAAACACGGATACTTCATTTGGTGGAAGTAACTCGTTTGGATACAAGAAATAAAATATCGGTATCGGTATCGGTATCGATATCGGGCTTTTAAATTTATGGATATATCGGGGATATTATCGACATCGGTGGATATTCGGTAAAAAATTTAAAAAATGATTTACTAACAGTAGCTCCACGATCTACACCAATTTCTTCTCTATCAGTGGATATATCGGTCCCTGTTTCGATATCGGTCCCTCTAAAATATAGATATATCGGTGGATATATCGGTGGATATGTCGATTTTAAGTTCCTTGTTTGGATACGACACGGATATTTCATGATACATATCCGATACGCTAAATGACGTATCCGTTGATTTTTTCATAAGTTTGACCGGAGGATACTTATGGGATACTTAGAGCATCTCCCACCCATCCTCTTAATTCATAACTCCAAGAAAATTTAGAGGATTTGAGAGAAAATGTTGCTCCCACCCATCCTCTAAATTGTTGCCTCCAAGAAAAATTTTAGAGAACCACAACTCTATTCTCTATATTTAGAAAACCAATTTCCATCCTCTAAAACCACTTTTTAACTTTTATTATTCCAATTATATCATTTTAACTTTTTCATTAAATTCAATTAATGTATAATAAAATTTAATTTATACATTTTATTAACATAAAAATTATACCATTAGAAATGTCTCATTTATATCTTTAAAATGAGTCCAATATTGAATATTAATTAATAATGTTTTATTTACCATGCTTTACCATATTATATTTTAAAAAAAGTATAAAAAAAAAAAATTACAAATGTTATTATAAATAATATTTGTTAAAATTTAGTTAAACAATAATTTATTAAAGAAACTAAAAATAATAATGAAAATATAAGTTATTGAAGATTATTGAAGATATAAATGGAAATAGGGATAGAGATAGAGATAGAGATAAGAATAAAGAGTGTGGTTGGACTGAAAATTTTTTAGAGATGGAATATGGGAGGAATATTCATTTTTGGTTCTCTATTTTAGAGATAGAGATAGAGATCGGGTGAAAGATGCTCTTAGGGTATACTTGAGGGATACGTATCCGTTGACTTTTTCATAAGTTTGACTCTTTCACAAGTTTCACAAGCGAAGAGGAAGAAGAAGAATCAACTTAAAGACCGAAAAAGCTTCGATCAGTATCACTTATCAAGCATGTATTATATTTTTTCCATAATTTTTTTCTGAAGAACCAACTTAAAGACAGAAAATGTTTCGAAGAGAAAGAAGATAACACCACAAAGAGCTGAAGATTTGGTATATGTGCATAATAATCTTCGTCTTTTATCAAGGAGAAACGCAACTTACAATAAATGTGCGTTTCAATTGTGGGATGTTGGAAGAGATGGTTTTGATTTCATGGATATGGAGAATACCGGGATACTTGAGATTGCAAACTTTTCTCTTGATAAACAGAGTTAGAGGGTGAATTATTTAGATCCTTTAACAATATGAATGATGATAATAAAGTTAATTAGGAATTTATAATATGTTTTATGAGTTTTTTTTTTTTTACGTATTATTTGAATTTTGTAATATGTTATGACTTATGTGACGAATATTGTTTTATTTGAATTTTGTAATAAGTTACGACTTATGTAACATGGTTTAGTTTGATCTTGTAATATGTTACATTATTATGACTTATGTAGTTATGTGACTTGTTTTATTTGGATTATGAATATGTTTTGATTTTGAATGAATTATCAAATATGTTTTCATATATTATTATTTAAAAAAAATACAAATATATATTATTTTAATTGACGTATCCTAGTTTTTAAAGAATTGCAGTATTCCCGTATTGTACCGTATTCGTATCCCGTATCCGTATCCGTATCTGTGCTACATAGATTATTATTATTATTATTTGACGGTATCTATTTATCCACCTATATAGTTAAGGTATTTATGACTTGAAAGTTATTTACCCAAACTTCAAACTCAAGCTGAGCTACGCCCTTGGGAGTTAGGACCCGTGGGAACCAGTTGGTCGTGACCAAATAAATTATTTGTACACCCATTTTTTCTTTACTAATAGAACTGATTTAAAAAAAAAAAAAAAAAATATCTTAATAGAATTAAGATTCTTTAATATATTGAATGGTTTACTTTTTCCATTTATAACCTATAAATATCAATTTTTTGGAATTAGTATTTAAAAAAAAAAAAAAAAAAAAAAACATTGTCATTTTTTTTTTAACTAAAAGCATTTTTTTATATGTATAGTATTTCATAATTTTTAGTATTATTTTCAATTTTTTATTATTTAAACTATAAAATAAATAAAATTTTGAATTATATTTATTGAAAATAAAAAATTTGAACAAAAGAATAAAAATAAGTTATTGCTTTTTCAAATAGTTAGTTTTGTTAATATTTTTAAAATAAATTTTTTTATCAAAACATTTTCAAAATTTAAAATGGATTGGGTAAAGGTTCAATCAGATTTCGAATATATATATATTTTTGGGTAGGAGATTATCAATTTTTTTTAGAGAGCCTCCAACATTGTGAACTTATCATTCATAAAAAAAATCAGATCAAAATTCATAAAAATCGATATGAGTTCAAAAAAGTCCTTACCGAAATTAAAATAAAGGATATTTTATGAGAGACTCACTCATCATAATGGATCATTTATTTTATATTAAAATAAGATATTCCTTATGAGAGACTAACTCCTCATAATAGATCTCTTATTTTAACATAAAGTAATGACCTCCATGAAATTCATCGATTTGAATTAATTTTGATCTAATTTTTTTTATGGATAATAAATTTAATGAAATCTAGTTGTAAACAAAATTTGAAATTTTTTCAAGCATTACAACTATTTTTTTTTCCCGATTTTATTAAATGTGAAGTATCAGAAAAAGGATGAAAAATAGGAAAAATGAAAACAATTAGGGCGCGTCATGTAAGCTATACAGTGTTTTAGGTTTCAGTTTGGAAATCCGAAAACGCATCAAGTAGCATTTGCGGAAAATAATATTCTGAAAATAAAAACACTAAAAATGCATCTGGTAAGTTAATTGAAAAATATCAAAATTTGACAATAATTCATCCCAAATAATTATAAACTAAGTCAAAAAAAAAATTATTAAATAAAAATTATATGCAAAGAAAGAAATTAGAATATTAAACATTAATTTCTTATTAAATATAAATTAAATGAAAAATAATTAAACTATTTCAAAAAGAAAAGAAAAAAGAAAAAAGAAAAAAAATATGTAGAGAGTCGTCGATCTGCCCTTGGAGGAACAGATCGGCGGCTCTAACGAAGAGAAAAGAAGAAGGAGAAGAAGAGAAAAAAGAGAAAGAGGCATAGATGAAGGAAAAAAAAAAAAAAATGAAAACATGGAAAACATGTTTAACATGTTTTCAATGTTTTTCAATTTTAATACTGTTTTTGTTTTTTGTTTTTGCTTTTTGAAAACAAAATGAAAAACTGTCAATGAACACGAATTCGAAATCGTTTTCAGAAAAAAAAAAAAAAAAAAAAGAAGAGTCTAAAATCCACCTATCGGGTAGCCCCTTAGTTGTAGTGCTTGAAAATTTTCAAATTTTGTTTACAAATATATTTCATTTAACTTATCATCCATAAAAAATAAAAAAATTAAAAAAAATTAAAAATTAAAAAAAATAAAAGATTAAAAAAATAAAAATAAAAAATCATATTAAAATTCTTTCAAATCGATGGATTTCATGGAGGTCATTACTTTAAGTTAAAATAAGGTATCCATTTTGAGAAAACCACTCAACATTTAGATATATGGTTTTGAGCATAATTGTTGAAATTGATTAATGAGTTTTCAATTTTAGGGTTAGAATGATTTGATTTAGTGAAATAATTAAGGAAGTTTTGTGATCCTTTTGAGAAACTTGGATGAATTGGGAGATGATTCCCAATACAAGGGTTTTGGGTTATCAATTCACCCCAACCCGCACATGCCTTCTTGAAGCATGTAATGCTTCGAGTCAGGCCTGCCCAAAACATAGGAAGGGCCAATCTGAAGCATGAATACTTCGGGTCAGGCCTACCCAAAGTATTATTTCCTCCGGTCTTTTTTTGTGGCTCTATTGCCATCTAAAAATTTTCTTCCCGCACCCATATTGTGATATAAAAACAATTATGTCCAAAATGTCTATTTCTAAAATTACTTAAAAAGAAACAACTATCTAACTCAAAAAAAAAAAAAAAAAAAAAAACAGTTGTACGAAGGAAGCAAGAAAAAAAAAAAGTAAATCTGGGAAAAATATATATATACATTTGCCCAATAACCTTAAACTTAAATTTTTTGTACAATTCGATCAATCAAATTTTCTTTTTTTTAATCAAAATTTTTAAAAGTAGAGGATTTTATTTGTGACAAAAGCAAAATTACTTTCCACAATGGTGAGAGGACTGGTTCTAGGAATTTTAATCCTCTGACTATCTCTAGAGGTAAATTGGATGCTAAAACAAAGCTCACAATGCTCATTAATTCGTGGTTTCTCAAAATGCATGTCCTGTGACAAAGTGTACCACGATTCAAATCTATTGGTCCAAATTTATTTTTGTAATTTAAGATATTCAATGTAATAAAAATTTTAGAAGAGAGCAGTGAGGTGACTTGGGCGCGGAAGCCCGGATTTGTCCAAACTAATCAAATTGAAATCGTAAAATGTGTTAATGTATAGAAAGTTTATGTTAAACTTTTTTACTCCATGAAGTGTTTGACTATGAAATGATTAAATGTGAGCAGTAAGATAATTAATTTGTTTTCTATATAATTAATTGGGTGTCAAGACCGATTAAATGGGTTTGAAAAGAAAAATAATATGATTTGAGTTGTTAATAACACTTAAAGACTAATTTTGGTATTTGAAAGGGTAGACTGGTATAGTAAATTGATTTTTTTTTTTTTTTTTTTTTTTAAATTTTAAAATGGGTGTTAAAAGTAAAGGGGTGTGTTGAAAACTTTTTTGGGTGGCAATAGAGCTACCTTTTTTTCATGTTTTTTTTTTCTCTTTAATTGTTATAAATTTGTATTTAATTAATGTTGGTTTGATTTATTAATTTTGTTTTAATAATTAGCATTTTTGGAATATAACTATGGAATGTGTTTATTTAGATATACATGGGTCGAAATAAATTACGTGAATCACTCAAGATTAGAGAATGTGATCGTTTTTCATTTCAAGTTACTAGTACTGTTATTAGGAGAGTATAAGACTTATTAAGTCGCATTTCACAACAAAACAACTCAATTTGTTTAAAGGGACTTGTTTCAATCATTTTTTGGATGCGAGTTACATACTTATATGTTGTTGTCTGGGCAATTTTGTCACCATATCTTGTTTAGAAAGTGTTATGTCAGGAATGTTGATGACAATACATCTTCTTTTTGGTTCTATGATGGCAATGGAGTAATACGGTTTAGTGCAATAGAGTTTTGTTTGGTTATTGGGCTAACATTTGGAGATTACTCTGAATCACTATCAGAGATCACCTAACGTAAAGACAATAGACTATGTCGATCCCACTTCCAAGATAATAAAGTTATTGTAAAAATGGTGGATGATTGATCAGTAACATTAGTGATGATGATATTGTGAAGTTGCCTTTAATACGATTTTTTTTGGAGATGACGTTGGCTTATTAAGTTGCATCTCACACCAAAACAACTCGATTTGTTTAAAGTGACACGTTTCAGTCATTTTTTGGATGTGAATGATATGTTATTGTTTATGCAATTTTGTCACCATATCTTGTTTAGAGAGTGTTATGTCAAGAATGTTGATGACAATACATCTTCATTTGTTGAGAAGTCAACGATATCCCTTATGTTCAGGAACCATATAGTGATATAGGAAATTATATGAGCGTTAATTGTTAATTGATATTATATATATGTTTTACCTTTCCTATACAACTAAATTATAGGGTCAACTCTAGGATACAATGTGTCTCTGTATAAAGTTTGGTTATTCTTCAATGAAAAATTATGATGGCAAGATATATCATTTTACATGGTATCAGAGCAAGGGAAACCCTAGCTCTTTGCTTCTGCCAATAATCCTCGCCTCTTTTCTGTGAGTTTTGTTTCTAGCTTTGTTATTCCTTCACCATGGGTAACGATGCTGAGATTTCATCTAAGGATGCCGATAAGAACGAAGCATCCAACCCTTTTTTTATCCATCATTCAGATCACCTAAGGATGGTTTTCGTCTCCAAGCCCCTTAACAGAGACAATTATGCGACATGGTGTCGCTCGATGCAGATTTCCCTCAGCATGAAAAACAAGATGGGCTTCGTCGACGGCTTTGAAACAAATTATAGCACGGTGTGTATAAAACTATCTAGAGGGGGGGGGGGGGGGGGGGGGTGAATAGATTTTAAGTTTTTTACCCAATTTTTCGTGTTAGTCAAAATTACGAAATTACCCCTAAATAGATAAAGCAATAAATCAAGTATAAAATGCGGAAATTAAATAACACTTGATTTTTACGTGGAAACCCTCACGGGAAAAACCACGGGCTAGTAAGTAAGCCACACTCGAACCTCGAATCCACTAAATGTGTAAACAATTACAACCTAATCCCGGAAGTAATCACACACCTACCTAATCCCGGTATGAGTGAACCTAGTCCAATTTGCTTGCGATCTAAGCAACCTAATCCCGGATGCTACACACAAGACTTACTTTCTCTATGAAGAGAATAACAACCCTAAGTGAATATATGAATATCCAAATGCAACATAGAGCAAGGGAAACCCTATATGCTTATCTAAGATGATTAATATGCAATTAGAACAATCCGAGATATCAAAACTAAATGACATGTCAAATAGTTTAGCTAATCAAGATTAAGCACAAAACTTAATTAGCTATCACAAAAAAAAAACTTCTCAAACATACATCATACTAATCTCAAACTTGTATTCAAAGTATATAAAATAACATACAAGTAATTAATTGAGATTGCTAGCTAAGAGAAACACAAAATATGTAAGATATTAGTGAAAAGCTTACCAAGCAAAGTATGATGAAGAATCCATGCAAGATGACATCTAGAAGATCAAGGATGATGCTAGATGATGATTGATGATCATGAAAAAGTGTTTGAGTAATAAAAAATGAGTTCTTGGAATTTTTCTTCTCTTTGAAAAATATCCTAAGTATGAATTCTGAATATGAACTCTTTTAATTGACCTAAAGACAAAATGGCATATATATAGGGGGCCAAATCAAAGTGTGGTCGTTTAAGTAAGTTTCAAAGAAACGCGCCGATCGACGGTTTCAATCGGCGGCCAAGCCGCCGATCATGACCGCCGAATTGAGCTCGTGAAGAACAGAGCATAAACGGCGGTTCATTCGGCGGTTTCGTGACCGCTGATCCCAACCGCCGAATCAAACCCGAGAGATTAAAATCAATCAGGTATGAACGGCGGTTTCGTGACCGCCGATTCAACCGCCGAATTAGACCAAGAGATAAATCAATCAGGTCTTGAATCGGCGGTTTCGAACGGCGGTCGTGACCGCCGATCTTAACCGCAGAAATGCTTCAGACCAATCTGGACTGAAACGGCGGTTTCATTCGGCGGCCAGGCCGCCGATCATAACCGCCGATCACCTAGAAAGGTGAAAACCAAGGAAAAGCCAAGGGCATTCTCCATAGGCGGTCCTCGCGCTAAACCAAGCACATTCTAGTGCATGCGCGGACGTTTCCGAAAGTTATCGGGAAACGAATTACACGACAACATGACACAATTACACACAACAAAATATAATAAATAAGTGCAAGTGTGAAATGTGACAAGTGAAGAGAATGCACACATATGCAATGAATGTTAAGTGTGTGTGTGCAACTAATCTCTTCAAAGAAAAGTAAGCACATAGAAATTTACCTTCGGTGCTTATCAACACGAGGTCTTCAAAGGGCTTCAAACAATAAGACCGATACTTAGGCTACCCTTACAAAGAACCCCAACATGTGGTTTGTCCACGAAATGAGTCAATCAACAAATGGGAACCTTACAGGCTTCGTTAAAGCCCCTTCAGTAAAGTTGAAACCAGATAAGTATTCTTTGTGGTAGCGTTGTAATGACATGGTCCTTTAATGGATCCTTAATTCTCTTGAGCCGACGATTGCTGACAGTGTGATATATTCGACTGCGACATCTGTGTTGGGATTTATGCCCTAAAGCTTGTAATTTGTAAATGTTATAAATTCATTAATAAAAGAAGTAGTTATTTCATTCAATTAACATAACACATACATTTATATTATATGTGCTAACATCCAAGATTGCTAAATGTAATCTCAAAATGAGTATATGAATGTCAGATACATAGGAATTCATTTTGAGACATGCAATCTAAAGAGTCCGTAGAAAGCAAATAAAGCCGGGTACTTTATTTGTGGTTAATCTACAGCTGCGGTCTATTCCCTAATGTACGGTGGTCTTATCCTAGACTACTCATATGGTGATATGAGAATGGAGGCACCTTATATGATGTGATCATATAGGACTGGGCCACGATTTATATGAATCTATCAATAAGATCCATTAGTTGAAAAGATATATTCATATATATCGACAAATGATGGCTGTATATGAGTGATCTAAATCCTGAGTGTCTTACTGACTCATTTGAGTTAGATCGTGTTTCTTGAAATACCATGGGTGAGATTGGAGTATCATTCCCGATTAACAACTCTGTATCTTGGAATCACGGTTTGACTTGTGGCTGGGAATGTATGCACACAATAGTGGAATAAACTCCTTCTTGCGAGAAGTAGATGAGTAGTTCCCTAAAGGGTTGATTTGAGACTTGAACGATTACGAGCGCTCTCCTTCTTCCGTAAAGGAATGAAGGGTATAATCATTCATTAGAAAATCAATGGTACTTAAAGGAAAATATATAATTAGAGAGGTATAACAGACTTTATGACCTAACTCTAATTATGAACTACTTGTAAAGGATCATATCATATGTAATAGCTATATCAATGGACACTGATAATTTGGTTTTGTAAAACATCTGCAGTTACGAGAGTACAACCTTGGGTTTTTAGTGGAACAACTCCGAGGTTAATAATTGTGAAATGTTAATTAAAGAGTTTAATTAATTTTTCTAAGTATTATTGGAGCTCAAAACTGTGGGTCCATTAGGTCCCCTTACTAGCCCTTTATGATTGATAGTAACAAGGTTCACGGAGAATTGGATGGTCCAATTAATTGTGTTACGAAAGTAACTTAAATATATTTTGGGAATTAATTAAATGGTGTGATTATTTAATTAATATATTATTTAATTGATGAATTAAATATTATTAAATAATATGATTATTTAATTGACATATTAATAATTAAAAATTATTAATAGTTATATGGAAGTTTCAAGTTCGAACCTTGACAAAAGCAAAAAAATAAAATAATAAGTGATTATTTTTATTTAGTCTAAATAGGTCAAAAGTTCAAACCCTAGTGGTGACCAAATTAAAAAGGGTTTAGAATTCTAAGTTAAATCTATTTTAACTTAGATTACTAAACCCTAGGATCCTAGTATATAAGATATACTTATAAGGAAAAATAAACAGTCGAAACCCTAAGAGAGATACAAGAGGTGAGGCCACATAAGAAAGAAAAAGAAAAGTTTTTTTCTCTCCCCTAGAGTTGGCCGAATTCATCAAAGGAAGCAAGGTGTTATGTTCCAGTTCTCTCAGGCCTCCATTCAACTGCTCCTAGAATCCGTGACATAGAGTTGCTAGATCGCGAGACATAGCTCGGAAGGCTTAGTGGTGAAGGATCGAAAAGAAAACGAAGGAGTGTTCTTCAAAGGTATGAAAACAAATCTCTTCCTCATATTTGTGTATACAAAAATGTCCCAATAAGAAGATAATTTTTTTGAAACCTATTGTTCTTAAATTCCTCTTGATTTTCTTTCTGCTGTGCGACTTACAATTGGTATCAGAGCCAATTTTTTGATATACACGAATATGTTATATTTGTTTTCAAAGTCTTTTCGATATGTATGATATGTGTAGGCACAGTCTAGGGTTGTATGATGTTTATATTTTTTTTTATATAAACATGGTTGATCGTTAATTGTATAGTACGATGAGTTTAGTTAAATTTGTTTCTGGGTTGTAATAATTAATTTTATTATTTACTTTTTCGGATGTAATCGTTCTATGTAAATCAATATTTTGTAATATGTGTAAGGATTCCCATTCTTTGATTGACTTATTTCGGGGACAAACCACGTGTTGGGATTTATTGTGTAAGGGTAGTTTAGGTGATTGATCTTCAAGCTCGAAGACCCTTCACAAGTCCTCAAGGGACAAGCACGCCAAAGGTATAACTCTAGTGCTTGGTTTTTTTTGAAGAGATTTAGATTGCACACACTCACTTAGCATTCTTGCATTTGTGTGCTTTCTCTTCACATGTCACATTTCACACTTGCACTTATATGTTATATTTTGTTGTGTGTATTTGTGTCTTGTAATTCGTTTCCCGATAGCATTCGGAAACGTCCGCGCATGCACTAGAATGTGATTGGTTTTACGCGAAGACCGCCTACGGAGAATGCCCTTGGCTTCTCCTTGGTTTTCACCTATATTGGTGATCGACGGTTATGATCGGCGGCCTGGCCACCGAATGAAACCGCCGTTTACTTCCAGAAGTGTCTGGAGCAATTCTGCGGTTACGATCGACGGTCACGATCGCCGTTCGAAACCGCCGTTCATACCTGATTGATTTTATCTCTCGGTTTGATTTGGCGGTTTCGAAACCGCCGTTCATACCTGATTGATTTAATCTCTCGGTTTGATTCTGTAAGGATTCCCATATCTTGATTGGCTTATTTCGTGGACAAACCACATGTTGGGGTTGATTATGTAAGGGTAGTTTAAGTGATTGATCTTCAAGCTCGAAAGCCCTTCCAAGACCTCAAGGGACAAGCACACCAAAGGTATAATTTCTAGTGCTTGGTTTTCTTTGAAGAGATTTAGTTAGCACACACACACTTAGCATACTTGATCTTGTGTGCATACTCTTCACATGTCACTTTACACACTAGCACTTTGTTTGATATCTTGTTGTGTGTGTATGTGCTTAGTAATTTGTTTCCCGATAGTGTTCGAAAACGTCCGCGCATGCACTAGAATGTGCTTGGTTTTACGTGAAGACTGCCCACGGAGAATGCCCTTGGCTTCTCTTTGGTTTTCACCTCTGTTGGTGATCGGCGGTTATGATCAGCGGCCTGGCCGCCGAATGAAACCGCCGTTTGCATCCAGAAGTGTCTGGAGCAATTCTGCGGTCACGATCGGCTGTCACGACCGCCGTTCATACTTGATCGATTTAATATCTCGGGTTTGATTCAACGGTTGGATCGGCGGTCACGAAACCACAGAATGAAACCGCCGTTGTTCTCCTATTCTTCTCGGGTTCAATTCGGCGGTTATGATCGGTGGCCTGGCCGTCGATTGAAACCGCCAATCGGTGCATTTCAAGGGCAAACTTGTCTTTTCACATGTCCAATTCTTGATGTCTATAAATATCTTACTTTCTCATTCTCTGATTAAGTTCTTTGAGTCTTTAGAACCCTAAACTTCAAAGAGAGATTTTTGAGAAAAAATCAAATCAAGAACCCACCTTTAAACACTCAAATCAAATCCTTTTTGCATCAAAGTTCATCTTGCATTCATCCATGATTGGGTTTGCATCATCACAACTTGCTTGGTAAGATTTTGATTAAGTTCATCTTATTTTAGTATTTTTACTATCAAGCATATTCTCTTTTAATTTACTTGTATGTTTTTGATCATATGATAAATACAAGAATAGAGAATTAATTGTGATGAATTGATTGAGTGTTGTTTTGTGATAGCTAATTAGGTTTTTGATTAATCTTGATTAGCTAAGCTATTTGACATGTCATTTAGCAATTGATATCTAGGGTTGATTTAATTGATTATATCATCATCCTAGATAAACATCTAAGGTTACCTAGCCTTGTTTGTTATTTGAATATTTATACATATTCACAAAGGTTACATAATCTCTTCATAGAAAATTAAATCTTGAGGCTAAGGTTGCTTAGGCCTCAAGCAATTAGGACTAGAGCCACTTTTAAAGGCCCGCGTGGTAGAAGTGGGGGGTTATTGACCGGAGTGTTAGACGAGGTCTACATAGGTTGTAAACTCCATTTCGATTAGTGGATTTCGAGGTCCGAGTGTGGCGCACTAAACAGCCCGTGGTTTTTCCCAGTGGTTGGGTTTCCACGTATACATAAAGTGTTATTTAAATTCCGCACTATATTACACTTGCTTGTATTTTTGACTAGTAGGGGGCATTTTCGTAAAATTGACTTGTATGCGAAAATTGGGTAATAATAGTTAAAATCTATTCACCCCTCTCTAGATATATTTATCATACACACCGAGCGTTATTATATTACTTTCAGATTCGGCGGTTATAATCGGCGGCCTGGCCGCCGCGTTTCAGAGACAAACTTGTCTTTTCACATGCTCTGTTTTTCATGCCTATAAATACATCACTTTCTCTTATTCTGAGTGTGACTCTTTAATCATAAAGAACCCTATTTTCAAAAGAGAGATTTTTAAGAGAGAAAGCAACCAAGTTTGCTCATTTTTAACACTCAAACCAAAATTCATTTGCATCAAAGTTCATCTAGCATTCTCTAGCATATCTAGGATGCTTGCTTGCATGGGTCTTTTATCATCACACTTGCTTTGGTAAGTTTTTCACTATTATCATATATAATTAGTGTTTTATTTATTATGGCATCTCTTTTATTACTTGATTGTTCTTAGCTTGAATTCTAATATTCAAGATAGAGATTGTTGTGTTGATTTGATTGAATGTTGTTTTGTGATAGATATCTAGGTTTCTATAATATATGATTATCTAAGCTAATTGACATGTCATTTAGTTTTTAATATTTAGGATTGTTCTAATTGCAAATTCATCATCTTAGATAAGCATATAGGGTTTCCCTTACTCTATGTTGCATTTGGATATTCATATATTCACTTAGGGTGTTAATCTCTTTTTAGAGAATTAAGTCTTGTGTTGTGACTGAGATTAGGTTGCTTAATTCGCAAGCAATCAGACTAGGTTCACTTATACAGGGATTATGTAGGTGTGTGATTACTTCCGGGATTAGGTTGTAATTTCATCACATTTAGTGGATTCGAGGTTCGGGTGTGGCTCACTTAACAGCCCGTGGTTTTTCCCGTGAGGGTTTCCACATAAATATCAAGTGTTGTTTTAATTTCCGCACCATATTACACTTGTTATATTTTATTGACTATTAGGGGTATTTTCGTAATCTTGTCCTTAAACGAAAATTGGGTAAAATTAGTTAAAATCTATTCACCCTCCTCTAGATTAATAGTTTACACACCGTGAGAACTTTCAATATGATTATTGTAATCTTGTATGATGAAGAAGAAGATTCGAGAACACACGAAGAAAGAAGGAAAAGCCGAGCGTGTGTAGGACACACATACGGCAACCGTGCACACAAATAAGCGTGCAAGGCACAGCCGTGTGCATGCTTAGAGCAATGCAAATAGCTGTGCGCTGGTCTTGCGTAACAGTGGCACCACGCACACATGGTGCAGCGGCAAGCTGCTGTGCGCAAGGCATGCGTGCAAGCAAGGTTGTCGCACGGCTCTTGGCGCATCAGCTGGCCTGGTTTGAGCGGAGGGCTGCAGCGCATGTGCGCTATTTTGCGCAACTGGTGGCAGTTGATTGCTTCATTTCTACACAAAGTGTAGCCCCATATCCTTATCATTTTGTGTGCGTTTCTCGGGTAAAATCGGGTTTTTAACGCTGTAAATGAGTTGTGCAGGGTCAAGATAGTTTTGGTTGCTCAATTGACTTGGAAGGAGCTGAAAAGAGGATCAAGAGGGCATTCATAACTTATAGGCGAGCTCACCAAGCTTGCCTCAAGATCGCTATGCAATCGGTTCAGAGCCTTCCCAAAACAGGGCAAATGCGACCTCAGGGCGAGCTTCCCAAGGTCACCTCGAAGGTCACTCTGCACCAAGTCCAGTCCTCCTCAACATTGTCAAAAGCGAGCTTAAGGCGATCTCACCAAGCTCACCCCAAGCTCGCTAACCAATCTGGTTCATAAGTAATTTTCTTTTTAAGTGACCTCAGGGCGAGCTCACCAAGCTCGCCCCAAGGTTGCCCTCTGCCCAGAAATTTGTAAACTCCAATGAAATTACTCCCTTGCCCCTGACCTAAAAGCTCCCCTATATATTCATTTGCTTTTTCTCTGAAAAGTCACCAATCTACCTACCAAGAAGATTCACTAACTCATTTCCTTACATCATCCTACATATCCCTACACAATCCACAAAAGACTTGACACCAATCCATGATCTTTCATTGTTCTTGGGAGATAGAAGATTGAAGAAGCAATCAAGAGGAGAAGAGCAACTCAATGGGATCTACTCTATATAGTTTCCTCTAAACCCTTACCTTTTTGATTTTCTTTATTATAGCCATGTATTCATTAGAGTATATTTATTGTATGGCTACTCTTTGTAATATGAACTAAACATTTAGTGCTAGGATTTGATGAAACTTCACCCATGACTATATATTTATATTGACCATTATTTATCCTTTATGTGCAATTGTATTTTGTATGGATATTTAAGTGTGATTAATGCTTTCAATAGGTTGATCGTTGATTGAATGATCTTCGATTATGCGTTATGAACCGACCGGAGACACACATATATCGTGTTCGACGAAATGTTCTCTATGCATGTCTAGAAAAGTAGACCTACTTAGGCTAGCGTATAGGATTCTTAGTGTGCCGTTGCTCTTACGAAACTCATTTATACATTCTGAGTAATCGGGAGATAGGCTCGGGTATGAAATTGAGTGTAACCTATACTACTTAACCGAGAGTATAGGTTAAGATTAGGGTGCATGAATCTATGATTTGCATGAGTACATTTTGGGTGAGCAACTGAGTCTAGAAAGGAAGTTAGGAGTGGGTGGAGTGTAGTCAATGTCCTAGCATTTATTTCCATCATATTTACACTTGAGTTTATTTCTTGTCATTTCTTTATTGCCTTAGCTCAAATCATTGTTATTAGTTTAGTTTAAGTTGTTTAATATGAAAACCAACCTTTTCGCTTGTTTGAATAGCATTTAGACTGATCAATTTTGATAATCAGTCACTCGATCCTTGTGGGAACGAACTTCACTTTATCATTATACTACTCTACGACCTCGTACTATTGCGAGTGTCACTAAGAGTGTAGTCAATTTTTGGCGCCGCTGTCAGGGATTGAGTGGAACGATTGATATCGATACTAGTTAGTTTATTGCTAATTCGAACTTTTTAATTTAGTTTGTGTTTTACTCCTTATAGGTACATTTGATCTTGCATGCACCTGCGCATGAGAAGCCAAAATCTTCACTTTTTGGATTTTGACCCTGAAATTGAGAGACTAGCTCTAAGGAATAGACATGAGACAAGGGTGAGAAGAGTAGAGATAGGAGATCCAAATGCACAGTTAGGACATTTTGGTTTGCCTCTTGTGGCAAATCAAAATTTGAGGGAATTGCCACCTGTGGCAATTCCAGACCAAGAGGTCTTGCCTCATGAGGAAGATGAGCGCACTTTAAGGGATTACACGATGCCTAGAGTTGAGCAGAACCAGTCGTCTATTTGCCGACCAACAATTGCAGCAAATTCCTTTAAGATAAAGCCTTCAGTGAATCAGATGATTGGCACTACTTGCATGTTCGATGAATTGCCAAATGATGATCCAAACCTGCACCTTCAGAACTTCAACGAGATATGTGACACTTTCAAGTATAACGGGATTCCTGAAGATTTTATAAAGTTGAAGTTATTTCCATTCTCTCTGAGAAATGACGCGAAAGTGTGGTTGAATTCACTACCACCAAACTCGATCATTACCTTTGATCAGTTGGCCAAAGCATTCTTGAACAGATTGTTTCCACCAGGGAAGGCTGCTTGCCTTAGAAATGAGATTCTTTCTTTTGCACAATATGATAATGAGAGTACCTACGAAGCTTGGGAGAGGTTTAAGGAGCTATAAAAGAGATGTCCTCACAATGGTCTTGCAAAGTGGCAGACTTTGCAAGCTTTCTACTAAGGAATCACGGTGTTAACTAGGAATTTAGTGGATATGGCTGCTAGAGGTTCTCTAATAAACAAATCAATGGATGCAGCCAATGATCTCCTAGAAGAAATGTCACTCAACAATAGCCATTGGAGAAACCAGAGGCAATTACCGAAGAAGGCTCCGGGTTTGATAGAAGTAGATGAGTTGGCAAGTGTAAAGGCTCAAATGGCGTCACTTCAAAACCAAGTGAATAAGATGAATGCAAGGCCGAGTAATGTGCAAGTAGCCTCATACAAGTGGTGTTTGGGGCCACACTTTAGCATGGATTGTCAAGTTGGAAACCCGTTGGTTTCGGGTTCAACAGAATAAGTTTCCTTTGTAAACTACAACCGAAACTTCCAAAACCAACCCTAACAACAACATGCCAACCAAAATCCCCAAAACAATCCTTTTTCAAATACTAACAACCTTTTTTCAAATACTTACAACCCAACATGGAAAAATCACGGAAATTTGTCATGGAGGGATAATCAACCTCAACAACAACAAAACCTCAACCAAAGACAACCTCCTGGATTTCCACAACTACACCAACAAAACTACCCTAATCCTAACCCTAACCCTAACCCTAACCCTAACCCTAACCCACCCCCAAACAATCAAGGAGAGAGAAAATCTAACCTAGAGGACATCTTCACTAGGTATATGGGAAAGTTGGACACTAGAATGGAGACTCAAGATTTAGCTTTGAGGAAGCTTGACACGAAGATTGACCAAATAGCTCAACATTCACAAGCCTCAATCCAAAACTTGAAAATGCAAGTCGGTCAACTAGCTAGGGGACAACAAGAAAGGCAACAAGGGTCTTTACCAAGCGACACAGTGATCAACCTGAAGGAATAATGCAATGCCATTGCATTGAGAAGTGGTAAAGAGGTTGAGTTGCCGGAAAACTTTCGGAAGGAAAAAGAAGTTGTTGTTGAAGAAAAGGAAATCATTGAAGAAGAGGTTGTAGAAGAAAAGAAGAGTTCTAGCCACGATGACGTACCTACCACATCGCAAGTACCTCCTCCATAACCCCAAGTCAAAGCCTATGTTCCTCCCATACTATATCCGCAAAGATTGAAGAAACAAAAGGATACTCACAATTTCAGAAAATTCTTAGAGATATTTAAGAAGCTTCACATCAATATCCCTTTTGCCGAAGCACTTTCTCAAATGCCTACTTATGTGAGATTCCTCAAGGAATTGCTCTCCAACAAAAGGAAGTTAGATGATTTTGAGACAGTCACATTAATGGAAAAGTGTAGTGCAATCATATAAAACAAACTCCCACCTAAGCTAAAGGATCCCGGGAAATTCACAATCCCGTGGACCATTGGCCAAACAGAGTTTGGGAAGGCATTGATTGACTCTGGGGCAAGTATCAATTTGATGTCATACTCATTTTTTTCTGAAGTTGGAAGTGGGGGAAGTGAAGCCTACTCATATCACCATACAATTAGCCGATAGATCAATCAAGTACCCGAAGGGAGTCATGGAAGACGTCTTGGTTAAGGTAGAGAACTTGTACTTTCCTGTAGATTTTGTGATACTTGAGATGGAAGAGGATGTGGAAATATCTTTGCTTCTAGGTAGACCTTTCTTGAAGACAGTAGGGGCTTTAATAGATGTGAAGGAAGACAAGATGACATTGAGGGTAGGAGATGAACACGTGGTGTTTGACATGAAAAATGCAGCCAAGAGACAGATGGAAGCAGATAGGTGATGCAGTAAAATCTGTGTTCAATTTACTAAGAAAATTTGTTCACTGAGATCGGCGATTCTATCAGTTAAAGCCAATTAATCTAGCAAGGATTACTCTAAGTGTGAAAAACTAAATTGCATAATGCTATTATTTGGAAGTTTGTTTAAATCTAATATTAACCTAAATTATGAGAATCTAAACTAGAGACTAAAATTAATCAATGATCACAAAAGGGATGAATATATGGAGAGAAATACTAGGGAATCGATACATCTTTCTTAGACACTCAATGCTCACAATCAGTTTCGTTAAACACTTCAATCCAATTTACGGGCTTGTTTTCAAGATAATTCAATTATGTTCAAAGATCCTTTCCAATACTCGTACACGGTCATGCAACGAATACAGAATAATGATCTAGGGTTCTTCCTATTACTCACACACGGTCATGTAATGAGCAATTGTCGAAACCCAAGTTTTACACAAAACTCTAAGCCAAATTAACATAGCACGGTCATGAATATATCAATTTTCTTGTTTATTAAGCTTGTGATTAAGACTTAAATGGAACGGTCATCCACATCTAGACCCTAATCTCATGGATAAACTAAGCCACAAACTCAAATCACTTGCAGTCACAACATAATAAGAGCAGGTAGAATAGAGCAATTAATTCAATAAACAAAACTAAAACCCAATTGATTAACAAAAGATAGACTAATTGTTCATATAGAGTTATCCAAAATCGGTTACATCAATCCCCTAGTTAGAGGTTTAGTTACACATCAATGGAGAAAACGAAAACATAGAAGAGATGTAGAGAAAACCCGATGTGTGGTGGTTAGAGTGATAGGGGACGGCCCCCTTCTGTGGCTTGGAACCTCCCTTGGCTGTCTCCTTTGAATTGAAAAGAATATGAAGTATTTATAGGTGATTTTTCCTTATGAGCCCCAATTCTTCTTTGGTTTAGGAAATCCACCAAGTGGGAAAGTAGAATAAAATAAGGAATGAGAATCCTTTCCTAACTTGGATTTCCTATCTTGATGATTGACTCCTAATTTGAGTTTAGGAAGTTTCCCAAACATGTCTTGATCTTCTAAAGTTATTAGGATTTGATTTGGGAAGTTTTAGAACAGTTCTGGACCAATTCGGAGTTGAAATCCATCAAAAATACGTAACACCACTCCCTGGGTCGCTCCAGAGGCATGTTGCCTTGGTAGTTGCACGTCAAGTAGAGCTCTTCTGTTCTGGGTCGCTACCCAAGTCGCTCCCTAGACAAGTTGCACGGGCGGCGGTCTTGAGCTGCGGTAAAGTTTCTAGCTCCGACCTTTGGTTACTAAATCAGTCATAACTTCTTCTAGGAATATCGAAATTGCGATATGAAAAGTACGCCGAAAACTAGACTTCCGGGGCTTTCAATCCATGGGTAGTAGGACACACAATTCAATTAGAGCTGAGAGATATGGGCCCGCAACATAGAGGTTCTGCACTGGCCGAAAATCATCTTTTCATTGCTTCTTCCAATTTGCTCATTTTCTCCATCTTTTGACTTCTTTTTCTTCCAAAATAAGATTTAACACCACTTGAATGGAAAGGACCTACACATGCTCAACAAACACATTAAACAATCTAATTCACTCGAGAACAAAGCATAAATAATAGGAAATCGGGGCCTAAAACATGTATAGAAATGAACCGATTAATATGTGTTTGATGATTGAGGTTGTTGAGCCGTTAGTTAAAGATTTTATTAGAAAAGGGACTCCTATGGAACCATTGGAGGCTTGTATAGTTCATGGAGCCTCTAAAGAGGATGAAGATAAGAAAGTTACGGAATATGCTCTTCAATTGAATTCCCAACCATTGAAAAGTTTTAGAGAAAGAAGGAGGTTCGAGGAATTAGGAGAGGGGAAGCCTAGACTACCCCCCATCTATTGAAAAACATCCTAAGCTTGAGTTGAAGCAACTACCGGAGCATTTGAGATATGCTTTTCTTGGAGAGTCATTATCACTTCCTGTGATAATCTCGGCACCCTTATCTATTCTTGAAGAAGAAAAGTTGTTGAGGATTCTAAGAAGCCACAAGAAAGCCATCGGTTGGTCTATCTCCGATATAAAGGGTTTGAGCCCTTCGATTTGCATGCACAAAATACTGATGGAGGAAGAGTTTAAACCAACAGTGGAGCACTAAAGAAGATTGAATCCTAATATGCAAGAGGTAGTTAGAGCCGATGTTCTAAAGCTTTTAGATGCAGGTATTATATACCTAATTTTAGATAGTTTGTGGGTTAGTCAAGGATCAGTAAGGATGATCCATACTCTGTCACCTGACTGATTTGATGCTCCTTCCGTGTACAGTACCCAGGCCTTGCAATTAGCGGGCCATTATAGGGATTCTTGAACCGGGTTCGGGACCGCGGTGGTATTCGGATTGGAGGTCATGCTGAATTCTGCTACGAAGTCGGCCAAGGTCTGAGCCTTGATTGTTGTTCATGCCTTGTACTTTATATCATACTGAGTGAGCTCTAGGGCCCATAGAACCAACCTGCCTAATATGTCTGGCCTTTGGAGGAACTGTCTCAGTGGTTGATCTATCACTACTGCAACTATGTGAGCTTGAAAATAAGGCCGGAGCTTTCTTGCTGTAGTCACGAGTGCATAGGTGAGCTTCTCCGGGAGGGTGTAGTTTTTCTCAAACTTGGTCAAAGCACGGCTTACATAGTAAATTGGTCTCTGGACCCCGTCGCTACATTCTTTCACAAAGGCTCCGCTAGTAGCGGTTTCTGATACTGCCAAGTAAAATTGTAGCTCTTCTCTTGAAAGGGGTTTCACTAGCAAATGCGGGCTAGCTAGGTATTTCTTCCATGCTTAATGATTTTAAAGAAAGGTAGACACTAATCTATAGATCAGGATATGAAGCAGCTCAATGCTGCTATCCTGCCAGTCAATCCTTGTGCCTACTTGAGGGTAGTGGGGGATTCAAGATCCATGATGTTAGGTTTCTAGTTTGTGTTGGCATGTATTCCATATCAAAACGTGTTTCTTTTGTAATGTTTAGTGGTCCATATGTTGAAGATTTATGAAGACGAAGAAAGTCTTGGCCACGATTCATGTAAAATGCCGGCTTCAAAGAGATATGTGCTTCATTGATCATCAAAAGTAATATAAGACCTCATATCTCTTACAAGGCTAGGCACACACACACACATGGCATCCTTGTGTGTTCCTTCATGGTTAAACATCATTTATATATCACTTTCACACACTTGATAAATATATGCTCATGCATTTATACTATCTTGACAAACTTTGCTTATTGCATGTTCTAGGACTATGTCTAGGAAATAGCATATGTGTGTGTCTTTGTGTTTGTATGTTTCCGTATTTTTGTATTTGGACTTGAATATGCTCTATTTGATTCCTTATTGAGTTTCGATCGTTTCGGTTACTCATTCATAAGGTTTCGAGTCCAAACGATGTAGCTACGCTACTTTTCGTTCTCATTCGTTAAGTTGACTTCATCGTCGTTTTCCGAGATGATTTCTCAACCATTTTTCAAAGTTGTATAGTCTTCGTCGTGCGTGAGGGAGTCATGGTTCGTAATCCGAAAATGGATTCAAAATCAGAGTTCGGATGCCCAAGATATGGCTGAAGAACGTGAGGGAGCGCGCGAGAGGGGAGCGTGGCCAAGAGGCCACGTGGCCCAAGCCGTGTGGGAGCCGTGGGACCCACGGCCAGAGGACTCCTCTTGTCCCGTGTGGCCCACGTGCCCCCCACGGGGTGGGTGACGTGGCCACCTCTGATTGGCCCGAAAAATCTCTCTCTCTCCTCCTTTTAAATTCCCTCCATTCCCTCCATTTCATTTCCAAGAAGAAAAATTGCAAAATCCCGTCAGAATTTTTCTCCCAAATTTTCTCACCTTCCAAACACCATAACTTCTTCATACGGAGTCGGAATTGAGTGATTCAAGTTGGAGATCGTTCATAATCGAGTCCTCTACCTTTTCCAAGTGGTTTGGCAGCTGTTTGATCAATTTTCTGGTGGTTCTACACAGAAAACCGAACCAGCTCGTGAATCCAAGGTATTGGTCTAATCTTTGAGATTTCTTCTTTTATAACCTTCAATTTGCTTAGGGTTTCTTCTTCTATATATACTTGTATGTTTGGTGAATGCTATTGAGAAAGATAGCTTCACAATCAATCCTAATCAAAAGTCTATTTAGAGACATTTGTGAACTAGTTTCCATGATTCTAGGTTTTTCACATGATTGTGAGTTGTATTGTGATTAGGTTGATATCTTAGGTTGTTTGTGACTTGATTGAATCAATTTTGTGATAAATGACCTTGAGATTTGATTTGATCCTTTGATTGATGAAATCTAGGATTATTGTATTTGTATGTGTTTTAGAGCAATCTAGGGTTTAATTGATTTACATCTTAAATCCTTGCTCTATATTTTTGGCTAGAATATTGATTGATTTAATCTCATGTATCTAGCATTTTATTGTATGTTGATAGCATCTTGAACTTGTTCTTCATGAATATATTTTGTTCAAGTGTTGTATGTGTGAAAGAGACTTTGAGCTTATGTGTTTGGTGTTTACACATGCTTTAGGTTTTATTCTTGTATTTTACATCTAGACTTTTATTACTAGTGATATCACATGTTTAGGTCTATTTGTACCATGAAATGTATTGATCACATGTTCTATGTTGAATTGGTTGTTTGCATCATTTGCATTCACATGATCACACTAGGAAGTCCTTGTAAAACGCATGAAGTCTTGGTTAGAGTTGGGATGACTCGGATAGCCAAGCAAGAAGACTTGTCTAGAGTCAGGATAACTCGAATAGGCAAGCAAGGAGTCATGGCTAGAGTCGGGAGGACTCGGATAGTCATGCATGGGAGGCTCCCTAGAGGCATGAGTGTCTTGGATAGGGAGTTGGCTATTATATTGGTAGGCCTAGGCGTATGGTTAGACATAGACTCCAAAAGAGCGGGGTACACGAGAGGTGTATGCACTCTTGAGGAATTTCTAATCTTCCATCGATGTTGGTTTTGTGTGTTGTCCAATATATGGTGGTTCCGCATCATTGAGGGATTTCATACTTTCCAATAGGGTTGGGTAGACTTAGACTCCACTAGGTTAGGTGAGCTAAAGATTGGTCACTTTGTGGATTCTCTATTTTTATCATCCAATATATATAGTACCCTAATGGTTGTATTTCAACCCGTGGATGTTTCCTCCTTGGAGATTTTACCACGTTAAAAAATCTCTTGTGTTAATTCTTCCTATCTCTATCTTTTATATTTTATTTGTGTATGTTATTATCTTGTTTCATATTATTCACTTGTGATATATAGTGAAGCAAGTATTTGTAAAGTGTGATTTGTGGATTCATTCTTTTGATCATTTTTGTATATATGATTATTTTGTATATTGTAATTTTTTTGTATAGTGATATTTGATCACTCTTGTAACTCATTGAACATATATTGAAATACAAGTATTCTTTGTTGTTGTGTTTATTTGTTCTTATACCTCACACAACTAGATGATATACATTGACCTTGTTCACATGATTATATTCTCATATTGTCTATGTATGTCTTTCTTGATTTATTTTGTTGTGTGTAAGGCTACCTTGAGGGGCAAACAAAAGTTTGTTCAAGGGATTGAAAAAAGGTGTAAAAACCTATTCACCCCCCCCTCTAGGTATGCCTTAAGCAATTTAACTACGTTTGTATACTTTCACATGATGGCTTTGATCTTTTTGGGATTGGCCTCAATCCCTCTCTCGTGTACCATGAACCCAAGAAAATTTCCTGTTGTTACCCCGAAAGCACACTTAGCGGGGTTCAACCTCATCTAGTTCTCTCTTATCACCTGAAAGGTCTGGCGTAAGTCCTCTGGATATTGGTCGGTCATCTGAGACTTGGTGATCATGTTGTCTTTATATACTTCCATAGACCTTCCTATTTGCTACTTGAACAACTTGTTCACCAAACGCTGGTAAGTGGCCCCAGCATTTTTAAGACTGAATGGCATTACCTTGTAGCAATAGAGGCCTTGCCCGGTGATAAAGCTAGTCTTGTCTTGATCGGCGGGGTGCATCATGATCTGGTTGTACCCCGAAAAAGCATCCATAAAACTTAAGAGCTTGTTACCTGCAGTGGAATCAATCAATTGATCTATCTTAGGTAGAGGAAAGCTATCCTTCGGGCAGGCCTGGTTGAGATCGGTGTAATCTACGCACATACGCCACTTTCGTTAGATTTGGTTACCATGACCACATTTGCGATTCATTCGGGGTAGTGGGATTCTCTGATGAATCTGACCTTCAGGAGCTTATCTACCTTGAAAGTATACAAACGTAGTTAAATAGCTTAAAGCATACCTAGGGGGTGAATAGGTTTTTACGCCTTTTTCAATCCCTTGATCAAACTTTCGTTTGTCCCTCAAGGTAGCCTTATAGACAACACATAAACCAAGAAATCATACATATACAAGATAAGCATATGATCATTTAGGCATTGTCTATATATATCAATTAGTTGTATGAGGTATAAGGACACATAAACTCAACAACAAAGAATACTTGTATTCCAATATTTGTTCAATGTATTACAAGTATAATCAAATATTACTATACACAAAAATTATAATATACAAAAGAATTATATTTACAAATATGATCAAAATGAATTAGTTCACAAATCACACTTTACAAAATCTTGTTTCAATATGTATCACAAGTGAATAATATGCAATAAGATAACAACATACACATATACAAATATAAGAGATAGAGATAAGAAGAATTAACACAAGAGATTTTTTAACGTGGTAAAACCACCAAGGAGGAAACATCCACGGGTTGAACTACAACCATTAGGTACTATATATATTGGATGGTAAATTAGAAATTCCACAAAGTGACCAATCCTAGATCAACTTCCTATAGGAGTCTATGTTTACCCAACCCTATTGGAAAGTACGAAATCCCTCAATGATGCGAAGCCACCATATATTGGACAACATACAAAACCAACATCGATGGTAGATTAAAAATTCCTTAAGAGTGTATACACATCCCATGTACCCCGCTCTTTTGGAGTATATGTCTATCCATACGCCTAGGCCTACCAATAATGTAGCCAACTCCCTATCCAAGACACTCATGCCTCTTGGAAGCCTCCCATGCATGACTATCCGGACCTTCCCGATCCTAGCCATGACTTCTTGCTTGGTTATCCGGACCTCACGTTCTAACCAAGGTTTCCTTGCTTGACTATTCGGACACCTTGTCCTAGTTAAGACTTCATGCCTTTTACAAGGACTTCCTAGTGTGATCATGTGAATGTAAATGATGCAAGCAATCAATTCAACATAGAACATGTGATCATTACATTCCATGGAACAACTGGACCTAAACATATGATAACACAAGTAATAAAAGTCTAGATGCAAAACTTGAATAAACACCTAGAGCATGTGAAAACACCTAACACATAAAACTCATAGTTTCATTCACACAAATAACACTTGAACAATTCATATACATGAAGCACAAATTCAAGATGTTACAAACATACACAAAAATGCTAGAATCACAAAATGTGTTCAATGAATATTCTAGTCAACAATTAGAGCAAAGATATATTGAATAATCAATTAAATCCTATTTGTCTCTAAATACACATACAATTGAACTAATCCTAGATTTTATCAATCAAATGATCAAAACACATTTCAAGGATTATTAATCAAAAAATGATTCAATCAAGTCACAAATAATCCTAGATATCAATCTAATCACAATACAACTCTCAAACATGTGAAAAACCTAGAATCTAAGAAACTAGTTCACATATGTCTCTAATTAGACTTTTGATTAAGATTGATTATGAAGCTATCTTTCTCAATAGCATTCACCATACAAATACATACATATAGAAGAAGAAACCCCAAGCAAATTGAAGGTTATAAAAGAAGAAATCTCAAAGATATGAACACTACCTTGCAATCACGAGCTGGTTCATTTTTCTAGGTGAAACCACCATGAAAATCGATCAAACAGCTACAAGACCACTTGGAAAAGGTAGATGACTCGATTATGAACAATCTCCAACTTGAATCAACCAATTCCGACTTCGTATGAGAAAGTTATGGTGTTTGGAATGTGAGAATAATTGGAGAGAAAAATTTGATTTGGATTTCAAGCTTTTTCTTCTTAGAATAAAATGGAGGGAATTAGAAATATTTAAAAGGAAGAGAGAGAGGGAAGGGAACCGGCCAATGAAAAGCAGCCACATCAGCCCATGAGCCGTTTGGGGCGCGTGTGGCAGACGGGACCAGAGGGCTGCTCTGGCCGTGTGGCACACAGCCTCCACACGTGGTGGCCAAGGCATGGCCTTTGGCCATGCACGTCCATCTCGCGCACCGCTCACGTTCTTCGACCGTATTCAGGCCTTCGAACTCTGATTTTGAATCCATCTTCGGATTAAAAATCATGACTCCCTCACTCACAACAACGACTATGAAACTTTGACAAAAGGTTGAGAAATCATCTCGGAATACGACGACGAAAACAACTCAATGAATGAGAACGAAAAGTAGCGTAGCTACATCGTTTGGACTCGAAACTTAATGAATGAGTAACCAAAATGATCGGGACTTAATAAGGAATCATAAGAGATCATGTTCAAGTCTAAAAACAAAAATATGGAAACAAATAAACACAAAATCACACACGCATGCCATTTCCTAGACATAGTCCTAGAACATGCAAATCACAAAGTTTATCAAATTAAATCTAATGCATGTGCATATATCACCAAGTGTGTGAAAGTGATATATAAATGATGTTCAACCATGCAGGGACACAAATGAATGCCATGTGTGTGTGTGCCTAGCCTTGTAAGAGAAATGAGGTCTTATATACCTTTGTAGACCGATAAAACACATTTCTCTTTGAAGCTGGCATTTTGCATGAGTTGTGGCCAAGAATTTCTTTGACGTCTTGAATCTTCAACACTTAGACCACTAAACATTACAAGAGAACATCGTTTGATATGGAATATGTGCCAAGACAAACCAAAAACCTAACATACCTCTTCCTGCACCGCGGTATTCCGTTCAGCGTTGAAGTGCCTCCGCTTCTGTTTTACTGGCCTGAAGGTCGCATCTACTACCAACCTGTGGGCGGCTAAGTTGAGAGGGATACTTGGCATTTCGTCATGACTCCAGGCTAAAATGTTATTATATTCTTCGAGGAGCTTTACTAGGCTCTTCCTGACCTCGCAATCCAGCGTGCCTCCTATCTTCACTACCTTGGTTGGATCATCCTTTCTCACAGGTACTTCCTCTAACTAGTCTGCGGAGTACCCACTAGTCCACCCCCGCTCTTCCTCTTCTGTCTCTTCTACAATTATATCTGGTGCCTCTCCTTCTTCTAGGACGTAGTGATCCTGTTCAGGTATCTCTCGGCTCGGTTCATTGGTCACATGCACACACTGCTTGGCTAGCACGGTAGGATTGGTGGATACTGCATAATAGTTGCGGGCTGCTTGTTGATCCCCCCGGACTTCTCCTACCTCGGTTCCTACCGGGAATTGTAGGACATTGTGGTAAATGGACAACACACCCCTAATTCCTGGTAGGAAGGGCCTTCCTAGGATCGTATTGTAGGCGGACGAGGTATCAACCACTACGAATTCTGTCATTATGTTCTGCTGAAGAGGAGCTTCTCCGATTACTACCGGTAGAATCTGTGACCCAACTGGCATTATGGAGTCTCCTGTGAAACCATACAGGGGCGTGGTGCAGCTGTTGTAGAAGGGGTGCTTCAGGTTGAGCTTTTCTAGTGCTCCCTTGAACAGAATATCAACGCTGCTTCCGATGTCAATCAGGATGCGGTGTACTCGGCAATTGGCTATCTGTAATGTGATCACCATCAGATCATCATGGGGTTGAACTATGTTGTAGACATCCTCCTCCATGAAAATGATCTAGGTAGAGCGAGGATAGTCTTGGGATTGTAGGAACCTAAGGTTACAGATTGCGCAGCGGAAGGGTTTTAATTTTTTTTTTTAAGTGCAATCATAAACTAACCCATTTGTACAGTAATAATCAAATGCAATAAGAAGGAGATGAAAATTAATTTCATACCAACGTTGGAGGCTCCTTCACTTTTATACGATCTGCTCTTGATTTGAACCACTTGATCTTCCTCGCTATCTCCCGGGACTGGTAACGACGTGTGGGCGCGTCACGGTACTCAGGAACTTAAATGGAGGTAGAAGAAATTTAAGAAAACAACACTTGTTTTATTTGTATGGAATATGTGGCCACTCTGGAAAAACAATATATATATATATATATTTTGGCCGCACACCACACTCTTTTTCTTCTTTGTCTCACGCACACTATTTGCAAAAACCAAAGACAAAATAGACCTGATGCCTTTTTTTCTTTTATTGTGTAAGTTGATCACCTTTGTCTATTTCATTCGGTTGTTGTTTTATTTTTTAAATTAAATATATATCTCATATATCTTTAAAACCAACCGAATCAATTTGATTTCAAAACTTTATAAAGATATCTCATATAAAAGATGATTAAACATTTATTTTTGAATTTAAACATTTTAAATTCAATTTCAAATATTTAATTTAATAAAATAAAATAATCATATTATCTTATTTTATTCAAAATCAAATATCAACTAATACCCTCCATTTAGTGATTAACAACATAATTAAATAATCTTATTATTTAATTTATTTAATCACCATTATTCATTAATTAAATAATCTTATTATTCAATTAATTCCCGAATAAATACGTGTCAATTTCGTAACACAATTAATTGGACAATCTAATTAATCAACCGTGACCCTTGTTACCTAAATCGATCGGGCTAGCAAGGGGACCTAATGGACCCACAGTATTTTGAGCTCTAATAATCCTTAGAAATAATTAATTAAACTCTTTAATTAATATTTCATGATTATTAACTTCGGCGTTATTCCACTAAAAACCCGAAGCTGCACTCTCTCAACTGTAGACGTTTTTACACAAACCAATAACTCTTGATGTCCATCGATATAGCTATTACATATGGTATGATCCTCCACAAGTAGTTCATAATTAGAGCTGAGTCATAATGTCCGTTATACCCCTCTAATTACATCTTTCCATTAAGTACCATTGATTCTCTAATGAACAATAAATCCTACATTCCTTACGGAATTAGGAGAGCGCTCATATTGTTCAAGCCCCGAATCAACCCTTAAGGGAACTACTATCTACTTCTCGCAAGAAGGAGTGGATTCCTCTATTGTGTACAAACCTTCCTAGCCACAAGCCAAACCGTGATTCCAACATATGAAGTTATTGACCGGGGATGCAACTCCGATCTCACCCATGGCATATCAAAAACCATGATCTAACCTGAAGGAGTCAATAAGACACTCAGGATTAAGATCACCCATATATAGCTATCATTTGTTGATATATATGAATCTCATCTTGTAACAGATCTTGGTGAGAGATTCATATAGATCATGGCCTAGTCCTATATGATCACATCATACAATGTGCCTCCATTCTCATTTCTCAATATGAATGATTCAGGATAGGATCACCGTACACTACAAAATAGACCGCAGCTGTAGATTAACCACAAATAAAGTACCCAGCTTTATTTGCTATCTACGGACTCTTTAGATTGCTTGTTTCAAACTGAATCCATCTATATATGACACTCATATACTCAATTCGAAATTACATCCAACAATCTTGGATGTTAAGTGCACATGTTATATATATAAAGTATGACACAAAAATGAATGAATATACTACTTCTTTTATTTATGTTCAAATCATATTTACAAATTACAAGCTTTAGGGCAAAAACCCTAACAGGGATCCCCTGGAGACCCGGAGTACATCACGACCGATAGTAAGCCTCGAGATCTTCCTAGCATGGTTCTTCCTAGCATGGTTCTTCATTGAGTTGTTAGAAGTTCCTGCTAATGTTAGGCCTCCACTAATGGTATGAATGCCTTAGATCTGTTACATCAAGTCTTTTCCCTTATCCTTCCTTCTTTCTTCCGCATCCTGCATCTCCCCTTGTACCTCATTCCCCTACTTGATGCTATCCCGTACCTGTTGTAAAAATTCAACCAAAAGTCCCCCCTTACCAATCCTTCAATCTGGTTGCGGAGGCTATAGCATTTGGATGTGTTGTGTCCCACGTCATCGTAGAAGTTGTAGTATTTGTAGCGATTCCTTTGACCGGTCGGGATCTTTATAGGACCAAGCTTCTTGAGCAAACCTTTGTTGTGGATGGCAAGGTATATGGTCTCTCGAGATGCATTGAGAGGGGTGTAATGGTTGTACCAGTCCTATTCTCCTGCTATCTGTGCTACCTTTCTTGGTAGAGGCGTTGTTCTAGGAAGGGTCCTCATTACGGGATATCTATCCCGATGTTGGGAAGGATGTGGTGGCCGGTAGGTAGACCGGTTTGGAGGATAATTCTGGAACTTCTTTATAGGTACGGGCTTTTGAGCCTCTTTCTTTGGACGCTTGGCTGGTCAGGCTTCATCGTGCTCGACCTTGACCCGGAGCTATTTGTCTATGTCCACCTATTCCAATGCCCTGTCATAGGCCTCTTGGTAAGTTTTAGGTGGATGCTTGGCAAATGACCGGAATAGTCTGCCAGCCCACAGGTTCTTTCTGAAATTAGCCAAGGTCTCATTCTCGGTAAACACTCCCATCTGGATCACTTCTTTGTGGAACTTTTCTACATAGGATCTCAACGTATCACCCCCACTCCTGGATCACGTATTGGAGTAGGACAGGGTCCTTGGGATGAGGCTTGATCCCATGAAATTGAGCATAAAAATCTGTAGTAAGTTTTGTAAAAGAGTCCATACTACCTGGAGGTAACTTTCTGAACCAGGTCTTGGCATAGTCTATCAGGGTTATAGGGTGCATCCTGCACATCGCTGACTGGGTAGCGTTCTAGACCTCCATCAGGTGGACAAAACTCTCTATGTGGCTCACGAGGTCCTTTGATCTAGAATATTTTTCAACAGGCATCTTGAATTTGGGGGGTAACTATGCTTCTCTGATTCTCCTGCAGAAGGGTGCATTCATCTCCCCCAAGGGATTCTTCTGGGTGCCTCGGTGCTTTCCCTTCCTTAGCTCCTCGAGTTCCTTTGCCATTTTGGCCATTTGGTCCTCAATGCGCTTGGACCAATCGTGTCTAGATCGGGCTGCTGAGCCTTCTGTAAGATCCTAGATCTTTGTTGGCTTGATTCCATTACAAAACGCTCTTTATTTGCATTGATTAGTTGCTTAGGTTGTTCTTGGTGAAAAGAAGCTTCAAAGGTTAAAAGCAACGTCTCATGCAAATGCCGTCTTCAAAAGGGAAAGCTCGTTATTGGATGCTAAGGTATCAAGATCCTTTTTCCTTTTGCAAGGCGTAAGCGCACACACACACAAATCATTCATAAGTGTCCCTGCATGGTTGTGCACATTTTATATAACACATTCACATGTTTTTGTATGCTCATGCATTGAACTCAAATTGTCATACATTGTAAAAATGCATGTACTAAGACTATTTCTAGGAAATTGCATACTAGTGTGATCTTGTGTTTATTTGTTTGTGTGTATGTGTTTTGGACTTGAATATGTTCTCAAATGATTCCTTGTTAAGTTCCGGTCGTTTTAGTTACTCACTCATTTGTTTTTGAGTTCCGAGTTAGAAGTTATGAAACTTTCCGTACATTTATCGTACATGCTTTTCGTCTTTTCGATTTCCAATTTTTTAATGAAAGTTTTATTAATGTCTATGTCCGTGAGGGAGTTACGGTTCGTAATCCAAAAACGGATTCGAATTCGGAGTTCGGAGATCGGTAAAAAAATGTGAGAGATGCACGAAAGGGTGCTAAAGGACAAAAGATGGCAAATTTCCATTTGCCCCCTTGGCCATGGAGGGCACGTGAGGCACACGGAAAAACATGCTCTCTGTCCCCGTGTGCTTCACGGCAAACCAAAAATTGAAACTTCATCTGATCCATGTGAATTACTAGGGATGTCAATAGGGCGGGTACGGGGTGGGGATACCATCCCCATTCCCCAAACCCAAATATAACTAGGATTCCTGTCCCCGCCCAATTCCCCACTTAGGACGGGGACGGGGAATCCACAATTGGGGAGAGGGCTCCCGGTACCCGCCCCACATTGCCCCGCCCCGTTTGATTAAGACAATATTAATAATTATGCACCTTATATTGTAAGTCACAATCACAAGTGTCAATCGGTCTGTAAAAATATTAAATGACTACAGATTAAAATTAGTTTAAAAAAAAAAAAAACTCTAATTAAAGTAAGTCTATCGCAAACTAAATTACCAAACGTATGAATATTACATTGTTCTTTTTCAATAAAAATGAAATTAAAATACAAAATCGTCATAATTAAATCTTCCAAAGTAAAATAAAAATTAAGAGTTTAACTCTCGAAACTTGTCTAAGAACATCTGGTAAAGACAAAAATGTGACCATGCATCTTCCAATCTCCATGTATACCTGTATAAAAAAAAATAATAATAAATAAATAAAAAACATTACATTTTAATTGTTTATAAGAAAAATGTTTCTTTCTAATTATATTTTGAAAGTAAATTGAAGAAAAATAATTGTAACCTGACTGTGTTTCCAATTTCTTGTTTCTCAATCATCCTTGCAACATTACTCCTGTGACATTGAAGATAAAAATTGTAAATTAGATGTAATCAAATTTCAATATCAATACATTCATATATACAAAAAAGATATGAACATCACTATATATACCTCATCCACATCTTTATCTTCTTCAAACAGTGTGACACATGCATCACGTGTTTTTAAGCTTGAACCTAATTAAAAGGAACCCAACAAGAATTAGTCTACAGTAAACAGAAATATAAAAAATTATCATTAAAAATAAATATAATTAAATTTTCATACCTCGCATGTCAATCGATAACCAATTTTGTGTACACATTAATGCTTCCAATGTCTTTGGAAGTAACCTGCTGCGATGTTGGCTCAAACATCTACCACTAGTGCAAAAAGCCGATTCGGAAGCAACTGAAGATATGGGGACAGCCAAGATATCTCTTGCAATCTCACTCAATATAGGATACTTAATTCCATTTGTTTTCCACCAAGTCAATATATCAAAATGATCTTGAGTCCTAGGCAGGAGACTTTCCTCTAAATAACAATCAAGCTCTGATTTACCATGGTTGACAGTAGTGGTGTTGGAAAGAAACAAATCAAAATTCATCAAAGGATCTGCATATGCATCTGCATCTTCATCAGCATGAGTTACTTCCATTTTAGTGTTGAAAGAGTCATTAAAATGAGAAGCTTCTTCACTTAATCTAGACTTCAATTGATGCTCTTTCACCAAATCACAACACAATTTACGAATTCTTTCAATTTCAACAGAAAAATTGGATCCATAAATCTTAGGGAAATAAAATTCAATTAATTTCATCTTATATCTTGGATCTAAAACCACTGCTACAGCCATTACCCCACCAACATCTTTCCAATACTTTTCAAATTTTGTCATCATTTTAGATGCCATAATCCTAATTACATCATAGCCAAAATTCATCCATTGAGATATTGACATTCTAATCTCACAAACTTTTGGAAACAACAAATTTGAAGTAGCATATTTAGTACCCGAAAACAATTCAATTGCACTATAAAACACTTTCAACTTGCCACAAATTTCAGCTGCTAAAGTCCAATCTATTTCACTAGGTAAACAATGATATTGTTCCTCACGTTGCTTTAAACGAAAAAAATACATTTTTGTATGGCAAAACAGTACTAAGCATCACATATGTGGAATTCCATCTAGTTTTGCAATCAAGACTTAACTTCTTGCTATATGCTATATTTAACTGGTGAGCAACATCCTCAAATTTCTCAACTCTTTTTGGTGTGGCTGTCCAGTAAACAACACTATCACGAATTTTCTCTATCCCTTCATGAATGATATCCAACCCATCTCTCACAATCAAATTCAAAATATGGGCGCAACAATGCATATGAAATAAATCTCCACCCAATATCAATGGACTACCAAAAAGTTTATCCAACAATATTTTGATCATAGAGTCATTAGTTAAGCAATTATCAAGAGTCAAAGTGGACAACTTACGATCGATATTCCATTCTAGTAAACAGTCTAATAATACCTTAGAAAGCGATTCAGCGGTGTGCGGACATGGAACCTATATAAACCTAATATAAACAAGAAACAAATCAACAATTAGTTAACCACAATAAACACATAACTGACTAAAATTGAAGAAAAATGATGAAATTGCATTTTAAATATGAAAATCAAGTTAAATATAATACCTTATGATTCTACTTTGCAACATCCAAGAGTCATCTAAAAAATGAGTTGTAACAGCCATATACCTCTTCTTTTGGTTGCTAACAGTCCATAAATCAGTGGTAATGGCAATTTTGCTTCGATTGTTTTCTAACAAGTTCATTGTCTTAGCCCTTTCAACATCATAGATTTTGAAGATATCACTTCTTATTGTGTTTCGAGACAACGGGTTAAACAATGGTTGGAGAGCTTTAGAATAGTTTCTAAATCCTTCATGCTCGACGATAGAAAGTGGGTACTCATGTAGAGCTATCATTTTTGCAAGCTCATTTCTTGCAACTTCTAGGACATAACTATATGTGTCCAAAGTAGTTTTTCCAACACTTGTCTTGTTACTCCTTAAATATGATTTTATTTCTTTTTGTTTCCTCATGAAACATCTTTTGAAATGATCATGCAAATGTTTTGTTCTGTTTTTATTTGTTCCTCCTAGTACTTTTTTGTAGTAGTTACACTTTGTCTTTTCTTCACCACAAACTATTTTTTTCTCAAAGTGTTTCCACATAGGTGATCTATAATTACCTTTAGAATTTCCATCATCATCAGGTACCAAGTTAATTTGTTGAACTTGAACATCATTAGTTGGAATTGAGTCTCTTGACTGATCACCTCCATGTTCTACCAATGCCAATTTTTCACCTACACAGTACATTAATGCTTATTCAATATAAATTTTCACTAAAACACGTACAAGACTAGTTATCAAACTTATAAGACAGGCACGTACAAATTACAACATAAATTAAGAACAAAAGTAGAAGATACAAACAGACTGATTAATTATAAGTTCTGAAAAATTCTCTATACATAATCAAATTCTTTGTTTTCTGAAAAATTCTTTGTAGTATGAGTTCTTAACTGTTTTCCGAAAGTGTGGGTTTTGTTGCAGGCCTTTTTTGGACATTAATTACAATGAAGAATTCGAATTCGTTGGAAGAAATGATTAAAACAATAAAATAAAACAAGCTATCAAGAGGCATTTACAATTTTGCATTGCCAGAAGAGTGATAGTAAGATAGAGATTGTTCAGTAAACCAATGAGAACATATATACATGATAAACCAAAACAGAAATAGACTTGGGATATATAATAAAATATTGGTGTTTATATCACTATATATAATAAAAAAGTTAGAATAGTACCTGTGTGAACAAAGAGAATAGTGTAAATCAGTAAATGTGTAGTCTACTAGAAGACAAAGGAGAGAGATTAAACAGCTGATATTTTAGATTTTGAATCAAATGTGATAAGAAGAATGTAGAGAGAACTAGAGAAGTCAGAGAACCACAAACAAACGAAGGATCAAAAAAGTGGAAAAGAAAATGTACAGTTGTACACAATATTAATTTTCATTCTCTTTTTACAAGTAATATATTGATTGAATACAACTAACATATTGGGGAATGAGTCATCCATTGGTTATAGGTACATCATGCATTGGTTGAAATATACATAGTATTAATCATGCATTGATTGAAAAAGCAAGAAATTTTAAATGGTGAAGTAATTGTTAGATACAATTAAGAATGGTGGCTGTGTAAGTGCTATGTCAAAAATAAAATGGGGCGAAATGGGGTGGGTACGGGGCAGGGACCAAAATACCATTCCCCGCCCCAAAATTAATTGGGTTTTAAAATCAAATCCCATCCCCGCCCCATACCCCAATTAACCTGTACCAAACCCGCCCCAAACGGGGTGGGTCCCTGCAGGGCCCCGTACCCATGGGGATTTTTGACATCCCTATGAACTACTTGAATATATTTCATTTTATGAATTAAGAGATTTTATTGTGTGCATTGCATACACATAAACTTTGGTGTGCCTTGCTCAATCACATTCTTGTGTTGACTTTGCATAACTTTCTATTGGTCTTTTAAAGGTTTTCTTGTGTGAGCCTACCACACAGAATGAATCTTTTTCAATTTATATTTTCCTCCTTACCGTAAATCAAAATATGTTGAAGAAAGACCAAAATCATTTTTTTGTGCAGTATTTTTTTCTCTCAATTCTCTCATCTTAATTTGATAATATCTCTCTCATTTCAACTCCGAATCACTTGATTCAAAAAGCCAAAAATGTTGGTCTTGATGAGAGGAACAAACCCCAAGCATTTTCATAACCAAATGATGTCATGATTTTTTGCAGTGAGCCATTTTCAGTCCGAGACTCATCATTTGTAGGTGAAACATTTTCTTATCACTTTCTCTTTTGATCATATCATTTAATCTTCCTATTTGATAGATGAAATGTGTTAAGAATAATGTTAATTCACATTCTAGGTTTGTTTGATTGATTGATTGTTGAGTTTTAGCTTTGTGATTTCTCTTGAACATATTTTAGTTAAACTTGATTGAACTTGAAATTGATTCTAGAAATGATATATATGATGTGCTTCATGATATTTTCTAGGTTTAATTTCATGATCTAAGAACTAAGATTTTTGTGTGATATATTGAATATTCATATCTTGTTCTTATTGATTCACATGCTTTGATTTCTAGATAGATTTGTGATTGTGTGTTGAAAGTTTATTCTAGATTATCACTAAGCATGTTCATAAAGCTTGATTGATCATCTTGCTTTATTTGATTGTGATTGCATCATTTGCATCACTTAGATCATTGCCTTGTGGAAAGGTTGAAGTCTCTTGTTAAAGTGAGTAAAGCTTTAATTTGAGCAAGAAAACTTGGCTAGGAAAGTGTTCTGGATAGCAAAGCAAAAGTCTTAGCTAGAAGTCTGATACTTCGGATGGTTGAGCTAGGGAAGCCTGACTAGGATCTTGGTGATCTAGATAGCTAAGTAAGGAAATCTTCCTAGAGGCTTGATAGCCTTGGATAGGGAGTTACTCTCTAGAGGTGTAGGACACACCTTGGATATGGAGTAGGCTAGGTGATTCACTAGGCCCAAGGGTAGATTAGGAGTTGATAACTTGAAGTGAATATCATGTGTTGATAGTTTTGAGTGTGTAAGTCATTTTCATATAGTGGATTGCTTTGCCAGTGGTTGTGGTATCAACCCGTGGATGTTTCCTCTTTGAGGTTTTACCACATAAAAATATTTGTGTCTTTTTCGCTTTACTTTTATTATCTTCCATATCATGTATTAATTGTATCTCTTGTATATTGATTTTCACATGTATTGAATCATACTATACCATTGAATAAATCATATCAAGTGTACATTTCATTATAGTAATCCACATATTTTGAATTTGGAAGAATTTGGGCCTATACCTATTCACCCCCCCTATAGGTATATTTTACACTATATTGCTTAAGGGAATTTCACCTTCATTATCTGAAGTTTCGGATACCACGGTTGCCTCCTTACGCTCCTCATTCTGAGGCCGGCTACCTCACAGGTTTCTCTTGGGCCCGGTACTGCCACCAATATCGGGCTGCAGAGCCCTATTCTCTACCATAGGTTTAGTCGCTGGCAAGTTCCTTTTGGGTGGGATGTCAAATGCTGACTTCACCTGTCATGGTCTGAAATATCCAGAATGACTTGGAACTGGTAGTGGCGGTCCGAGTTTGTCAAAAACTGGTACCCGGGTACATGGTCTAGCTTCTCCTATGAGCCTGGGTGCTTCGAAGGGTATCCCTTGGGCGATCATCCGGAGGCGGATGCTTTCCACATAGGCAGCAGCGTGCTGTTCCATAGTATCCTGATTTATCTCCTAGACCGCGAGGTCCTGGGGCTTGGAGCCCGCATTGGGTGGAGGAACTGGTGTCGGGATATGGCTTCTCGATCCCCTTCCCTTCCTTTGGTTTCTCTGAGTGGAAGCGAGGGAATGGGGTCCCGATGGGTCGGGCTACCCCTGAGAGGATCGGAGTCTCATCTTCTGTGTCTTATAGGTTGAAAAAAATACATAAACGTGTCATAAAATAATCTAGAGGGGGGGGGGGGGGGTGAATAGATTTTTATCAACTATTACCAATTTTCATGATTAGTCAATTTTCAAAGAACAGCCTCTAACTAGTCAAAGAGAACAAGCAAGTGTAAAATGCGGAAAATAAATAACACTTGAGTTTTTACGTGGAAACCCACACAGGAAAAACCACGGGCTGTTATGTGCACCACACACGAACCTTAATCCACTAATTATAAAGGCAATTACAACCTAGGTTGACCACATCAAACCTCACACGGTTACTAATCTACCAATACTACTCGCAGGCCTTAAAAAGTGAATCTAGTTCAATGCTTGCAATCTACCAATGGCAAATACAAGACTTGTCTCTAAAGTGAAGAGATAACACAACCTATGGTGAATATATGTAATATTCAAGATGCTAAAATGCAAGGTTAAACATTCGAGTTTATCTAGGCATGGATGAGCATGTTAGACATTCATAGATATCATTTTGCTAGATGACATGCATATAACATAGCTAAATTGGCAAACAAGGTCCTATATCCAGTATCTACCACAATACAACTCACAAAACACAATAAAGAAGCTATCTTGAAACTATTCAAGTCATAGAGAAGCAACATTAAGACAAGTCATGAAATAAAAAAGTAATCTTGTAAAGCAAGAACATGTGAGATGATGCAAGTAATGTTCTAGCTACAAGTCATGTAAGTAAAGATGAAACCCTAAAGAAAATCAACCTAGAACATCCTAGATGACATATGAACCATGAAAGTAAGAAGGATTTTTGTGTTTTGAGTAATAAAGATGAAGTCTTGATACCTTAGCTTGGAAGAAATTCAAAAGCTCTCCAAAGATGTAATTTTTTCTTTCTAAAAACGAGCTATGGCTATCAAGACATATATATATATGAGATCCAAGTGAAATGACGTCGTTTTGAAAAAATTTACCTGAAAGTGCGAAATCGGCGGTCAGGCTGCCGACAGAAACAGTAGAATTCCAACCGTCACCACTAGAATGGATCGACGGTCGAATTATGGCCGCCGATTCAACCCACCGAATTTGGGACAGAAACCCAAGTTTACTTCGGCGGTCAGGCCACCGATGGAAACCATAGATTTCCAATCATGTTACTGGAATCATTTGGTGGTCGAAATATGGCCGCCGATGCAAACCGTCGAATTTGGGATAGAAACCCCATATTCCAATAGGCGGTTAATTTGGCGGTCAGGCCGCCGATCATGACCGCCGATTTTCGACCATTTTGAAAAATCAATCAGGTCTGAAAGGGCGGTTTCAAACAGCAGTTAGGCTACCGATCACAAACCGCCGTTTCACCAATAGTGGTGAAATCAAGGAGAAGCTAAGAGCATTCTCCCAGGACGGTCTTCGCGCAACACCATGCACACCAACGTGCAAGCGCGGACGTTTCCGAATAACTTCGACAAACGAATTACCACACACTTAAGACAAACATTCATGAAGTGCAAGTGTGGGAAGTGACAATTGAATGCATCCTAATGCTTAAAATGTCATGGCATTTATCAAACAATGATGCAATTAAATAATCATGCAAGCACACAAATATTTACACACAACAAACAAGTAATAAGCACATGCATAGGTTGTGAGTGTGTGCAACTACATCTCTTCAAATTAAAGTTAAGTCAAGTAATCTACCTTACTTGAAGCACTTGATTCCATAATGAGGTCCTTTGGCACTAGAAGCTACCCTTACAAATTTAACCCCATTGTGATTTTGTCAACGAAATATGCCAATCAAAAGTGAGGCACTTACATGGGTAGAGCTAGGTAGCTTTTGTGTAAATGATATGAGAGTAACTTCCCATAGACGACACCAAAAGTGTTAACGGAAAATTGTCACTGGGGTGAATTTCCAATTAACAATTCATGTGACTGCAATCGAGGTAGATCACGGTCGGAAAGGTACCACGTAGTTCGATACCTATGCATTCTCAATAAAACAAATTAAATACAATGACAATGAATCAAACTATAATATCAGTAAAAGATCATATATAATTCATTTATTGATGATAAACACGTAATGGGAATACAATGGAGATTTTCAGTTATCACGGTAAGAGGATTAAAACACAGTTGGCGATGGCGCTTTCGTGCTAATCGATAAGTGGAAAAGAAAACTGTAGGGTTTTGGATTCAAGTTCCGGTCCTCTTTCCGTCCAGTGTCATGTTCTATATATAAGTCCCATTTCTTACTGCACACTCCCCTAAATTCGGTCCAGTGGCTTAACAATTTACTGGACGTTCCGTGGTGATAGGCGAGAAGATCGTGGGATTGATTCAAAGAATCAAGTAATCCCTTTTTTGGCAGAATTTAACAAAGTTGACTTTGGTTTCAAGTAGAACTCTTGAGTGGTGGGAATGTGTCAATTTCTTTGTTATTTAAACGTCGACGTCTTACTGTCTTTCTTTGTAGCTTGATCTTGGCATGCTTGGTCTTCCCTCGATAGTATGTTATTCTGATGCTCTTACTGCTTGGCAGGCTAGTTCTAGGAGGGATCGAGCTACCTAGGTACCTCGCCTCCTACTGGACCATGGTATCACTATGTCGGGGTACTGGGATATCAGTTTAATACAGTAGCAGGGTACTCGGCCCACGTAATAGCGAGGTACCAAGACGCTTTCATATGTCATTTTTGTACTTCAAATCTTGATGGAAAATTCTTCTTTGAACCCTTGCCATTTTTGGTGGTTAATAGGTATAATTCTTTTAGGACTTGGTTAGGGCGCGGCTTACATAGTAGACTGGTCTCTGGACCCTGCCACTGCATTCTTTCACCAAAGCCCCACTTGTAGTGGTTTCTGATATGGCCAACTAAAGTTGTAGTTCTTCTCCTGAAATGGGTTTCACTAGCAGATGTGGGCTAGCTAGGTATTTCTTCAAAGACTGGAAAGCCTGCTCGCTTTCTTGGTCCCATTTCATATTCTTTCCCTGCTTAATAATTCTAAAAAAGGGAAGACACTTATCTGTAGATCGGGATATGAAGCGATTTAATGCTGCTATCATGCATGTCAGACCCTGTGCTTGCTTAAGGGTAGTAGGAGACTTAAGATCCATAATGGCTTTGATCTTCTCGGGATTGGCTTCAATCCCCTTTTCATGTACCATGAACCCAAGGAACTTTCCTGCTGCTACCCCGAAAGCACACTTAGCGGGGTTCAACCTCATCTGGTTCTCCCTTATCACCTGAAAAGTCTGGTGTAAATCCTTTGGATATTGGTCTATCATCTGGGACTTGGTGATCATGTCGTCCACATACACCTCCATGGACCTTCCTATTTGCTCCTTGAACAACTTGTTCACCAAGTGTTGGTAAGTGGCACCTGCATTCTTAAGACCAAATGGCATTACCTTGTAGTAGTAGAGGCATTGCCCGGTGATAAAAATGGTCTTATCTTGGTCGATGGGGTGCATCATGATCTGGCTGTATCTTGAGAAGGCATCCATGAAGCTTAGGAGCTTGTTCCCGGCCGTGGAGTCAACCAACTGGTCTATCTTAGGTAGAGGGAAGTTGTCCTTCAAGTAGGCTCGGTTGATTTTAGTGTAATCCATGCACATACGCCATTTCCTGTTGGATTTGATCACCATGACCACATTAGCTATCTATTCGGGGTATCGGGATTCCCTGATGAACCTGGCCTTCAAGAGCTTATCTACTTCTTCCTATACCGTGGCATTCCGTTTGGCGTTGAAGTGCCTTCATTTCTGCTTGACCAGTTTAAAGGTTGCATCTACTGCCAACCTATGGGTGGCAAAGGTAAAGAGAATACCTGGCATTTGGTCGTGACTTCAGGTAAAGATGTCGTTGTACACCAGGCTCTCCCTAACTTTGCTTTCCAGTGCTCCTCCTATCTTCACCACCTTGGTAAGATCGTCCTCCCTGATAGGTATCTCCTCCAACTCCTCTACGGGGTGCCTATTGGCCCATTCCCGATCTTCTTCCTCTTGCTCTTCCATAATCATGTTCGGTACCTCTCATTCCTTCAAGATGCCATGATCCTCCTCTGGTACCTCTCTGTTTGGTTCATTGGTCACATGTGCACATTGCTTGGCTAGCGCAGTAGGATTGGAGGACACTGCGTAACACATGCAGGTTGTTTGTTGATCTCCTCGAACCTTTCCCACCTCGGCTCCGACCGAGAATTTCAGTATGTTGTGGTAGATGGACAACATTCCCCTGATCCCTGTGATGCACACGTAAATGTTCTAATATATCCCCAATGGCGCCAATAACTTGATCGGTGCACGCAGGACACACGATAGTTCTATAACTATCGGTAAATGATGGTACGTGCGTGCGAGTGTATTTCTACCCTTTTCGCAAGTATACGAATCGTTGGCCACGTATTGTGGTTACGAGTAAGGGTATCGTTCCCACGGAGGAGGTGGTGTTTACCTTAAGTCGGTCATAGGTCTTAGATAATATATATATACACAATATATTTACACTATTAACATACAATAAAAGTAAAGGGAGATGGTCAAAAGCAATTTAAATAACTAATCTAAGATTACTCTAACAAAGCTTTAATCTAATTACCACTAAGTTAACTAATTCTAACTACAACTAGGGGTTGTCAATCCTTTATTTAATTAACTAACCTAATCACTAAACATACCAATAACAATTAATTAAATTAACTAACTATCTAAACTAATTACCACTAATGCGAAGTCATGCAAGAGTGATAATGAGATATGTTATGGAACTAATGAATCATGCAAAACACCTAATTACTAGTTGATAACAATTAAGCACTTCAATTATAGGTTAACTTAAATTAAGCAAGGTTTGCATTAATCAAGTAAATCCTATTTTGCAAGTTAACAATTGGATTAATTAATTAACAAGCATATATCAATTAAAGCTCAATATCAAATGATAGATATAACTAGTTCATAGATATAATACATAAATACACCAAATTCTTAACATAACTATTTAATTACACATTAACAACAAACTAAGGAAATAAGAGAGACAATAGAGACAACCCAATAATCTTAGAGAAGTTTTCAAGCTAGCTCAACTCCTCTTGCTTTCCCTAGCTCGAAATCAAGGTGTGGAAGCTTTGGATCACTATTGGTGGCTGGAAAACCACTTTACACACTAATTACAAGCTAAGTGAAGTGGTGTAAGTTTATTCTAAGCTATTCTAGGTTGGTAGAGTAATTTGGGTGATTATTTGGATATTAGGGATATGTATAGTGTGAATTTGGATATTAGGGGATGTGTTTAGGTTTAGGGAAATGTGCATATATATAGTAGGGAAGGTTTGGGCAAGTTTGGACGTGCAAATCTCCAAGGTCGGTCAAGTTGGCGGGTTCAATCCACCAAGTTCACGGGTTCTTGCCCGCCGTCGGAAGTCGCCGGGCATTTTTGGACGTTGGCGGCGAGCTTGGACCTTCTAGACTGCGGGAAAGAAGCCGCTGCATGAAGTCGCGGTATTCCGACGAGTTTGGAACGAGTTTGGGAGTGAAACAACCCGCTGGAAGTGAGCTCGCGAGGTTGCATTTCCATGGAGTTTTGGAGACTTGGATGGCATGGAAAATGTTTGCATGGGATGCCTAAAATGGGTCCATCATGACCGTCGGGAAGAGGGTTTCCGATCTGGGCAGAGATCACCGAAAAAATTGGCCAAAAAATGGCTGTAATCGGTCGTTAAAGATCCGGGTCTGAACTGGGTCGTCGTGCCCAGCTAGAGGTCGAAGAAGGGGTGACATAATCGATGCGTCATGCTGACGTGTGTGACGCCCAAAACGGCGTCGTTTGGTTGTTGACGTGGCGCGCTGACCCTTTTTCTGCTGGCAAATTACACTCTGTACCCCTGAACTCTGCTCAAATCACATAATGGTCAATATATTCCCGAATATTGCACTTTTATCCCTCATTTCTCATAATTACACAATTGCCCTTGAACTTCCCTAATTCCCTGAAACACTTATTAACACCCTATTAAATACATAAAAATGCTCGAAAATGAATACAAACGATAGGAAAAGGGAGCGCTAAATGTGAACATTTGAAGCGCGATCACCCTGATAGGAAGGGTCTTCCCAGGATCGCATTGTAGGCGGACGGGGTATCGACCACCACGAAATCTGTCATTATATTCTATTAGAGAGGAGCTTCCCCGATTATTACCAGTAGGATCTTTGATCCAATTGGCATCAATAAGTCACTTGTGAATCCATACAAGGGAGTGGTACAGCTATTGTAGAAGGAGTTCTTCAGGTTGAACTTCTCGAGTGCTCCCTTGAACAGGATGTCAACGCTGCTTCTAGTATCAATCAAGACGCGGTGAACCTGGCAATTGGCTATCTGCACTGTGATCACCATCGGGTCATCATGTGGTTGAATCGTGTTGTAGACGTCCTCCTCCGTGAAAACTATCTAGCTTGCACGAGGGAGGTCTTAGGATCCCCTAGTGACTCGGAGTACATCATGACCGGTAGTGAGTCGAGGGATCTTCCTAGCATGGTTTTTTCTTGAATTGTTGGAGGTTCCTGCTAGGGTAAGGCCTCTACTAATGGTGTGAATGATCTGGATCTGCTGCATCACATCCTTTCCCTTATCCCTCATTCTCTCTTCTGCTTCCTGCATCTCTGATTGTACCTCCTTCCCTATCTTGATACTATCCCATACCTGTTGCAAAAATTCAACCAAGAGTCCTCCCCTTACCAATCCTTCGATCTGGTTACGGAGGCTGTAGCACTCGGATGTGTTGTGTCCCATATCCTCGTGGAAGTCACAGTACTTATAGTGGTTCCTCTGGTCAGCCGGGATTTTTATAGGACCGGGCTTCCTAAGTAAACCTTTGTCATGTATGGCGAGGTATATGGTTTCTCGGGATGCATTAAGGGGGGTGTAGTGGTGGTATCCATCCTCCTCTCTTGTTATTCGCACTACCTCCATTGGTGGGGATGTTGTTCTAGGATATGTCCTTCTTGCAGGGTACCTATCCCGTTACTGGGGGGAAGGAGGTGACCGATAGGTGGACCGATTTAGAGGTTGATTCTGGAGCTTCTTGACAAGCGCGAGCTTTGGAGCCTCTTTCTTTAGGCGTTTGGCCGATCAGGCTTTATCGTGCTCAACCTTGATCCGGAGCTTCTCGTCTATCTCCACCTACTCCAATGCCCTGTCGTATGCCTCCTAGTAAGTTTCAGGTTGATGTTTGGCAAATGACTGGAATAGCCTACTAACCCATAGATTCCTCCGGAAGTTGACCGAGGTCTCCTTTTCAGCGAACACTCCCATTTGGATCACTTTTTTATGGAATTTCTCCACATAGGACCTCAACGTCTCACCCCGCTCCTGGATCACATATTGGAGAAGGACGGGGTCTTTGGGACAAGGCTTGATTCCCTGAAACTGAGCGCATAAATCTTTGGTAAGTTATGTAAAATAATCCACACTACTTGGAGGTAATTTTTTGAACCAAGTCTTGACACAATATGTCAGGGTTGAAGGGAACATCCTGCACATTGCTAACTGAGTAGCGTTCTATATCTCTATCTGGTGTACAAAGCTTTCCATGTGGCTGACGGGATCCTCTGATCCGGAATACTTCTCAGATGGCATTTTAAACTTGAGGGATAGCTCTGCCTCCTTGATCCTTCTTGAGAATGGTGCATTCATTTCCCCTAAGGGATTTTTCCGCGTCGCCCAGTACTTTCCTTTCCTCAACTCCTCGAGTTCTTTTGCCATCTTGGCCATCTGGTCTTTAAGGTGTCTAGATCCACCATTCCTGGATCGGGCCTCTGAACCTTCGTTGTCTAAGGTTTCTGATACCACGGTTGCCTCCTTACGCACTTCTTTCTGAGGACGGTTTCCTCTGGGATTCCTTCTGGGTCTAGTATTACCACTCGCATTGGGCTATAGAGCCCTCTCATCTGCTACCGGTTTGGCTGTTGGCCTCTTCCTCCTTGGAGGGATATCAATCGCTAATTTCACCTGTCAGGGTTTGAAATCCGCGGGGCGGTTTAGAGCTGGAATTGGTGGTCCAAGCTTGTCGAAGACCGATACCAGAGTACCCGAGTACCCGGGTACTCGGTCCAGCCTTTCCTACGGTTCTGGGCACTTCAAAGGGTATCCCCTAGGCGATCATCCAGAGGCGGATACTCTCTACGTAGGCGGCAGCCTGTTGTTCCAAGATATCCCGATTGATTTCCTGGATAGCCGGGTCCTAGGGCGTGGAGCCCTTATTTGGTGGAGGGACCGGTGCCGGGTTATGATTTCTTGATCCTCTTCCCTGCCGTTGGACTCTTTGGGTGGAGGCGAGGGATTGGGGTCCCAATGGGTCGGGTTGTCCTTGAGAGGATTGTAGTCTCATCTTAGTGTCTTCTAAGTATAACTAAACAACTTCTTCGCAAATGGATGAGAGGATACTCCCCACAGACGGCGCCAAAAAGTGTTAGTAGGAAAATGGTAAAGGTGTCAAATTCCAATTAACACAATATATTTATCAACACAATGAAATAATACTATTTTATTGATTAATAAGATACCAAGCATGAGACAATGGCGATAACACACCGTTTTGATACAATTGAGGGTTTATGTGGTTTAGGTAGGAGATTTCTGACACAATTGGCGATTGCGATCTCGTACTAGTCAATAAGTGGAATTTCTGTAGGAATGTGGATCAAAAATCGGATCCCTCTATTTCGAGAGCCTTGTAGTATTTATAGGTCCCTTTTCATGCTCATTACTCTAGCAATCAATCAATCAATCAATCAATCAATCAAGCAATTAGCGGGATGTTGATGGTGGCTTTGTTTTAGGTGCGAGAATGATCCCATAATCAAATGATTTGTTTCCTTCCTTGGTGATCTTGACAGAGTTGACTAATCTCTTTTAAAATGGCGGGAGAGGTCAACTTTCCTTGTATTTAAAAGTTAAAGTATATTGTCTTTCCTATAGCATGGTAACCCGGTTCTAGGAGGGATCGAGGTATTGGGATATCATGTGTTTTTACCATATCGTGGTGTCAGTATACCCTGGGCATCGGGGTACTGGACAATGCAGTAGTGTTGTACTTGAGACCTTGACTTTCATGCTTCCTGGTACTTGGGGACCTCGGTGACACTGATTCTGATCTTGATTCAAAGAATGTATACCTGGACATACTGGTTTGGCTCATTCTCAAGGTAGCTGGATACTCCCTGTAGTGTCCTTTTACTTCAAATAATATTGGTATGGATGGAAAATTCTTCTTTGGACTCCTGCCATTTTTGGCGGTTAACAGCTATCATAAATAAATCAATTCTAGATAATAGCTATCACAATACAACACTCAATCAATCAACACAATAATCTCAATCTTGTAGATATAATTTAATTTAAATGAATACAAGTAATTTGAAGAGATTAAATGACAGAGAGAAAACCAAATCTAACCATTGGGAATATTAAACTTTTGTTAGTAACAACTTTTGAAACTTTAATTGTTAATAACCACTTTTTAAAAAAAAATTCAGTGTATGTCCATAAATTACCAAAGTACCCTTGAAAATAGTTTTTTTTTTAAAACCTCGAAGCAAACTTGAAATCACGACTAAATTGAAATGTCTAAACTTGAAATCATGAGTAAATTGCAATGTCCAAACTTGAAATCATGACTAAATTGGAATGTCCAAACTTGAAATCTTGACTAAATTGAAATTAGGATTAGGATTAGGTTTTTCTATTCTTCCCCTTCTTTTTCTTCCTCAAATTAGGTTTAGGTTTTTTTTTTTTTTTTTTTTTTGGTAGACCACTTTGCTGGCGATCGCGAAGCACGGAGCTGCCGGACGTCGTCGCCATCCCGTCACCCATCGCTAGACGTGGCCAGTCGCCATCCCATCACCAAGCCAATAGTGCTCGCGAAGCCATCCCGTCGCCCGTCGCCAGTCGCCAAGCCACAGTGCTCGCGAAGCCAACAGCGCACGGCACTGTCGCAAGACGCATGTCGGCGCTCGGTAACGCCTTCGTCGGAGCTCGGCGACGCTCAAATCATGCCGGCGAGAGAGAGATCATGGAGAGAGAGAGAGAGAGAGAGAGAGAGCAGAGGAGAGAGAAAGAAAAAAGAGAAAAAGAGAAAAAGAGAGAGAGTTGTTTTGGGGATGGTTTTTATATAAGGGCTTTCTAGTAATTTCTCAAAAAACATGGTTATTAACAATTAAAAATTTTATTTGTGGTTAAAAACAAATTTCTCATAATATATGTGATCATTTTTAGCAATTCCACTTAAATGACAAGTATGAACACTAAAATGGAAGAGGATGGTGTTCAACTTACCAAGTCATGTGTGTTGAAGAAGACCCATGCATAGATGCATCCTAGATGATCCTAGATGATGTTTGATGCACATGGAAATGATTTTGAGTGATCAAAGGTGAGTTCTTGAGTGATTTTCTCTCTTGGAAAATATTCTAAGTTAAAAATATGATTTTGAACTCTTGTAAACTGACCTAGAGACAAAGTGGCACTTATATATGAGGTCACCACAACGTTTTGGTCATTTTTTAAAACACTTGGCCTTCACAACCGTCGTGCGTACCGCAGTATGGGCAACTGTCTGTGCTATGGTATGCCAAGCGTGTAGACGCTGGAGACTATCGCTGTGTGGACCGCTCTAGAGGCACATGTCTCAGATAGCAGGCGTTGCACCTGACATGGACGCTGCCCATGCAAGTGTACCAGGAGCGGTACAGGCAGCGGTAAAGAGAAATTTTCTCTTTTCAAGGTGATAATTCACACTTAATCTATATGCAAGATGTGCAAGTGTGAAGTGTGAAGAGAATGTTTATAGAAAGCAATAAACACACATGCATACATGAAAGGTGTGTGTGTGCAACTAATCTCTTCAATGTTATTAAGCACAAGTGATTTACCTTTGAGGTGTTTATCATCTTGAGGTCTTAAGAAAGCCTTTGTTGAGCTTGATTATCAACAATTAAACGCCTAAGCTACCCTTACATACACTACAAGAAATTTGGTTGCGAAAGGTTTTCGCAACGTGCGGGTGTATGTTGTTGATACGCATGTTGCCAAAAGTCTCAAAGCTTTTGGCAACGTGCAATGTGTGTAGTCGTAGAATAATAACAACGTACTATGCACGTTGTCATTGACATTTAACGCAACGAACGGTTGATATATGTTGCCTTACCATGCGTTGTCTTAGACAATTTTATCGTGCGTTGCCTTAGATGGTTTTCGCAACGTGTATTGTACGTTGCCTTAGAAAATTTTCACAACACGTTTTGTACGTTGTCTTAGGTTAAGAAAATTTTTTTTAAAAAAAAATTCAATATCGTTGGACTAACCCCCTCATTACCCAATCACTATGCAGCACCCCTAGCCACCCCTTGCCAACTTACATCTCAAACTTTGTTCAGAAGGGGGTTTGAACCTGTGACAAACACCAACCACCATGAGAGTCTTTGCTATTCTGCTGCGAGTTTAACTTTGATAATATTACACACTTATTTATATATAACATATGTTATAAAAAAAAAATTAATTCAATATTTTATTGAAAAAAATTTATTAATTTTATTAATTGATAATTTAGGGTCATTATAATAATCATTGTAATTATTTTTATAATAAACAATTAAATTTTATAAAATTTATCCAAACATTTAATCAAAGGGCTTGGTTAATATACATGTTTCATATAATTACAACTTACAAATTTTTATGTTTTTTTTTTTGAAATATTACAATAATTTGGGATATGGTGGAGGGGGACAGATTCGAACCCATAATCTCATGATGTGGGTGTGATGAAAAACCACTAGGCCAACCTTATATTGTCATTTGATTTCTCCAATGATCTATGAAAATCAAGGATTTAAAAATAAAATAATTTTCTATCATAACTATCCATGTCCTATACATGTTATATATAATAGCTAAATCATTTATTTGAAAAAAAAAAAAAAAAAACAATCCGGTTAAGGGTCTATCGAAACCTATTGATATTAATCGTTACAAATACAAGACTCAACAACGTACACATTTATATGTTGCTAAAGACACCTACGGCAACATGCATGATATATGTGTAAGTGTGTTGTAGAATATTAGATTTTTTTTGCAAAGCGCAAGGCCACCGACCGCCGAATGACATGGGCGCCAAATCAAATGTTGTATGTTGCATTGTAATCAAATGTATGTTGTAAAAAGATAACTATATATATATAATATAGAATAAGTGAATAAATTATAGATTTCATTTTAAAAAAACAAATTAAAGTAATTATAGGTAAGGATTACATGTGCTATACTTATAAAATTAAAATTTAATAAATAATAAAATTAGCAATCTTTAACTATACGCGGTATGTTGCTGAAGATTATATATGGCAACGTGTAGAAAAAACCGATGTTGTCATAAAATAAACTTTTCGCAACATACACGATGCACGTTGTCAATAAGCTTTTACAAAAACGTTCATGGTATATGTTATGGAAGATAAATGTACAACAACATGTGATAAAAGTGTGTAGCCAAATAGAAACTTACGGCAACATCCAAAAGAGGTGTGTTGTGGAAGATTTACTTACGACAACGTGCAACAAAGGTTTGTTGGAAATAATCACCTTTTTAACAACAAGTAATGTGCGTGTTGCCTAATAAAAACTTATAGCAACGTGCAAAAAAGGTGGGTTGCGGAAGATAAAGTTACGACAACGTGTGGCAGAGGTACGTTGTGAATAATCAGCTTTTTAACAACTATTAATGTGTGTGTTGCCAAATAGAAATTTACGGCAACATGCACAAAAGGTAAGTTGCAAAATATCACATTTTAAACAACGCGCAATATGTGTGTTGTCAAATATTGTCTTTTTCGCAACATACATATTTATAGGTTGCTAAATATATGACTATAGCAACGTACATAGAATTTACGTTGTTTATTTAAATAAAAATAACAACGTGCCGTCTTTGCGCGTTGTTATAAACCATATATTTTTAACAACATTTTTTGTATGTTGTAATAAGTGTTCTTCAGCAACGTACACTCTGAATTGTGTAGTCATATGTGTTTAATTATTGGCAACATTAAGTTGTACGTTGTTGTAGGTTGGTTTCACAACATACATTTGATGCGTGTTGCGGTAGATCACTTTTTGCAACATGCGCCCTATGTACGTTGTCTTTCTAACGTTGCCAAAAATGATTTTTCTTATAGTGATATCAAACCCCAATTGTGGTTTGTCACCGATATAAGCCAATCAAACTTGAGGAATTTACAATTGTAATATTTATTTTTGTTTAGTTTGTTGTGTTAGGTGGACTCCTAGTTCACTAATATACCTTCTTCATTTTTTGAATAAAGTTTTTGTTTCCTATCAAAAAAATAAAATAAAATACAGTGATACTGAATCTTTGAAAGGAAAATGGTGATTGTTCAATAAAATTCGTACTCAAAATGTTATAGCAAAAAAAAATTCCCCATTTTTTCCTTGGTTCTCCTTGTCTCCCAGTCTTATTTTTTTTCAAATTATAATTTTTTTAATTTTTATTTTGTGTTAATAATTTCTTTCCCTTTCTCCCCAACAAATTATCTTTCTTCTCATTCTTCATACATGTGATGTTTAACTATGATGGTGAAGCAATTCAAAATCCCTTTCATGCTTTTTTGCACCACCAATTTTCCAACAATAAGAAACCACAAGTTTCAACCCAAACCACGTAAAATCCACATCAGCTAAAAATTTCAAAATTGAGGATAAGAAACAATGAAAAAGAAATGTATAAAATTGTCATATATCATTTGAAATTATTCCATCAAGGATATAATAGAATCTATACAAAATTTACATTTTCAAAGATCAAATTTGCAGATAAAAGAGTAACATAATCTATACGAAATTTACATTTTCAAATAATACAAAGAAGTTGAGAAGGTCAATGATATCTCCCCATTCATTGACAAAATATCCGGGCATTCATTGACAAATATATTGTATTAATTGTATATTTCTTTAGTTGCCTATTATACTTAGACTGCCTAGAATAGATTAGCATGATTGTAGGAAATATCTTGTATAAAGCAACGTTCTCCTAATTCAATAAAATTATTCCAAGACAAATATTCTTTTCCTCTTTTACATGGTATCAGAGCAGGGAACGATACCCTAGCTCTCTGTCTTTTTTTTCTTTTTGCCTTTTTTTTGTCGCCGTTCCCATTATCATGGTAAACGAGCAATCTTTGAATGGAGGCAAGCCTGATGATGCCAATCCATATTTTCTTCACCATTCCGATCATCCAGGAATGGTACTTGTTTCCAAGCCCCTCAATGGGGATAATTATTCGACATGGTGTAGAGCCATGATGATTTCTTTGAACGCCAAATCCAAGTTAGGTTTCATAGACGGGACCACCGTAATGCCGTCTGCCAAAAACAAACCAGACGACTATGCTTCGTGGAAAAAATGCAACGATATGATCCTCTCTTGGATTCTCAATTCACTCACACAGGACCTTGCAGACAGCGTCATTTTTTCGACCACCGCCCAAGAGGTATGGGAAGACCTTTGGGATCATTTTTCTCAAAGCAATGCCCCTCGTATTTTTCAGATTGAGAGGGACATTGCATGTCTCGCTCAAGATCAGATGACTGTTGCGGCTTATTACACAAGGCTTAAAAAATTATGGGATGAACTAGGATCCTATAATGACACCGTTTGCTCTTGTGGGGCAGACCATAAGAGACGCAGATTGATGCAATTTCTCATGGGACTTAATGAGTCCTATAGTGCAATCCGAGGACAGATTCTATTGATGAATCCACTACCTGATGTTACCAAGGCTTACTCTTCCATTGTACAAGAAGAGAAGCAGCGAAGCCTGGGCGCTGCACGTGAGACGATGGAGAACTCAGCCATGGTTGTTCGAAAGGCTGAACCGGCGGCTCTGGCTGTTCGACATGGACAAGGTTCTTCTTCTCGTTCCAACTCATCTAATCGAAAACCTTTGCATTGCTCTTATTGTGACCGTGACCATCATGTGCGAGAAACATGCTGGAAGCTGAATGGGTACCCGCCAGAACATCCTAAACATGCATCAAACAGGTCCAATCAAGGAAGCACTCATTTTAAACGCAACAACAACTACCAGTCTTTAGTTAACAATGTCAATGAGGGTCCAATAATGCAGGAAGTATCGTCGGTGACAAATGGGCTCTCTGATTTGCAAATCCAGCAAATCTTATCTATCATGCAGGGTAAAGGGGCAACACAGTCCGCCACTCCTAAAGCTAATGCTGCTGGTGCTTCTTCAGGTTTGTCACAAGCATTGTTATGCCCCTATCAATTAATTATTGATAGTGGTGCAACAGACCATATTACTTCATCTCCAAATTTGCTTGTCAATAGCAACAAGAACACACTTTTGCCACCTGTTGCTATGCCAAGTGGAGAACAGGCTCCGATTACGTCCATTGGGAATTTACCTTTGAATTCCGC